>BPLT01000024.1:3265000-3811378 GCA_019656295.1 Rhododendron mucronatum var. ripense
CCGTGCGGGATCCCTCATTGGATCCGGACTGACCATATACAATGCTTGCTATACTTGTACATCTGTACACTAGCTAGGGAACAGGGACGTGTTTATTATTATTATTATTATTATTATTATTATTGGTGCTTTGGAAGGAAGGGATGTGTGTTTATCACTCTCGTTTAATTTTTCCTAAAACTTGGCATTCAGTCAAATAAATCGACTGATTTAAGCACTAATTTTACAATCCAAAATTAGATGGTCCAATTAAAATCGAGATAAAGTTCCGTATAGACTCTTTCATAATAAGAATTGATAGCACCTAATTAGAAGTCAAACTTTAGTTCGAAGACTTCCTGAGACAACTGGATACTAGCTAGCTAGCTGGGCGAATATCAAAGCAGCCAAACCTCCTGATTATATGTATGTAGCATTCTTGATGGTCTATGTACTTTTGGAAGATACCCCTATGAAATGATGAAATCTTGTGGGAGATAGATGGACTATTGAGCCTTGCAAAGAATAGGTCTCTTTTTTTTTTCGAGCAATGAAGAAAGAAATTTTATTGATCTTTGAATTATATATATACGGACACCGCATCACAACGAATAGAAAGCATCCCAAACTAGGATGGCACCCTGACTACCCAATAATCATATGCCTCTTTTTACCCAAAAAGGAGAAGAAAAGATGGCGCGAGGCCGACACGAGCAAGACCGCCCAAAGAATATACAATGAGCATGCCAGAGCCCAACAACTAGTAGTACATTTACATAAAGACTACCAAAATCCTCACTTATGACCATCCTCAGCTAACATCAGCACCATATCAAATAACAAGCAGCGACCCCAGATGCGATCGATCAAGAATGTGAGTGTACTTGCTGCTCGACATTGTTTTACCATTTATCCTCCCTACAATTTCCAACCAATAAAATTAACTGAGTTAATGATGGCTGTAAAAAAATTTTTTAAAACATTGACCAAGAAGCACAAGTACATCGATCTGATGGAACTACATCGGATCCAAAATCGACAGTGTAGAGCATGGAGAGAAGAAGCAAGCATATTAATGAAGTTGCGTGAAAATCCATACTTCTCGGCACCTTCTCTATCTTCCGCTAATCTGAAATCATGCTCAGAGTAAAAGCACCCCGGAGGTGCTCTACGGAAGATCAAGTATTAGTTGGCTTGCCAATTTTGTTATTTAGACATAGATTTTCTTTGTCCTGGCCCTTGGTTTTCCTGCCGTCATGTTTTTTCCACTTCTTAGTTTAATCAAGTGAACAAATTGAGCTCAAGGTTTTTGTATTTTATACAAATTAGGAACACCACGGGGTGCCCTGTGAAGTAGTAGTTGGCCTGTCAATTTTGTTCATTAGACTTTCTTTCTTCTGGTTCTTTCCCTGCCGTCCTGCTTTATTCCTCTCTCTTTATTCCTCCTCTGATTAGTTTAATCAAGTGCAAAAATATTGAGCTAAACAATTGCCTATACATGTTTACATAAACAATAAGCGTATGTCCGGGTCGGTTTACGTGCACTTTAACCGGAAGTTTTTGCATTTTCATGACGTTCTTCTCAAGAGCAACAAATATCTGAATATATGAGTTCTTACAGTGGAGTTGTTAGAACTTTAATATGGCTCATGGTGTTCATATTTTGCGGGAAGATCCGACCACAAGGTGGTTACAGCAGTGGCTAGCAGGGACCTCCACCTATGCCACAGGCCGGTGAATCTGATCATATGCTGATAAACTGAGCTCATAGGCCGTTCTTTTGGGGGAAATCGTTTCTCGTGTTACCTTTGTCCACTCGTCATTACTCTGAATATGATTCCTAATTAATTATGGCTGGCAATGTGCGCAAAATTTTCCATGAATATGATTATTAATTTTGGCCGGCAAGGTGCGCAAAATTTTCCTATCTGCACTGACTTTTATCAGTATAGTATTTTACGAGTAGACGGATATATGGAGACTAGAACAACTTCTCTTGGCTCTTGTTTGGTCCAAAGTCAGCTGTTGCCTTCTTGGGTAATCTGTAATGTTGATCATTATCCAGATTATTTATACAAAAATAGAATTTTAAGGCTGCTGAATTTGAAGGATCGATGTGCGTGTATAGTATGGATGGAGTCACTACAACTAACTCTGCGAGAGGAAATAGTATGGTCTGGGTCCAACTGCTACTTTATTCAAGGAATGTTGCTCTTTAGAAAGGTTTTACACAATACTCTGATGGAAAAAATACATTGGCCAATTCCAGAATGCGAATTCCATTACAATCAATAAACGGAATACAAATTACAGAAACGAGATGGAAACTATAACAAAATAACAATACAAATGCGAATCGAATCATGTGTTTCACACCGTCTCCTTAAAACAGATTCCACTATGTTTGGTTTTTTTTGCCCATGAAAATAACACAGTAGTGTTTGGCCCAAAAGATTTTTTTTTGGGATAGTTACATGGGTAGAAGTTTCTACAAATTTGTTTTAAGAGCACCTGACTTGCACATGCTTGTGTTAGCTTCTCTTGGAAGCTAAGAAGGGATTTTTTGGCTGGGAGCAAAAAATAGAGTAGAGAGAGAGAGAGAGAGAGAGAGAGAGCCGTGAGCAGCAAAAAGGAGAAAAAGGGTTTGGCGTTGTGTGCGCTAGAGTTCAGAGGAAAGGGAAAAACGGGGAGTGCACTGTGTGTGTTTGTGCTATGACGATGCCAAGGAGAAGATCAAGGCAGCCACTTTCCTCTCTTTGTTCAAGCAATTTGCAGCAGCCTTTCAAGGCCGAACCACGTAAAATTGGTTGTGTTCTCTTTGTGCATTTGTTTATTGCGTGTTTAATTTTTCCGATTACGCTTTCCGTTGCGGATGAGATTAATTTAGTGGAAAAAAATCCCAACACACACTGCCCTACACGAGTGATTCATCTTTGAGTAATATTTCTAAACTTGTTAACTTGCTTAGAATTCAAGTAAGAAGTTCATCCCACTATACACATATTCTTACCAGTAACTTGGTTTCGGCAACCTCTTTGTTGGGATTTGTTAATTATCTCCTCCAACACTAGTATATGAACCTGGGCGGCCTCTCAACTCTTTGCCAATTGGTTTGGAGTTGGATGCTTTAACATGGTATCAGAGCTAGGCTTTCGGAGGCTTTTCCCCTTTGTTTGTGCCATAGTTGTACTTTGTTTCATTGTGATCCGTGTGTTCCGGATCCTTTGTTAACCTCTTCACGTGCGAATCAGGGGTCACACGTGCGGGGGAGTGTTGGGATTTGTCCCACATCGGTTAATTATCTCCTCCAACACTAGTATATGAACCTGGGCGGTCTCTCCACTCTTTGCCAATTGGTTTGGAGTTGGATGCTTTAACACTCTTCATGCCAAGAAGCTTATGCACTGTCTTTCCATTGCTCCTTCCATTGAATGAAGCTTTGTGTTTTCCTTCCACTCAAAATTAAGTACCCAAGGCAATAAGTCAATTCTTGCTTCTAAATGACTTCATACTGTTGATTGGCAATTTCATTTGAAAAATCTTTTTGTGCCCTATGTGTTTCTGTTATTTATGGCTTTTGATATTATGGTGCTTTTTAGGTAATCTTAAGAGGTGTATTGGAGCGTATATTTATGCTCGACGTCATTCCAGACGCGACAAGAATTGGCTTCAAGAAGATCAAAACCAGGTGGATATTAGGCAATGGAGGAAAGGGAAAAGAGCATTGTAAGTGTTTCTGCGGTCTGGGAGACTTATTGCCTCAGGTTCTTCTGAGCAGAAGGAAAATGCATAGATTCATACAATTACGAAGAAAAACAGAAGTATTTCCAAACGAATACCAGCATGGAGAACAATAGTAGTAAAATTTACAAATTGACGTGCTTCATCATTTATTTCTCTTCCAATTAACACAAATTCCTCTTTGTTTCATTCTTAATCGGATATTTACAAATAAGCTAGTAGGAATCATCTCAAAACACTTTTCCCAAAGGAGCCGAGTGCCCAAGAAGTTCAAGTGCTTGGACAAGAGTCTTTCTGAACCTCACAACATTAATATTAAAATTCTGCTCTTCAAGGTACACAGCCCTACCAACCCTATACCCATTCGCATCTATCGATGCTGGATCAGTAATGATAGGGTGGCTTTTTCCGTAAAGAGATGTGAGAGAGCTTTCCTCCGGTTCGATTTTGTACTCTATGTATTTCAAACCCATCTCTCTAGCCGGCCCGCCAAAGTAGGTCGTTGAGACCCATTCTAGGTTCAGCCCCACCACTTGCACCATGACAGCCCCTTGGGGCATGAAGACTTCATTGGTAAGCCCAGCACCGTGTGCCCCAACCAGTACGTTGCACGAGTTCATTACCTCTGCAAATTTGTCTACATCGACCATCATATCAGGCTTTGCAATCACAACATTGAAGCCCAATGTCTTCATCATGGTCACCATTTGATCTTCGTTCAGAAACATTCTTGTTTTTGAACGAGATATAAGTACTAACACCGGCTTTTCCACTTGTGACAAATCTCGTTTCTTTAGATTGAAAGAATCTCTGAGAAATTGCGTGAAATCAAGCATAGAGTAACCTTCGGGGATATAATCCGTGGGTTTTACAGCAATATTGTCATGGAAGTGAAGACCGACGACTGCTCCTGGAAAGCAATGCACGCTTTCATTTGCTGCTGGATTAATAACTTCAAAGCTAGACAAACGGGACAGGACTTTGCTATATTTAGCAACGAATGGAGGTCTGAAATCGGTGACAACAAAGTGTAGGCGAGATTGAAAGTGGCGCGTAGTGAGGAACAAAGGAATGATAACCTCGTTGAACTCATGGAATATGTTTCCTGTGAAGCCACCGGATGAGAAGACTACGGCTGGGACGTTATGGGTGTAACGACAAGCTGGAGGGGGGGCGGTGTTTCCCTGAAGTATCTGGACTGATGAAACATATTCCATGGCCGTCTTATCTTCCCTCCTTGGATATGGACTAATCGTGTGATTTGCTTGGCTAGTCATAGCTTGACTGAATGGAGCATAAACCTTCATTGTACGCATATCGATCCTTACTGATCTACTGGACACACAAACATTAGTGTGAACATCAGAATGGCAAGCAAATCCGGTCGCTTCCAGCTGCGTTTGACTTTGTCCTATATCGATGCAAGCAATTCCATTGTAGAGAAAAATTAGAGATGAGTGTAATCTCATATTTCTATTACTTCAATTGATGTTTGGAAGCAGTTGGGAGAAGGGTAACTAAAGAAAATCTTAACTTCTGATATGATTGCCTGTCTATATCAAGTAAAATTCAGTTTAAATACAATGCGGCATTAGTGAGCGAATGAGAAGGATCATCTGATTAGAGTTGTTTTTTTTCTGTCAACTATTATTACAGACTTTCATTGATTTTTGGTAGTGAAGAAGAAGAAGAAGAAACCTGTCACTAGTCTTTTAAAGAGGGAATGCGGTTGCTCTTGATCTTCTATACGACTCCCGCCCCGATTTGTTCTTTGTTTCTTCCCTACCATTTGTTGATCTTCAATGTGACTCCCGCCCCAATTTGCTCTCTGTTTCGTCCCTTCAATTTCTTGCTCTTCTATGCGACTTCCGCCCCAATTTTTTGTTCTCTGTTTCTTCCCTACCGTTTCTTGGTCTTCTATGCCACTCCCACGCCAATTTGTTCTATGTTTCTTCCCTACCATTTCCAAGCAATGAAATCAAGTAAAGTGAGAAGTTTTTTATTTTTTTTTTATGAAACATTGATTTAGGAAAAGCTTGCAAATTCATCGAATTCGAGAAACATAATTACGTACATTGATCCGATGGAACTGCATCTGGTTTGAATTCGACAGTGTAAAGCACCAAGGATACGAGAAACAAGAAAAGTGGAATTGCTCGTAAAATCATTCTTCTTTGCACCTTCTCCATCTTCCAACAATCTGAAAACCTGATCAAAGTTTTTGCATTGACTTACACATGAATAACCATATATGGAGGTGCATTACCAAGGAGACGAGAAACAAGTAGAGAAATGGAGGTGCTCAATGTAAGAGTCGACTAGACGTTGGCTTGTCAATTTCGTTAATCAGACGTTGGCTTGTCAATTTCGTCAATTTGGCGTTGGCTTGTCAATTTCGTCAATTAGGCGTCGCATTTTCCCTTTCTTTTATTCTGGCCATCGTTTACCTACAGTTGTCTTTCACTTCTCTCTCTTTTATTTCCCCTCATTCGATTAGTTTAACCCATTAAACAACTCGATCGAGCTGAAGAATTGCATCTTTACATTTTTTTTTATCCACAAAAAGAATTTTTAAATCTTTGAAAATGCATGATTACAAAGATTCAACAGATCTTTTTCAAACAGCATACACCAACCTAGAACAAAACCTGAAGGAAGTCAAGGAGCCAACCAACACCACAGCGAAAAACAAAACTGAACGCCCGACTGCTAAAACAACCCAACAACCTACAACCAAATCAAACTAGTGTTTCCTATAGAGGAAAGTGTGTAAAATCTCAGGGTATCCTCTGAAAGGGTCTAAACTACTAAAACCCTATAATAGAAAAGTACACCTTAAAATCCTATGAAAGTACCTAAACATATTTTGGCCTTATGGCTAAAAAACTCAAAAGGTTAAAGGACTTCTACTGAAAAGTATTTTACTGACATCCTTCTCCTAAATGAAAACTATTTTACTGGCATCCTTCCCCTAAATGAAAACTATTTTACCGTCCTTATGGCTAATTTTCTCAACTTTCTTTTTAAATGTCTCAAGAGCTTTATGTTTCATTATTTTAGCGATGGGAGTCGAACCTACAAATTTGAAGGAGAGTTTATTACCTGCTGTCTGATTCGACTGGACCAACCCTTAAAGTTGGTAGCTGCCTTTTTTAGTCAGGTACTGGTGGTGATTCGACTCGACCAACCGTTAAAGTAGTTAGCATTTTTAATCAGGTGGTGATTACAATGATTAGGAATCCAATTGACTTTTGATATTTAATCTGCTTCGTGCAGCTCATCCCTCAGAGATTCAAGTTTCTGGCAATTTATTCCATATGTATAGCAGGGATCAGATTTTTTGAGGAATGTTTTTAGAATGTTGTGAAGAACCCTAGAAAACTGAATTTAAAAAGGTGGGGGGAGAACTTTGCAGGGGTGGGTAGCATCTTTGCACTCTTTGATTTCCCATTTCCCATTGGGCTTTTGACAGCATAAGAATATCAAAGGCATATCGTGTTACACCCCGACTTTTTTTTACCTAATAATTATATTTTTGTAATAAAAAAAAAGAGAATTTTATTGTTTGGATCCTAATTGATATTTCTCTCTCCACATGGTATAACTGTTGTCGGCATTATTATAAGTTTTGGGGTAAAAGTCTAAATAGTTTTAGTGTTGTATCGTATTTAGATATTTTTATTTAGTAGTTACCTATTATTTAGGGGGAACGTGGATAATTAGCAGGTAGTTTGATAGACTTTAATTGGGGCATAGATATTATTTCACCAGCTCATTACAGTTGGTTTTAAGAAGCGTCCGACTTTTTCGAGAAGAGCAACAACCGTAGTACAGAGGAGATTATCTTTGGAGTCTTTCGAGGTAATATTTCACTTCATCTCTCTCGTTCTTTTGATCTACCATTTCACAAAGCGATAGGCCCATGGATTGGGCACTTGTAGAGTTAAATTTTTGGGTTGGAGGTTGCCCTTTTGTGAGGATATGGTGGGTTTGAGAGATGTATGTGCCGTGTGGGTTTGTGTGTGCGACGTGGTGCAGTGTGAGGTGCGTGCATGGGTGTTGTTGATAATGATTAATCTCGGCAGATGGGTGTGCAATCTTGGCTTAATGCATGACTAGTATATTATATTGGAAAGAGGAACATGGTTTGGTTCTATTGGCAGGAACATAATGGGTACGTGAAGAATAGATCATGGTTTGGAGTTTGAATAAAATAAGGTTTAGAAGTTGGGTTTTATACTTTCAGTTGGGTACTAAGAATTAGCAACCTAAATTGGAGATTGGGTAGTTTATTCATACATCATTCCCTAGCTAGTTTTATGGTCAGCGTAAATTGCAGATTAGATGATCAGTTCGTATTATTATTTTGTTCAAGTTAACTACATTTCGCATTTTTCGGTATATTACCTTTGGATTCAGGTGCGTAGCTAAGTATATTACGTATTTTTGAAAGATCCCTGTGCCATTAAAAGTATTTCCTTCAGAAATTTATATGAATGTTATTTGGAGACTCAAAACTGTTTATAAGTTGTTCAATAAATTGGCATGCGATGAATTTTCTGAGATCAATTGTTAATATTCTTGTTGTTGAGAACTTGGTGGATATTAATGGGAACATTTATTTCAGAAGTTCAGAATTTCAGAAGTTCAGAGAAATTATTCCTTCTCGTGTTACTGACCTTGACCATTGGCGAAAAGACCGTGTTAGGCCGGTGACCCTAATGCTCAATGGCTTTCTTTCGCCGGATCGGCTTAGGGAAAAGTACCACGGGCTGCCAACCCTGGTAACTCTACGTTCGATATTGGATCCAATTTTGATAAGATTTATTTTGGCCATGGTACTATTTGATTGTGGTTCCCCATTGTTGATGGAGTTATTGTTGTAATCACCACCAAGAATATTTATTTGGTTAAATGCTTCATTGATTAATTTATTATTCTATTGGACACCTCGTATACCAAATTATGATTTAATGATAAATTATTTTAATCCCGCTTTCAACTTTATTTATTATACATACTTGCTATTCACTGAGCTCGTCAGCTGACAGATTTATTCCAACTTCTCTTTCAGGCAAGTTGGGGAATTAGGAAAGGACTTTGATAGCATCTCGGGGATTTCTTTTGTTGACCTCCTTAGAGTGTCTCATTCAAATTTTATTTTAATAAATCGCTTCTGCATTCGAAACAATTGTCAGATAACGACTCCTCTTTATATTGATTGGTTAATGGGATGGTTGTGCCCCATACTTTTTGTTGAACTTAATTGGTTGAGTTGTTCATAATAATAAAAAAATGGTTGACCGTTTATTAGTTCATTGCCTTGGTTTTTAATCAATTTCTTTTTAGGCTACATGTTCTACGAGTTTTAGTCTTGTGGTTCATGGCCTGTCACTCCCCATTTTGGGGTGTGACATATCGGGCAAGCGGCTACAGTGCACACCAAGAGTACGACATACACCCGTAATATTTATCATTGAAAGGCGTAACCATTAGGCCTAAGTTTTACCAAATGGGGATTACCCTTGACCATTGAGAAGCATAACATATGTACCACTTAGAGGCATAACATTTATCCAAGATAGACGTAAAATAGACGTAATATTTACCAAATGTCTGATTCCCTTACATATTGACCGATACTCCCTATATCTGTTATTCGCGACCACAATAGTGGTTACGCCGACAGATACCTCGATTTAAAACCATGAATTGTATTCAAATTTGTGTATACCATTTTTTTCTTTTAAGAAGAGAGAACAAAACTCTTCCTCCTCTGTTCCTGCACCGAGACGAAACCGTACCAGCTTCACGATTCATGAATTCATCACCTAGCACTCATAATTCAGCTGCATCGCTGCCCGCCACGGGCATGTGTATTAATAAATTCAGAGGCGCTATGTGCCAATCGTAGTCTTCTATTTTCTGAGATTTTGCATAGGTGGTTCAATGGGAGAATGATACGGTGCTGCACGGAAGGTCAGGTAAGATTGTTGATGACATTATTGGCGACTCAATGGGCACTTAATTGCTTAACGGGCGAGCTTGCAATTCCTGCGTGCAAGCCTGCGCCTAACGGGCGGTTATCCACACTTGACACTACCCTACCGGAGTGATTCATCTTTGAGTACGTAATATTTCTAAACTTGTTAACTTGCTTAGAATTCAAGTAAGAAGTTCATCCCAGTATACACATTATCTTACCATTAACTTGGTTTCGGCAACCTCTTCATGCCAAGAAGCTTATGCAATGTCTTTCCATTGCTCCTTCCATTGCATGAAGCATTGTGTTTTCCTTCTGCTCAAAAGTACCTGAGGCAGTAAGTCCCCTGCTTGCAATCTTCTTGGCTCAGTTCTTGTTGCTGAATGACTTCATACTGTTGATTGGCAATTTCATTTGAAAAATCTTTTTGTGGCTTTTGATATTAAAATTCTGCTCTTCAAGATACACAGCACTACAACCCCTATACCCTTTCGCTTCTATGGATGCCGGATCGGTAATGATAGGGTGATTTTTTCCAGGTCAGTAAAAAAGGGGGAGTGTATTTCCAAATGAATACCAACACGGAGAACTATATTACAATTCACTAATTTATGTGTTTCATCATTCATATCTTTCTCTTCCAAATAACACAGATTACTCTTATTTCTTAATCGGATATTCTCAAATAAGCTAGTAGCTAGGAATCTCAAAACACTTTTCCAAAAGGAGCCGAGCGCCCAAGAAGTTCAAGTGCTTGGACAAGAGTCTTTCTGAACCTCACAACATTAATATTAAAACTCTGCTCGTCAAGGTACACAGCCCTACCAACCCTATACCCTTTCGCTTTTATAGATTCCGGATCAGTAATGACAGGGTGATCTTTTCCGTAAAGAGATGTGAGAGAGCTTTCCTCCGGTTCGATTTTGTACTCTATGTATTTCAAACCCATCTCTCTAGCCGGCCCGCCAAAGTAGGTTGTTGAGACCCATTCTAGGTTCAGCCCCACCACTTGCACCATGACAGCCCCTTGGGACATGAAGACTTCATTGGTAAGGCCATCACCATGTGCCCCAACCAGTACGCTGCACGAGTTCATTACCTCTGAAAATTTGTCTACATCGTCCATCATATCAGGCTTTGCAATCACAACGTTGAAGCCCAATGTCTTCATCACGGTCACCATTTGATCTTCGTTCACAAAAATTCTTGTTTTTGAACGAGATATAAGTACTAACACCGGCTTTTCCATTTGTGACAAATCTCGTTTCTTTAGATTGAAAGAATCTCTGAGAAATTGCGTGAAATCAAGCATAGAGTAACCTTGGGGGATATAATCAGTGGGTTTTACAGCAATATTGTCATGGAAGTGAAGACCGACGACTGCTCCTGGAAAGCAATGCACGCTTTCATTTACTGCTGGATTAATAACTTCATAGCTAGACAAACGGGACAGGACTTTCCTATATTTAGCAACGAATGGAGATCTGAAATCGGTGACAACAAAGTGTAGGCGAGATTGAAAGTGGCGAGTAGTGAGGAACAAAGGAATGATAACCTCATTGAACTCATGGAATAAGTTTCCTGTGAAGCCACCGGATGAGAAGACTACCGCGGGGACGTTATGGGTGTAACGACAAGCCGGAGGGGGGGCGATGTCTCCCAGAAGTATCTGGACTGATGAAACATATTCCATGGCCGTTTTATCTTCCCTCCTCGGATATGGACTAATCTTGCGGTTTTTTCGGTTCGTCATAGCTTGACTGAATGGAGCATAAACCTTCATTGTACGCGTATCGATCCTTACTGGTCTATTGGACACACAAACACTAGTGTGAACGTTAGAATGGCAAGCAAATCCGGTTGCTTCCAGCTGCATTTGACTTTGTCCTATATCAATGCAAGCAATGCCATATCAAGTAAAAGTCAGTTCAAATACAATGCAGCATTAGTGAGCGAATGAGAAGGATCATCTGATTAGAGTTTTTTTTTTTTTTTTTTCTGTTAACAATTATTACAGACTTTCATTGATTTTTGGTAGTGAAGAAGGAGAAACCTGTCACTAGTCTTTTAAAGAGGGAATGCGGTTGCTCTTGATCTTCTATGCGACTCCCGCCCTGATTTGTTCTTTGTTTCTTTCCTACCATTTGTTGATCCTCTATGTGACTCCCGCCCCAATTTGCTCTCTGTTTCGTCCCTACGATTTCTTGCTCCTCTATGCGACTCCCGCCCCAATTTTTTGTTCTCTGTTTCTTGCCTGCCATTTCTTGGTCTTCTATGCCACTCCCACGCCAATTTGTTCTCTGTTTCTTCCCTACCATTTCCAAGCAATGAAATCAAGTAAAGTGAGACATTTTTTTATTTTATTTTATGAAACATCGATTTGGGAAAAGCTTGCAAATTCATCGAATTCGAGAAACATAATTACGTACATTGATCCGATTGAACTGCATCTTGTTTGAATTCAACGGTGTAAAGCACCAAGGAGACGAGAAACATGAGAACTGGAATTGCGAGTAAAATCATTCTTCTTTGCACCTTCTCCATCTTCCAACAATCTGAAAACCTGCTCAAAGTTTTTGCATTGACTTACACATGAATAACCATATATGGAGGTGCTCAATGTAAGACTCAACTAGACGTTGGCTTGTCAAATTCGTCAACCAGACGTTGGCTTGTCAATTTCGTCAATTTGACGTTGGCTTTTCAATTTCGTCAATTAGGCGTTGCAGTTGTCTTTCACTCCTCTCTCTTTTCTTTCTCCCCCTTCGAATAGTTTAACCCATTAAACAACTCGATCAGGCTGAAGAATTGCATCTATACATTTTTTTTTTATCCGCCAAAAGAATTTATCAATCTTTGACAATGATTACAAAGATTCAACGGATCTTTGCAAAACAGCATACGCCACCCTAAAACCAAACCTGAAGGAAGTCA
Organism: Rhododendron mucronatum var. ripense; assembly: GCA_019656295.1. Taxonomy (NCBI): domain Eukaryota; kingdom Viridiplantae; phylum Streptophyta; class Magnoliopsida; order Ericales; family Ericaceae; genus Rhododendron; species Rhododendron mucronatum. The sequence continues at coordinate 3,277,638 of BPLT01000024.1, forward strand.
AGGAACCAACCAACACCATAGCGAAAAACAAAACTGAATGCCCAGCCGCTAAAACAACCCAACAACCAAAACAAACTAGGGTACCCTATATATGAAAGTGCCTAAAATCTCAGGGTATTCTATGAATGTATCTAAACTACTAAAACCCTATAATAGGAAAATGCACCCTAAAACCCTATGAAAGTGCATAAACATATTTTGGCCTTATGACTAAAATACTAAAAAAGTTGAAAATTTTGCACTGAAAACTATTTTGCTGCCGTCCTTTCCACATAAAATGCTTGCTAGACTTGTACATCTACACTAGGGGAGGTAAAAATGAACTTACCTCCTCCTCTCCTGCGACATCTTCGTCTGCGACTTCGGTTTGCAAGAGTAAAGTAGTCAACGACATAAAAACTTTCAGTTGTAATTAGATTAGTAAAGTTATTCTTAACAGAACTCTTCGGAAATTCGCCATGTTCTTTTTGGAACGAATGCTGGCTGCTGCTACAGTGCTACCACTGGAAGGAGAGGAAAGGCATGCGCTCGTACCGTATGAGTCGCAATCCAGTACGACTGCTACTCGTACGGTGTCGATTTTAAGGTGGAACGTGTCGATCTAGATACGGATACACGTGGCATGGGCAACGGCTTAGTTAAGTGTGGGACCCTTTGTTCAGGAAATATGGAAACGCACGTTAGCATGCGGTGGTCCAATTACTTAATTTTTTCTATAACGACTCGGCGTTCGTCAGTCTAATAAAATCGATTGATTTAAAAGCTCTAATTTTACAATTCGCTATCAGATGGTCCAATTATAGTTGAGAAAAAGCTACACATAGCCTGACTCATTATAGGAATTGATAACGCCGAAAGAGGGAAAAAAAAGAAACGAAAAAAGACGCATCACAAGGAGGGGAAAGCATTCCAAATCCAGTTGACACCCGAACTACCCGATCTATCATAGACCTATTTTTACCCAAAAAGAAGAACAGATGGCACGAGGCCAACAAGGCCAGGTCAGAAAACACGAGCAACACTGCCCAAAGAATATACTCCCTCCTCCATTCTGATTTGTTTGTCCATTTTTGAGAACTCAACTTTTTTAGGGAATATAATGATTACACTTACAAACACTTAACTTTCCAATATTTACCCTTTAAACTTTTTTTAAAAATTACTTTTTTTCAAAAAAGCAAGGACAAAAAGGGCATTTTGTTCATTAACAAGTTAAATGGACAAACATTTTGGGAAATGGAAAAGTCAAAAAGTGGACGAACAAATCAGAATGGAGAGAGTACAATAAGTATGCCAGAGCCCAACAACTAGTAGTACATGTATAAAGACTACACAATTAATCCTCACTTATGACCATCGTCAGCTAGCATCAGCACCATATCAAGTACTAACAAGTAGCAAGCAGCGACCCCAGATCCGATCACCTGGTGACCTGTAGTGAGCAAAGTTATTACAGGGTTGTAGGGAGTATATCAGCTGTCTATCTCAGCAATTAATGATCCGGATTTAAAATAAATTCTTCCAAGGGAAGAGTTTTATTTTTTTAATCCAAACCGTTAAAAACACTTTTGAATAGTTGTAATTGCTCACTACAACTCTGTAGTGACGTTGCTCACTACAGCGTCCTCGAATCTGATCAAGAACGTGTGAGTGTACTTGCGGCCCTTCATTGAGGATAGGTGTACGCACTTAAACACTCTACAAGGAATATATGGTAAAAGATTATGAAATTGTAAGTCTATTATTCATGGTTAAATGTACCCTTCAAGTATCCTAGAGAATAATGAACATTCTATTAATGTTTAAATTTTCAACTCAAATGATTGGTACCTAAAACTACATTTTATATTTATATCTTGAAAAAAAAAAGTATCTTGAATCTATGAGCTCTTACGTTGGAGTCGTTAGAACTTTAATATGGCTCGCGGTGTTCATATTTTTCAGGAAGATCTGACAACAAGGTGGTTACAGCAGTGGCTAGGGACCTCCGGCTATGCTACAGGCTGGTGATTTTGATCATATGCTGGTAAACCGAGCTGACAGGCAGTTCTTTAGGGGAAAATTGTTTCTCATGTTACCTTTGTCCACACATCATCTACTCAGAATATGATTACTAATTTTCGCCGGCAATGTATTTGAATATGGAGAATAGAACATCTCTTGACTGTTATTTGGTCCAAACTCAACTGTTGCCTTCTTGAGAATCTGTGATATTGATCATTATCCAGGTTATTTAAACAAAAATAGAATTTTAATGCTGCTGATTTTAAGGATGTGTGTGTCACTGCAACTAGTTCTGTGACAAGGCTGCCCTGGTCTGGGTCCAACTGCTATTTGTAATGGATGTTTGTAAATGGATGTGGCTCATTGTATTTGTATTCATATTAGTGTATACCATGTTCTGTTTTAAAAAGAGAGAACACAAAACTTCCTCCTCTGTTCCTGCACCAAGACGGAACTGTACCAGCTTCGCGATTCATGTATTCATCAGCTAGGGCATTGGGCCTCACCGCTTCCAAGTTAGCGTTCTTAGCAAACTCTGGAATCGGCAGCTGCTCTCACCCTCTGCTAGCACTCGTAATTCAGCTGCATTGCTGCCCACCACGGGCTCTACATCTGGCACAATGCTGCTACTCTTGATGAGAAGGTAGTTGATATAGAAACCGTCATGTGCACATATACTTACCACTTACTTGGTTTCGGCAACCTCTTCATGCCAAGAAGCTTATGTAATGTCTTTCCACTGCTCCTTCAATTGCATGACGCTTTGTGTTTTCCTTCCGGTCAAAAGTTGTAAAATCCTGACTTTTAAAATTCTAATCACGTGATCCGAATAGGAACTCGACACTCTAATTTAATTCTAATAGTAAGTTAGGGTACGCGAAGTGTATCGTGATCCGAATGAATGTGTGAATTTTGATTTAATTTAGTAAATACTAAGGGACAATTGAGTTACATCTGATACACAGTACGTGTTATTCTATGTTAGGATTTTTCCTTGAAAATCGAACAACGCTACGATGATCCTCATATTTTTATTTGTTTATGTTGAAATTATGAGAAGTTTTGGAGACCAGAATTTGTACGCGAACGGACCAGAATAGAGACGATTGGGTGCGAAGCGCCACATGGTGCAACGCGGTGCTTTGTGGTGGCATGTGGCATGCATGGGTGAAATGGGTGCTGATTCAAGTTTGGAATCCACCGAAGCATATATACTCATGTATAAGGATATTATATGAGTTAATTACTCTTAGTAATTAGGATATCAACCCCACCGGGGGAAATACTACTATTTCTTATGGTAATCTCTCATTCACTCACTAATTTACTTACAAACGTGTATTAGAATATGGGTATTGGAGGAAGTTGAGTTGGGGCAAATCACATACAACCACACACTCACGCATAGAGCACCTCTCTTTCTCGCGCAAGAACTTTACCGCAGCCAACGTGCCGAAGAACTTAATTAAAGAGTAAAACTACTACTTCCGACAAAGAGTTTCAACTCAGGACTCGCCGCCACAACTCTGTTTTAGTTTAAAGTATTCGTAAGAGGATGGTTTATTAGGATTTAGGAATCTGGGTGTCTGAATTGATTACCCAATCTTTGTTGGCCACCGATGCCGGAAATATAAAAACCGACTGAATTCCTGAAACAAATTTGGGGCCTTCTAGAAATCCTATTGAAATTCCTACTCAATTGAAGAAGACACAATTTAACTCTAGCCTTCTAGTTGTGGCAGTAAGACCCCGAGATTGGAACATGGAAAAATAGTCCTTAAATTGTGAACTGTATCCTAAGATGGGTTGCAAGATTGATGCCCAAAACTAAGTCATAAAAATGATATTACTTTAGCTTTAACTAAGTTAGTAGTTAAGGTAATTTTGTGAGTAATTGTCAAGATAATTGTGTGTTTAGGTGCAAGTACTGTGGAAGTGAAGTGATCGCGTGTTAAATCTAAATGCAAACTTTTTGGTGAGTTGCGCATACTTTAGTTACATGTGTTTTCTGAAATTTTGGAATGTGATGCCATTGCTTGATTTTGCTGGAAAATATGAAATTGATGATGATAAATGGGAAATACATGCGATTGTTGGTTTATAAATCTTTGAGTTTCAGTTAAATAAGACCATGGCAATATGTTTTGGAAACTTAAATTTTACTGGTATGCTAGTACATGCTCGTGATAATATGATTCATTCAAACGGTGTCCCAAGAGCTAGGGGATGGGTAAGGATACATGTGGCATGAAGTAATAAGGTAGGAGATGCAACCAAGCATCACCGTGTAATGATATCTTACCACTCTTCAATGAGGTCGCTCCCCAATCGACTGGCAAAAATACCGTTGAATGCTATTATCGCTTAAAAGTGCAAAAGTGGAAAAAGAAATGAAATGAAAAGGGTCCATCTTTTGGACCAAAGAAATGAGCTTACCGACTAAAATGCATGTACTGGATGTTCAATGAAATATTTGGATTGTTGCTTGAAATATTTGGATTGTTGCTTTGAACTGTTTTATAATGTGGGATATTTCGATGGTCAAACTTGTAACTTTGGTATTCGTTTCTCACTCGAGCTTCGGCTTATGAAAATGTTTCCAATTTTTCAGGTTAAGGTACATAGCAAGTTGTGTAGTCTAATGGTTTGTAATTATTACACTTGGACACCTAGAAGCTCTCGGATTATGTTATTTATTCTACGCTTCCGCATATTTTGCTTATATGGTTTAAAATGTCAATGATGCAAAAAATCCCTAAATTAGGATATGAGCGGGCCTTCGGTTTTGGGTCGTGACAAAAGTACCCGAGGCATTAAGTCCCCTGCTTGCAATCTTCTTGGCTCAATTCTTGTTGCTCAATTCTTATTGCCTCAGGTTCTTCTGAGCTGAGGGAAAATGCATAGCTTCATACAATTACGAAGAAAAATAGAAGTATTTCCAAACGAACACCAACATTGAGAACAATAGTTGTAAAATGTACAAATTGATTTCTTTCTCTAAATAACACAAATTCCTCTTTATTTCTTAATTGTATATTTACAAAAAAACTAGAAGGAATAATCTCAAAACACTTTTTCTTCAACCCAAAGGAGCCGAGGGCCCAAGAAGTTCAAGTGCTTGGACAAGAGTCTTTCTGAACCTAACAACACTGATATTAAAGTTCTGCTCTTCGAGGTACACAGCCCTACCAACCCTATACCCTTTCGCTTCTATGGATGCCGGATTAGTGATGACAGGGTGATCTTTTCCGTAAAGAGATATGAGAGAGCTTTCCTCCGGTTCGATTTTGTAATCTATGTATTTCAAACCCATCTCTGTAGCCGGCCCGCCATAGTAGGCTGTTGAGGCCCATTCTAGGTTCAGCCCCACCACTTGTACCATGACAGCCCCTGGGGGCATGAAGATTTCATTGGTAAGGCCAGCACCGTGTGCCCCAACCAGTACGTTGCACGAGTTCATTACCTCTGCAAATTTGTCTATATCAACCATCGTATCAGGCTTTGCAATGACAACGTTGAAGCCCAATGTCTTTATCATGGCCACCATTTGGTCTTCGTTCAGAAATGTTCTTGTTTTTGGACGAGATATGAGTACTAACACCGGTTTTTCCGTTTGTGACAAATCTCGTTTCTTTAGATTGAAGGAATCTCTGAGAAATTTTGTGAAATCAAGCATAGAGTAACCTTTGGGGACATAATCAGTGGTTTTTACAGCAATATTGTCATGGTAGTGAAGACCAACGACTGCTCCTGGGAAGCAATGCACGCTTTCATTTACTGCTGGATTAATAACTTCATAGCTAGACAAACGGGAGAGGACTTTGCTAAATTTAGCAACGAATGGAGGTCTGAAATCGGTAACGACAAATTGTAGGCGAGATTGGAAGTGGCGAGTAGTGAGGAACAAAGGAATGATAACTTCGTTGAACTCATGGAATATGTTTCCTGTGAAACCACCGGATGAGAAGACTACCGCTGGGACGTTATGGGTGTAACGACAAGCCGGAGGGGGAGCGATGTCTCCCTGAAGTATCTGGACTGATGAAACATATTCCATGGCCATCTTATCTTCCCTCCTCGCATATGGACTAATCGTGCAAATTTCTCGGTTCATCATAGCTTGACTGAATGGTGCATAAACCTTCATTGTACGCATATCGATCCTTACTGGTCTATTAGACACACAAACTTTAGTGTGAACGTCAGCATGGCAAGCAAATCCGGTCGCTTCCAGCTGCGTTTGACTTTGTCCTATATCGATGCATGCAATTCCATTGTAGAGAAAAATTAGAGATGAGTGTAATCTCATATTTCTATTAGTTGAATTGATCTTTGGATCATCTGATTAGAGTTTTTTTATTTTTTTTTTCTGGTAACTATTATTATTATGAACTTTTATTGATTTTTGGTAGTGAAGAAGAAGAAGAAAGAAGAATAAACCTGTCACTAGCCTTTTAAAGAGGGAATCCGGGTGCTCTTGATCTTCCATGCGACTCCCGCCTTGATTTGTTCTTTCTTTCTTCCCTACCATATGTTGATCTTTTATCCGACTCCCACCCCAGTTTGTTCTCTGTTTCGTCCCTACGATTTCTTGATCTTCTATGTGACTCCAGCCCCAACTTTTTGTTCTCTGTTTCTTCTCTATCATTTGTTGATCTTTTATGCCACTCCCGCGCCAATTTGTTCTCTCTTCCTTCCCTAGCATTTCTTGATCTTCTGTTCCAATTCTCTGTTCCTTCCCTACCGTTTCTTGATCTTCAGTACCACTCCCGCGCCAATTTGTTCCCTGTTTCTTCCCTACCATTTTCAAGCAATGAAATTAACCAACTAAGTCAATTGAGTGAAAAAAGTTTTTCTTTTGTATGAAACATCGATTTCGGAAAGAGAGATACTACAACTACACCCAAAATCACACACCCTCTCACAAAACACAATGGTCCCACACACACTGCACATATAGTGTGTGTGGCTTGCAAAGTCATCGAGTTCAAGAAACATAATTACATACATTGATCTGATGGAACTCCATCTGATGGAACTCCATCTGATCTCAATTCAACATGGTAAAGTGCCAAGTAGACGAGGAACAAGAAACATGGGATGGCGCGTAAAATCAGTCTTCTTATCACCTTCTCCATCTTCAAACAATCTGAAACCAGCTCAAAGTTTTTGCACTATCTTACACATGAACAACCAGCCCATGGAGGTGTTCAATATAAGAGTCAAGTAGACGTTGGCTTGTCAATTTTGTTAATTAGACGTTGCATTTTCTTTTATTCTGGTCATCGCTTACCTACAGTTGACATTCACATTTCACACCACTCACTCTCTCTCTCAGGGCCCCCACTTATTTTTATAGTACCTAGTACTATTATATATGTGTTGCTATAGGCCACATTTTTTAACTCATGAATATATTTTATATAAAGCCTAATGGCCCAGTAAAAATGGAACGGAAGAAAAAACAAAAAAGCGAGAATAAAGTTGGGTCACGGGACCTTGTGGGATTGCTGATTCTAGGAAAATTATTTAGTGTGGTGAGTGCAGCACTGACATTTTCCCGTTAAACGATAATTCTCATTGCAAACAAACCCAATGGATTGACAAAGAAGGAGTTACATGTTAAGTGATAGTATATTAAGGGCCTCATTTTCGAAAATCATCTTAGGCCTCCGAAATCTCAGAGCCGGCCCTGAATTGTTCACGGGCACAACAGCATATGCCACCTAAGAAATAAATCCGAAAATAGGTAAGGAGCCAACCAAAACACCACAACGAAAAACAAAACTAAACACCCATTGAAAATTTGAAATAACCCAACAACATACAATCAAAACACACTATGACCAAAAGAAACAAACCGAAACTCAATATAACTCATATTGAAATGCTGATGTATGGACATATGCAAGTTTTCAATTAACATGATGTCAAAGTCAACGATGAGACAGACTTTTAAACGTCTCAAGAGCTTCATGTTTTATAATTCTTTTAGCGGTGGGATTCAAACCTACAAATTTAAAGGAGAGTTTATTATCTGATGTGTGATTCGACTCGACCAACCCTTAACGTTGGTAGCTTTTTTAATCAGGTGGTGATTTGACTCGACCAATCCTACAAAAGGTTGTTAGCTTTTTTTCCCATTCGGCTTTCGGCTGCATAAGTTGACTAATCAGGTAACTTTGGCTGTCCAAAAATCTGATAAAATCAGTTGGGTTGATGAGTTGTCAATTATGGTTGTAGTCAAATGGGGATGGAAATATCCATCTCCTTTTCCATCTATGCCATTTTACATCCCGTTTTGTGCCATTTTACATCCCCATTAGAGGAGATTTTTTGCATCCAGGTTGTATTATAAGTGTAGGATCTGATTTCCATCTTCCATCGGAAATGCTCTAATGAATTTGGCAAGATTGCAAGTAGTAATCCTAGTCCTACAACTAAATTGAAGGGTGAACAGTCCACTTCCCTAGGCAACAACGTCATTACTACTTGATTGTGTGTGTTGAGATAGATTGATATGATTGCATTTATAATGAGAAGATTGTGATAAGATTCCACCAATGCGTTGAAATTAGTAGTCTAAGTGTGCGCCGGCTGGGCCCTGACATCCGGTTATTAAAAAGAAAAAGGCTAGGGAGGCGCGCAATATTTGTAAACACACTCACAACAAGTAGGGGCCTCATATACACTTGCACACATACTCACATCAATTAGGAGGTTCACATACACTTGCACAAACACTCACAACAAGTAGAGCGCCCACATACACTACATGTACACATTTGTGCGTGTCTTTTGCATTCACGTGTAAGTCTCAAAATTTAATTGAAAATTTTGACATTTGTAAGTTGTTAAGGCGTAGAAATCAATGTATTAGAGTTTACGTTATTCGTTTTTTGCTTATCTAGTAAATTGATAGAAATTCCAGCTTATAAGGTTGTGCACCTTCACAAAAATTTCTCGAGCCGCCACGGCAGTTCTTCCCTCATTTGTTTATAATGAATTGCTTATTTTATCCTTTTTTCTGCCTGTATATGTCTCTGCAGCTGCAAACATAACGTTGAAACAAACGATGTCATAAGCTGTGGGCTATTTGATCACCAGAAAAGGTGAAAAAAGAAGAAAAAAATGGCCTGTGGGCCAGCCAGACAGAAAGAGCCCCGAGTGGAAAGTATTGGGCTGCCGGCCCGAAATTTTACCAGACTTGAGTTCAGATAAAAGGCGGCCGAATTCCATTTCAGTCCTGAGTATTAGACCAAAAGGTTCAGTTACTGATGTTTGCAAAATAACACCATCCGTGGCCGACGTAGGATTGGTATTCCGTGGGGGGGCCAATCACATGTTTTCTTATATTGATAATAAAAAATATACTCCGTAAATACATATTAATTGAAAATTGTTAGAATTAGTAAAATTATTTGTGGTTATGCAGGGATCGGACACCCCCGGCAACCCCTTTGTCCGCCTCTGACCACCATCCCTAGTGGCAGTGGTTATTTCACCCAAGAGACATGTCCATGTCCAGCGCATTCCAATTGCACAACATGGGTCTGTAGTTTCTCATTCTTCTGACCCAAAAAAAAAGGTCGAAATTTGGATCGGATCGCACATCGCAGTAGACCCTTTAACCCCAAGGAGTTGGTGTGCTTAAGCTTTTGACTTAGAAGCTTGCTCTGCCTTCTATGTTTCATGTATCGCCCCAAGCAGATCATTGGCTTGATACCTTGATTTTGATCTAAGAATAGACCACATGGCCCAAAAGCTTAAACTCAATGTACTAGTAGTAGTACACAATATTTGTTATATACTCAAGATCATCCGTGTAGACTTCCAATATGGGATGCAGTGTTACATTTCAGGTTTGAAACTTCCTTGCTCCTCTCAATCATTATGGGCCCAATCTGTACTAGACCTTTTGCCAAACCTTCAAATGCACCTCCCCGGGCTGCCGCCGCAAGTGCCAGTCAGAATTGGTCTCGCAGAGATTAGTCACGAGGTGTAGAAATTGGTCCGAAAATCAGTTCAAAAACCCGAGTTATTGAAAAAATTACTTCATCCATCCCTTTTTTAACAGTCCCACTTCTTAAGTCCAACTTTTTATGGAGACATCATCATTACACTTTTAAAATTTTCCACTAAAAGTTTTTATTTTTTACATATAATTTGGTTTTTCATTATTATTGTTGGCATTGAATCAATCATGCCTTACCAAAGTAATTGAAATTGACATAAAAAAAAATTTTGGGATGAGTGTGGATACCATGGCTTGAACCCTTGACATAGCAAACGATAACACAAGAGTGCCACAACTAGGGAAATTGACTTAAATTTGTTATTGAGTAGATAATATAGCTCAATAATAAAACAAAATAAACTAGGTCCTAAATTTTCAATTAACTACAATTATGTTTATTTTATATATAGCTTTGTATACAAAATTGTTCTTCACGTTTTTGTCACCACTGAACTAAAATCGTGGAGCCGCCGCTGCTTCGACTAATATTTTTTAGAAAACTGTGTGTTTTGAGTGTGTGTTGGAGAGAGAGATCATCCACTGCGAAAGTGGCGCAATAGGACTTGTATATATATAGGTAAAAATGCCATTGAAACATCAGTAGGAAGCATAAAAGTAAAGATAAGAATGTGCTGAGTAATGGGGACCCCCTCAAAGGACCTGAAGACCAGACACAAATGGAATTTGAATTCTGAAATGACAGAGAAAGAAATATTGTCACTATTTCACACTTCTCACTCATCACCGCAAAGATAAATTGAAAAGAGAAAAAGGAGTTTCCTTTTCTATCAGAAAGGCAGAACATTCAAAAAGAAAATCTTTCAGAATGTGAAATATGAATCCTGGCGCATATATGGCTCCCCGTATGCCTAAGTGAGAGAGAGAGAGAGAGAGAGAGAGTGATTTTGGCATCCTTATCTTTTTCTGGCTATTATCGAAGAGAAAACGTAGAATTAATAGAAGAGTCCTGCTATTGGTACTGACAGGAACCGTATCGAAATCGTATCAACAGCCGCATCGGGCCGTCTCCGGCCACCGGACGGTCAATCCGAGCCGTCCAAAAATTTTAAAAACAAAAACCGAGTGGGCTTGCAGGAGAATCAATGGCATCCAAGGTGCGTAAATGCTCGATTCAAACACCCCATTTTTTCGTATATACATTTAAATACGAAAAATGGGGTGTTTGGATCGAGCGCCTACGCACGTCAGATGCCGTTTATTCTCGTGTGAGTCCACTTGGTTTTTTTTTTAAAAATTTTGGACGGCTCGAATCGGCCATCTTGTGGCCGGAGACGGCCCAGTGCGGCCGTCGATACGATTTCGATAAGAGACCCGTCAGTCCCTATAGGTTTTCTGATTAATAGAACATTTACACATCTAGAATGGCGTATCAATACCAAATTCTGAAATCATAAACCGGGTAGGCATGATGGTTGAGGTCTGGAACTTACCGGTTTGCTTCTTTTTTTTTTTGAATTTCAAGTTCGAAAATTCTGCGTGCTATCAATTTTTGTGAGGCTAACTAATTCGGGACTTTGCTCCCGCTTTAATCGGGTGTACGCAAGCTAACCCTACCACTGTGAATTGTTAGAAAATATACTGTGGGTTTTCTAACTTGAAATAAAGGAAAACAGAAGACTACATTTTGTGTAGGCTTCTCCTACATAATCTCATTTTATAAATGATGACTCTGTTTTCAAAATCCAATTTTCTGAAGTTCTCTCCCTCTTGCTGAGGCTTCTCTTACTTCTGTGACATTCTTGTCTGCATAACCACTGAAATAATTTATCACAAAATTAAACGTACACACTAGCTTGCGCACAAGTTTATGTCTTTGACATTCAAGTTTTATGGCATTTCGAATCAGTTCGTATTTACAAGTAAATTCCTATAAACCAACTAAAGACACAGGACAGTTCACACCCCAGAAATGACTCGGGTTCAAGTCTCCCCAAGGTGGGAAATGGACTACTACCATCTAGCTAGTACCTAGGTGGTGATGTGGTGACGGCTTGTTTTCACGGGTAGTAACTATGGCTCGAACCGAATATTCCGCAGCGGGTCGCGGCCCCTATGGTCATGCCTAGAGGGATTGCTACGTTGGTCGCCCCCTCCCACCCTTTTTAATGATTTTTAAAATAAAAAAAAAACTAAAGACAAGTTTGGCCATCTAGCTAATTATTTTCCCTTATTTCTTATACACTAGTAAAAAAGCGCGCACGTGATATATTCTCTAGTTTTCCTTTAAAATCAATATGCCAAATTTATTTATTTATTTTTTTGAAAGGCATCAATATGCCAAATTAAAGAACCGAATCTATATATAGCTTTATACGGTCTATATTTTCTGAGTAAACGTCTATCTATGATTCCGAAACCACACATCTCTCTGGAGAGTTGTCTCTTCTGGAGCAGCACAACGGTAAATCATTTCTGTCTTAGATGTGAAAGTGAAACTGGAAAGGAAAATTCGAGTTTCAGACGGGCAAATTCGAAAATAAAAGAGTCGAAAATGCCTCCCGTTCTTTCGTCCTTTTAAAACAACGGCGCCAGGATTTTACACTAGCAGTGGTGAAATATATATTTAAAAAATGAAAAATGTATTACAATATGAATATCATCGACTCAACAGTACTAATATCACGCGACTACTACTGCTTGCATTGGAGTCGTGCAAAGTGCACACCAGGTTAAGTTGTTTTAGGTTTTGTTTTCTTTATTTTTTGTCTTTTTTCTATAAAGTACTTTGCAATTTGTATAAAAGCAAAGTGAGGAGTAATTTTTTTTTCTTAATTAGACCTTATCCTTTATATTATTTTATTTTAGCCCATTGAATTTAGTTTTAGAATATTTTTTGGGTCTTCTTTCTTGAAAAAAAAATTTAGAGGATTAAGGACTAGAATATAACAAAAATAATGAAAAACATTCTAGTGGTGGCGGGTCTATAGATAACCTGGGAATACTTTTATAGATCGTGTATATATATCAGTCCGGTTCCTATCCGCACCTCTTTCCGTCCGCACCCGTCCGTACCTCCCCTTTCCCGATCGAATTTCGATGATCCGAACCGCTCAATGTGTTCAGAACATGATTTTAAGGGTACATGCGAAAAATCGGCAAAAAAAAAAAACACAGGGAAGGGCTTGATTGTGCAGTTTTATATTGAACCGTTAAATAAAATACAAATAAAAACTGTTCGGATGAAACCCTTTTCGTTCATTTTTTTTGCTGATTTCTCGCGTTCACCCTTAAAATCACGTTTTGATCACATTGCGTGGCTCGGATCATCGAAATTCAATCGGAAAATAGGCGGGGCGAATGGAAAGAGGTGTGGACTTGATCCTATATATATATATATACACACATACATACACGGTAATTATATTTTTTAAAATTCATGTCATGGCGACTGCTGCCACTAGACTCTCCTGGCTCCATCCTTGGATAAGCAATAAGCAAAACAAAGAATGAGTAACATCTTTAGGCCAGCAATTGCCCTTATTTGCTTACTCAGATAGTTGATTTTCTTAAATAAGCATTTAGACAACTTAAATCCACCAAATTTGAAAGTAATAGTTCTGCCCGGCCAACAGAAGACGACAGGCCTTTACTTCAACCTGGCTGCAGAAGTGATCTCTTATTGCCCCAATGTGGCACCTCTACTTAGACTCTCAAGTGAAAAATTAGCTGTACACATAAACCCTGTGTGTAAAAAACACCATGTCGAAACACTTTATTGTCTAAGTAATTAATTGGAGTGTGACTACAGGACTAATACAGGAAGAACAAAGCCATGAAACACTTTGGCCGATATGAATGGAAAACTAACTAAAATCTTGACAAGCCTAAAGTGCAGCGCGGATGAAGTATCCGAAAGTGGAATGGTAAAATTCCCTCCACTTCATCAACAACCACTGATTCTGCACAAACAATCCAAGATTCTGTTCTATATATCATCCATGAATATAGATTATATATATTAACTGCGAAGAGAAAGACTACTACTTGCTGAGCTCCTCAGAAGGCTTTCTGATAAAACCCATGAATCCTCTTCCATGACTCCTCCCTCTGCATCTTCAGTTGCTTATAAAAATTCCCAATGAACGTCTCGGCTTTCGTGAACAACTCTTTCCCTTCGACTTCCTCTTCCTTTTCCTCATCGCTACTCTCGTCTTCATCAACCACTTCCTCTGCTTCATCCCAGTCCCCTCCTCCTCCGCCTATGAAGAAAATACTCGGTGTAGAAGCGCATTTCTTCACCTTATGACTCACTTTATTAACCACACCAACGATTTTCTCGGACGCACACTTCTCCACCACCTTAGGCCTTTTCTCGCCACATTCTGAATCGATGTTTCCGATGCTGGAATTGGGCGGAACCTCATTAGGAGCAGAGGATTGTACTGTATTAGCAGCTGTAGGTTTTGGTGGAATGGTGATTGGTTTTTTGTCTTCTGAAGGTTTGGAGAAAAATGAGAGAAGACCAGCTTCAGCTCCAAGCGCTATGATGAGGAGATTGAAGAGGAAATAGAGGTAAGTGGACCTTAGTGATGTGGGTATAAGAGGAGAGATTATGAGGAGAGTGGCTATGAAAGAGAGCTTCAGAATTTCAGACTTCTTAGGATTGGCCATGGCTACCTTGTGTTTCGAGTTTCTTGGAATAGGATTTTGTTGTGGTAGTGGAAACAATGTTAGGGCCCGTGGACATATATATACATGGAGATCTAGAGGAGAGAGGTGGGGAGGTGGGCCTGGGTGGGGAGGGTACCTATCTTATCCAGAACGCGAATCGTGCTGGTAAGAATGACAACGAAGGCAACGCGAAAACACTACACAACTTGAAGTTTGGTAAGGTATGAATCGACTTCTATGCTTAAAAAAATTCAAAATGTGTGATGGATGAGAGTACTGGCCTGGGGCACCACGTAATGGTACGTACCCTAAGAACACCATACGATTTTTCCTTTTTCTCTTCTTCTCTCTCTAGCTATACCATTACTCAGTTGACACTAATTACTTTATGATGAAGTATAAAATGTCTCCAAAGAGCTTAATAGAGTGAAATATTTTTGAAATAAAATACGTTGACGGTCTTGTATCACTCAAAAATTTGATCCCCAAAAATTGATGTTAAAGAGCGGGATGGGAGATAGTATTTCAGGTGACACTTTCATATTCCCCTCCTCTCACATGAATTTTATCACAGCATTATGCATGGTAGAAGGAAGATATATACCCGTTACATGAATTATACCTTTCGTGTGCAATGGAAGAGATTTTAGGGTACATATATAGCTAGCCTAGGCAGGCTCAGCCCTAGGTATAGGCCCACCAAATGACCGCCTAGGACTTCCAGTTTTGGGCCCAATAATTGAGCCCCCAAATAGTGATATATATTAGTAAATATTATGTATGTGAACTATTTTACAACTAGGTTAATTAGCAAGGTGGTGCCAAACCCATTGCCGTGCAGTTGGTGTGAGGCATCGCTTCCCCAATGGAGGCGTAGGTGTAACACCCTGTATTTTCCTAAATTGTAACTTCACTTGAGTTGGCTATTTAGACAATATAGAACAAAAAGAAAAAAAAAAAGAAAAAAAGAGGCATTCGGTGCCTTGTAGTGCACGTGGTGCTTTTGTTTGCATGTGAGCTTTGAAGAGTTTTGAACATGGAGCACATAGGTGAGATGGTGGATTTAAGATTGGATGACTAAGCATCATTTGGTATTTAAGTTCACCTTGAAGCATTACGGTGGGATGAAAAACTGAAAATAATAGACATCCAGAGGACAAAATTTTGGACAGTGGGATTGATTTCTGTGGTGATGGGATCACAGTATGTTGTCTTTGAAGGTGTAGTCTACATGTCCAACGTGCACGATCGTAATTTGAGGTATCGGGTAGTATGCAATACATTCCTAGCTAAATCACTTTGGAAAGAGTGTTCTTCGATTCTTTCATATTTGCACTCATTTGATGTCGAAGTTTCTTGATTTAGTTATTGTCACATTCTATATCATGACATAGAAAATATATGGCTGAAAACCATGGAACATGTTAGTACATGTACAAGTCCACCAAGTCACAGAGTTATGAGAAATGTATGATTGACTACCCTACGGAAGTCCAGAGTATTTATGGGGCCTAAGTGCCTAAACAAATTTTGACCTGGGTGGTGCTTGGCATGTTATCGAAATGAGTTGGGTATGAGACTACAAATGAAAAGCGTTCTGAATGATCCTACTTGATTTGTTATCCTCGTTTATTGAGCATATTCTTATTACTAGCCATATTATTGTCCTCGTATTGCATATACTATCCGGCCCTTTTTTTATATTTTCAGGTGCAGAGAAAGTTAGTGGGGACCCGAGTTAGAGTATTTAAAGATTTAGTTTAGAGATTATTGAAAATTTTGCATCATTTTGGAAGTTTTAGGTCCACCATTTATATTTATCTTGAGGAGTACTTATAATTATTGGAGATGTGTTTATTTTGAGGAAATGTAAAATTTTGGGTCGCCTTAGTAGGTTCGAGCCCCTTGGGGGACGCGTTTGGGGTTCAGGACTATAGACAGCCTCTGGATCTCCTGTGGACTAACCTGCTAACTTACCTAATCCTGTTGATGTATTTCATAAGACAAAAAAAAAAAATAGCACGGTGGTAACGTGCGGGTGTTTTGAGCATGGGATCGTGAGTTTAACAGGGCCCTTCAATTCTTAACGCAACAATTTTGGAACCCGTACGTACAAAAAATAAAAGATTTTGAAACAATGCTTTCGAGGCTTGAACTCACAACCTAAGGTACGAAAGAGGCCACTCTGCCTCCAAACAATAAGGCTGTCTTGTTTTCTATATTGAACAACTAATTAATATATTAAAAAATGAGAGATTCCATTTTCAAACCCCATCTAGGGACTCGAAAATTTCAGAGCCGGGCATGAGCCTAGTGAATCACACTGGAGGCCTTGTCACATTTTGTCCACAATCAATACCCTCCCTTTCATCCAATTGACAAAGCCTAGTCATAGGGTTGGTTTATCAACTTTCTAGGTCTGGAACACAAGAGGAGAAGGCCTCCGATTTCATGTAAGCAACTTGCTACTCCTTGCCTAACATGCCAAATTGAATGAAGTAACTCACACCTTATCTTATATGTGAATTTGTGTGGGTGTATATATATAAATGTCTTTTATAACATAGAGCCGTTCGAACTAACTTATGCACACCTCAATTAATATATGAGAGATCAATCACAGCTGAACGTATATTATAATTCATTCTATGTCTAAAAAAAAATTCGTACCTTGACGTATAATTTTAGTCATATATCCAATGACAGCTAAAAAGACATGCAAAAGGATGGAAAGAGATTTGAATGCAATTGGGCAATTTTCGATAAGGTCGGTGGAGCCTTCCTGTTCCCTTTATCTCTGCTCTCTCTTATATTTCTATGAACGAAGGCACTCCAATCCCAAGGGGTTTGGTCAAGTGGGAGTTAGGAAGAAATAAGTGTTTATCCTATGTGAGATTGTATATTCGAATTCTACGAAAGCTAAACATTTCAAATCTTGAAACTACTGGAGACTATACCCGGTCATTAACTTCAGAGCTCTAAAATTAGTGATCAAAGTGAGCGTACACTAGCCCGGACATCCGGTTCCAAAAACAATAGACGAAGGCATTCCTACCTGGTCTCCTTTCTGCATTGTGAACTTGTGGCTTGACAACCACTGCCTAGTGCAGTTGGTTTGTCATCTCTCCCCCATGGGGGAGGTCTTGGGTTCGACTCCTGCAGGAGCAATACCCTGGGGTCCCAAGCTATGGATAGCTTCTGGACTCCCTGTGCTAACTCTAACACCCCCTACTAACCCCCGCTGATGTATGACGATTGAAAAAAAAAAACTTGTGGCTTAATGGATAAAATAAGTTGCAAAGGGTGGGCCTAGATAGGGGGGACCCACAGTGAGGCCCTTTTGAGTATCTTTTTTGCCACTTTTGGGGCCCAAGTGGGACTGGAAGGTAGCTTAAAAGTTCCGAAAGAATCTCTCCAGCCAAATCCCACTTTTTAGTGCTCATGTGGTCCATTTTCAGTCCACCTCAAAGGCCCACTTGCTTCTTTACTTGGCGTTTAATTGGGGGCCAAGACCTGGGCCTTCTAGCTCCACGTTTCCTTTCCAAGGGTAAAATTGGCCCAAGATGCAGAAGTCATGATAGGGTGCCGTGGCACCTGAACGTCGACCACAAACAAAGGATGGCCAGGTCCAGGAAAGCGTTAGTCAAGCGGAGAAAAGTAAGAATTACCGGCCGGTCCAAAAAATTGATTCAAAAGTCCAATAGCTCCAGGACTGGTTCAAAAAGCACGGACAAGGATTTCAACATTTTTTTGGACGATAATATCCACTCCCCCTTTACGCCTCCCAATGAAAAACACATCGCCGTCTCCTAACCCTCGGCAACTCCTCACGTGACACCGCCTCCACTCCGCCTGAATCACATCCTCCGGCGTCGCCATTGAATCCTTCCTCCAACCGCCATTGAATCCTTCTTCCAAAATCTCTAAGTCGACGACAACTGAACCACCGTATGGCAAGATCCTCCTGCTCTGTATGTCCGTATGGGCTAGCGCAACCTTGTCGTGGTCTCCACACCCGACCTCTCCAAGGAGGTGCTCCACACCCAAGGGTTCGAGTTCGGTTCGAGAAGGTCGTGTTCAACATCTTCACGGGCAAAGGCCAGGAAATGGTGTTCACCATCTACGGCGAGCACGATGAAAACTTAAACAAAAGATGAATATTTTTTTTTTTAATAAAAATTTTGTTTTTAAGGCAAATTGATTTTGGCCAAATGCACCCTTGCAGAGTGTCGTGAATGAGAATGGGCGAACTTAGGGCCAACTACTATTAATTCGCAATGTTAGTTCCCAATCTTAATTAACTGAATTCTAAATTCTTGCAGTGTTGATTGTGTGATTGTCGTCTTTTCGATAATCAAGAAGCATCCATCAAATGAAGATCAAAAAAGTGAAATAACAAAAGAAGAATGCAGGAAAATCAGAGCAGACTTGATACATTTATTTGTGCAGTGTTGAGTATTCTACTGGTGTATTAAGTCTCACTTGCCCATTCCTTTTGACTTTTAATTTCGAACTTGCAACTGTTAGCAAGGTTAGAAAGGTTTAATTTCTGGAACTTTCAATTATTAACATGTGTACTTCTGTTTCAGTGCAACTTTACCAAGGTTTAGTAAGGTTTCAAGTTCTGATATACCTTTTTGTTTCAAGTATAAAATGTAATGTACTATGTTTATGTCTGCTCCTTCCAATGTATGGCAAAGCTAAGTTGGTACTTGATGTGTCCTCGTGTGTCCTGTGTCTTGTGTCTAATGCACAATTGATGGAGAAAGTTATATCATAATATTGATTAACAGTGTTAAATGACCGGCTTTCTTTCCGAAAGAAAGGATTAACACTGTTAATCAAACAGAAAATGGTATATGACCATGTTAATTTGTAATGGAGAAACTTATATCATAATATTGATTAACAGTGTTAAATCGAGAACTGGTGACTCAGTTTGAACGGTTTCATGGTACGAGTTCCAGTTACAATACAAGCTTAGTTGAGCCGAGTTTTTTTCATTGTATCACAAGAGACAAACGTCCAAGAACTTTTAACCAACGTAGGAGGGGCGAAATGCCTTTAAAGAAAGCATGGTTTGCGTGTGCCTCGATCTAACATCAGTTGTAATGCCGTGTTTGAAAGAAAGAACATGGAAAGAAAAGATATGAGAAAAGACTTTCAGTTGCCAGCCGGAGGTGGTCGCCGGAAACACTGCAAAATTGTGAATTTCACACTGCGAATTTTCAATCGCCGGCCGGAGGTGGTCGCCGGAAAAATTTTGCATTGCACTCTTCAGTTATTCTTCCTTACACGCCGCACGCTTTTAACTCTTGCTTTCGAAAAGAAAGCTGGTCATTTAACACTGTTAATCAACAAGGTCATATACCATTCTCTGTTTAATTAACAGTGTTAACCCATTCTTTCAAAAAGAAAGCCGATCGGTCATTTAACACTGTTAATCTATAAAATGATATAACTTTCTCCATTAATTAACAATGTTAATTGCATTGCACTCTTCAGTTATTCTTCCTTATACACCAGTCATGCCCTTTTTTCTTCGTTAAGGTTTTCTATAGCTATTTTATTTCCTACCACTTGATTGTTACTCGCAAAGCACAGAGAACGATGATTGGAATTTCGGTCGAACACTGCACGCTTTTAACCCTTTCTTTCGAAAAGAAAGCTAGTCGTTTAACACTGTTAATCAATATTATCATTTCCATTGATTCCTTTTTCTAACATCGAAGTACTTCAGAGAATGGTTTGGTAGTTCACTTCAAATTTTGTCTTTTGCTAGAGCAGGTTACAACTGAAGTTTGACCCTGTTGTTTTTTTCTGTATAAAAAGCAAAGCTAACCTAGCAATTAAAAAAAAAATCAACCTTAACAAAAAAAATAAAAAATAATATGGCCACCGGGTAAAGACAAGAAGTGAAATACCAACCATACCTCAATTTCAAGATTTTGTTAATCGTCCAACGACTGTACTTGTTCGATAGAAACCCCGGTCAAATTTGTTAATAAATATTGTGATATACCTTTTCGATTGAAACCCCGGTCAAATTTGTTAATAAATATTGTGATATACCTTTTCGATTGAAACCCCGGTCAAACACCTCACGATTTCTTCTGCTTTTGTAAAAAAGAAAGCTGGTCATTTAACACTGTTATCAACATGGTCTTATACCATTCTCTGTTTGATTAACAGTGTTAACCCATTCTTGCAAAAGAAAAGCCGGTCGGTCATTTAACACTGTTAATCTATATTATGATATAACTTTCTCCATTAATTAACTATGTTAATTGCATTGCACTTTTTAGTTATTTTTCCTTACACATCGCATGCTTTTAACCATTTCTTTCGAAAAGAAAACTGGTCATTTAACACTGTTAATAAACAAGGTCTTATACCATTCTCGGTGTGATTAACAGTGCTAACCCATTCTTTCGAACAGAAAGCCGGTTGGTCATTTAACACTGTTAATCTATATTATGATATAACTTTCTCTATTAATTAACTATGTTAATTGCATTGCACTATTCAGTTATTATACCTTACACACCACAAGCTTTTAACCCTTGCTTTCGAAAAGAAAGCTCGTCGTTTAACATTGTTGATCAACAAGGTCATATACCATTCTCTGCTTGATTAACAATGTTAATCCATTCTTTTGAAAAGAAAGTTGTCGGTCATTTAACACTGTTAATCTATATTATGATATAACTTTCTCCATTAATTAACAATGTTAATTGCATTGCACTCTTCAGTTATTCTTCCTTACACACCGCATGCTTTTAACCCTTGCTTTCGAAAAGAAAGGTGATCATTTGACACTGTTAATTAACAAGGTCATATACCATTCTCTGTTTGATTAACAGTGTTATCAAAAAGAAAGCCGGTCGGTCATTTAACACTGTTAATTTATAAAATGATATAACTTTCTTCATTAATTAAAAATGTTAATTGCATTGCACTCTTTAGTTATTCTTCCTTACACACTAGTCATGCCCTTCTTTCGAAAAGAAAGCTGGTCATTTAACATTGTTAATCAATATTATCATATACCTTTGAGCACTTTAATTAAATTTGTTAATAAATATTGTGATATACCTTTCCCTAACTTTTGATTGTTGTTCGGAAAGCGCAGAGGACGACGATTGAAACCCCGGTCAAACACCACACGATTTCTTCTGTTTTTATAAAAAAGAAAGCTGGTCATTTAACACTGTTAATCAACATGGTCTTATACCATTCTCTATTTGATTAATAGTCTTAACCCATTCTTTCAAAAAGAAAGCCTGTCATTTAACGCTGTTAATCTATATTATGATATAACTTTCTCCATTAATTAACAATGTTAATTGTATTGCACTCTTCAGTTATTCTTCCTCGTGAATTTTATATATTATATATTTTTAGCAATATACGTCGAGAGATATAAACTGTTGAAAATGCACGCAAGGTCAGCTCATATATTTTGGAGGCTCGAAGCAAATTTCCTATATTGAGCCCCTTATTCATTATTTTTTTAAAAAAGGATAAAAGTACAAAGATAACAAAAAAAAATCAAACTAAAAGGATACAATTATGACAATATAAATGTAAAAACATATTATAGCAAGAGTACTTTTTGAAGAAGATAAGATACAATTGTGTTTTTATGTAGAAATATTCTAATATTAATATGTAAACTGTATATTACAGTGGGATCTCAATTTTGGACCAAAATTCAGGGGTCGGAAGCGGGCTTACCCCATGAGCCAGCCTTGGCTACACGCTCATGATTTTTACTAGCTTGTAGTTCATAATTTTTACTATATTCGAGCTCATGAATTTCACTAGCTACACGCTTGTGATTTTTACTTGCTTTGAGGTCATGAATTTCATAAGCTACACACTCGTGATTTTTACTAGTTTCAAGCTCATGAATTTCACGAGCTCGAGATTCAACAGAATTAATTGAAACAAGAAGAAAAAACGAAATAGGATGTCTTGTATGCGTACCGAACTAGTTGATCAACATAACTAGGAGTAAAAGACAGTATATGCGTACTTGAGATCGTGAGTTAGGGCATGAATTTGGGCAAAATAGTCGAGCAGATGGATTCAACAAGAATATGCAAGTGACGTTAGGGGAAACTAGAAGCAAACGAGTGTGTGAGAGAGAGAGCGCGCGTTAATAAATTTCACTAGCTCTAGGGTAATTCAGATGAATCTTAAACAAATATCTATTTCACGAGCTTGGAGTTGGAGCTCATGAATTTCATGAGCTTAACCTCGTGAATTTTATTTGATTTTCAAAACAGTAGCTGTTTGAGAACAACACAAGTACCACAAATCTCGTGAAATTCAACGCGGCTCAGGAATAGTGTCCCTCCGGCCGGTTTCATGTTGTTCTCAACATCGGCGCCACTATCGTGAACGACCTGGAGTTTGGGGCTATTGTCGCTGGTGCGTCGTCGTTGCGAGATCTCGTGGAGAAAAGTTGCCCGCGCTGGAGGAAGGGGTAGAAGAAGAGCAAGATAGAGTCAGATGACGGTACTTCGAAGCCGCACAAGTGTTTGCGGATGGTTGCGGTAGTTTTGTACTGGATGGGTATTTTAGTAACAAATTCAAGTGGAATCCTTGTCCGTGCTTTTTTTTGTTTTGGGCTGGAGCATGCGGGAATTAGGCCTATGAAGTTGGACCGGCCCTTCATTCTCTGGGGTGAGATTGTTTTTTACAAGTAAAAGTTTTGTACGTGAGGTACCGAGGCATGACCCAAACTTTAAGTTCATAATCTCCAATATTGTACAATTCCATTACTTTAACATTCGTCAAATGTCGTCCACCTCAAAATGTTTTCAAATTAAAAAATGTCTTTTCTTATTTGGAGTACTATTCAAGTTTTCATGTTCAAAGATTCTTCTTTGAAACTACTTTATTTGTTCCAAGGTGTAATGAACTCTTAAAACCCAAGAAAAGATGAATCGAGAAAATGAATAGATGCTACGTACCATGAGTCCTGCCACATCTACTTTGCCATTTCTTGATTAGGCTTATCCAAAACTCGTTCAAAGCTTTCCTAGCTTTGACTTTAAGCACATGAATCACTTTTTTCTGAAAAAGATGGCTTATTCAACCGCTAAAACAACCACTGCTTTAACTAAGGAGGTTGGTCTAGTAGTTAAGGCATGAGAACATTTCAAGTGCTATCAACTTCTTTAGAGACAATCAATATAGAGCTTTTTTGGCTTTAGTTGGGACCCCTGCAAGTGGACAATGGAATTGGTCATGCAGAATTAATCAAGATGCATGTAAACTGGCTCAGACACTTACTAAAAAGAAATAACATCGGCTTTCCTTCATTTCCTCTTGTAATCTTTTACCACTTCTAGCTATGGATCCATCTCTCCTTAATTTATTTTCAAGTGAATGGCTTCCCACTTCTTCCAACTGTCACTTTTTATCAATAGGAACCTTACAACTTGATAATCTGACGTCAAAAGCAACCTGCTTTCTATCTTTCATGGTACTGATTTCCGCCTTGATTTGTTAAACAATTTAGAAGTTCTTATCAGCAATGTCAGAAAGTGATCCCCACCGTGCAGTCGTGCACCGCCCTGATAACATCTCCATGACTCCATGAAAAAAAAACTTTCACAAAATCTTACCCGTTAACACCAACCACATGCCATGCAGGAATCAACTTTGCTCTTCCCATGAAGATCGACTTTGGCTTCCATTTCTCATTTCCCCTTTCTCGATCCCCAGTCATAACAAGCAAACTGCTCAGCTATTTTTGTCTAATGAGGTTCTGAATTCTAGTGTAGTTCTTAATTTCTCCGTGGAGCTACAACATCCCAACTAGTTATTTCCAAGTAAATATCAGCAAGGATAGGCTTTGGGTATACGCCGAAGATGCGGCCACATTAGGCCCCCAATTTTTTTCTATTTTTTGGGGGCCCAAAGTTATGCCCTTAATTAGGTATAACGATATAATTAGTAGGAACATACCCAATAAAACTTAGGACCCATTTTCTATAGAAGTTCAAAACAAAAACCCAAAAAATGGTGGCTAAACTTGACCATGAGGGATAAATTCCTAATTTTGCTGCAAAAAATGTGGAAAAAGTGTTGTTTAAGTGATCAATTTCAAATTAATACAAAGATTATCCAGTTTTTGTTATGATCCAATATTTCTCAACTTGCAAATAAGGATGTCAATGGTTCCTTGTGAAATAAATCATTATGTTATGAGTGAGCCAAAGCCAATGAATATTGTGCGTAGAAGCGCAAACACATTAAGAATAAAAATAACATTCGAAATAATCATCTAAATATTGGAAGAATTTTTTGTTTTTTTAGTTGACAGGTCTTCATAATAGCATTGTACTATTATTCTAGTCGATCTGGCGGTTCAACAATGATTACCTGCAGGAAGCAAGAAAATATACTATACCGGTACCTAAGCCCATTTGATTGCAAAGGAATTGAGCAATTAGCAAAATGAGTGCATTGTACCTCAATGTGTGGTTCCATATAGGTATTCCATGCATGACTACTTTTACAATCTTTGACAATCCTTGCATATGAGTCACCTTGCCATTTCCTTCTTTAGCCTACGATTGCATTGGTACCTTTGATGGTTTTTGTTCCTTCCAATAATTTCTCGGTCTGAAAATTTTTTTTACATAACATGGCACTCATGACAGATGGATATACAGATGATCAATTTATACCTACACTAGTTACATCTAACAATGCTGACTTTCGTCAAGCCAAAAAAAAAAGAAGTTATAGTTACACTAGATGATGTGATAAGCAGCAGCAATCCATTTACACATCCATTCATTTTCTGAGAAGCAAAAAAAACCCATGTATCTTGTGCAATATTCTTTCACATGGGTAGTTGAGGATATCTGGTCCTATTACGTCGACGTTTTCCTGGGTGGATTAAAGTCATAGATTCACCTACCACCTTCACAGTTCGAATTTCCTAAGTAGCAAACTTCTCTATTTTCCTAATTAGCAAACTTCTCTATCTAGTCGTACAAAACTTGATATCCCTTCTTAAGCTTTTTTGTATGTAAGTCGTAGAAATCAACTCACTAGGAATGGTGTAATGCAATAACATCTGATAGTCCTACGAGTACTGCTAGATTTCATGGAGGGAGGGAACCTAAAATTAGTTGGCAATAAGTGGAATAATCTCTAGATCTTGTGAACCAAGCTTGGGCACATGAATTAGGTGAGCGATGTGGAATGAAGTCTAACACTACTCGACCACTTGAGATGAGGTCATCCAAGACCTAGTTATTTATGATACCACGTTAGACAGAGTAGCCTCTAAATGATATAATTCAAGCTTGTTGGTGGAGTGGAGGGGTGGTGGTTAATTACGATCGAGGTGCAAAAATGATGGTGGTGGTGGATTTGTAGTAGTCGTGGTGGAGTTGCATGTGGATATAGTCGTGGAGCACTAAAGTTTTGGTGTCAGTGGTGGTGGTTAAATGAAAGCGGAGGTGGTAGGGTTAAGGCGTGGTGGCAATGTTGGTAGCAAAGTGGAAGTGTGGTGGTAGTGGTGGTGAAGTGATGATGGTGTAGGTGTTCAAGTGACGGTGGTGGTGGGGTAGTATTACGGTGATAGTGTTGGTGGCGAAGGGTGGTCGTGCTCCGATTATCTTTATAGTGGTCTTCTTTTTACCCATTTTTGATAAATTGAACTTTAATATTTATATGCTTGGATTCTACCATCTTTTAGTAATTTGAAAAACCTCTTTATTAATATAATAGGTCTTTATCCGATTAAAATGAAAGAGATGCAAGTGTTTTACAAGAACGATTATTTTATGACTCATCGAGGGTAAAATAGTCATATATATTGATGTAAAAATAGTTGTGGATGCATACTACTTGGGTTAGAAATTATACTCAACAAGATTTTTAACGGTTCAAACTTTGCAAAAATCGGAGTTAAGGAGACTTCGGGAGAAGCTGGCAAAATTTGACAAATTGTGGACTTTAAATGCGCCTGAGGCGCACTCCATTGCTCCCGGGTGCACTAAATTGCGCCTGAGGTGCCCGGAAGCTGCATATTTCGTCAAACTTTGCGGGTTTATTCCAGAAACTCTTGAACTCTGATTTTCAAGAGGTTTGAACCATTTGAAAGCTTGTTTTGAGTCTATTTTCAAATCCAAGTAGTTTTGATCCAAAATTATTGGTACATCAAAAGATATGAGTATTTTACCCTCAGTGGGTCGGAGAATAAATTATTTCTATAAAATGCTCGTATCTCCCTTATTTTAAACTGGATTGAAACCTATTTTATATCAACAAATAGGGTATTTGACGTACTAAAAGATGGTTGGATTGAATTATAAAAATAATATATTTTGGTTTATGTAAATTTAATCTAAAATAGACCAGTTCAAAAATTGTCGAAGCCACTAAGGATATAAAAACACATTTTCGCACTCTTCCACTCTTTCGAAGTTCCACTCGGTACTCTCAATCCTAGTTCTAAGGTACTCTTTCATTTTGTATGAGTTCTAGAGAGTTCATAAGACTTTCCACGTTTTATCAAAGCACATAAAAACTGCTTAATCATCGGGATACACCTAATAAGTAATCTTGACAGGGCTTAATACATTTAAGAACCCCAAGTTTGGTAACCCTACCACCAACAATAACACTTGACCGCTACGACTACCAAACCACCATCATTTGATAACCGATTCAGCCTAAGAAGTACGATGTACAAAACTTATATGTACATACAAGAACCTAAATTTTGATGTCCATATTACCAATAATATATATCACTTGACCGCTATGACTACCAAACGCATAACCACCATCATTTGACCACTCCAACAGTACTCTTGTCACTACCTCAATAACAATCACCTCACAACTGCACCTTCGTGACCACCCCCTTCACTTCACATACACTATCGATCACCACAACGACCTCTCCAGCATTCCACCACCATTCGTCCTTATTTCTCCACCACCCACGCCACAAATTAAATTGTTTTCATTGTTCTCACAATTGAAATCTATCCCCATAACTTCGCAAACACAATTTCCATTATAGCAGAATAAATTTGGGCTGCCTACTTCCCTATGGTTTGGGATCAAGCCAAACGCGCGTCGTTGATCATGTTTAGTGCTTTTAGTTTTAGCGAGCCACTGCGGCTGCTTTGGTAATTTGGTGAACCCCTCGTGGTTCATTTATATTTATAAACTTAGAAATAGGCTAATCATTTTCTAGGTTTACCAAACCCATAACCACTAAATGATAACCACTTCACTCCAACAGTACTCTTGTCACTACCTCGATAACAATCGCCTCACCACTGCACCTTCACGACCACCCGCATCACTTCACATACACTATCACCACAACCACCTCTCCAGCACTCCACCACCATTCATCCTTATTTCTCCACCACCCACACCACAAATTAAATTGTTTTCATTGTTCTCACAATTGAAATCTGTCACCATAACTTTGCAAACACAATTTCCATTATAACAGAATAAATTTGGGCTGCCTACGTCCCTATGGTTTGGGATCAAGCCAAACGCGCGTCGTTGATCATGTTTAGTGCTTTTAGTTTGAGCGAGCCACTGCGGCTGCTTTGATAATTTGGTGAACCGCTCGCGGTTCATTTATATTTATAAACGTAGAAATAGGCTAATCATTTCTAGGTTTGATAGTCATTTGGATGACTTCAGTGCGTTGTGTTTGCCACAAATGAAAGCATTATTTGATGATACGGCTAATGCAAATTAAGGATTTTGGGTCACAACATGTTGTGAACATTACTGGAACCTGATCAAGTGATCACCTTAAAGGCCAATTGGGTATCAAGCCATCCCACAGCCAGTATATATGTTAACCTGATATTCATTTTTTGCAGAGCAGGCAGCAAAATACGCTGCTCATGTCGTACTCGAAAAGGCTACAAAGGCGTTATTTTCAAGGTTAAGAGGGGCTGATCTTTAAGCTGGCATTAACTTAGGAATTGCAGCATCGTTGTAAGAAGAGCACATCTCAACTAGGTTGACATCCACTCCTTTACCGATCATATGTCAATTCGAAATCTTTCGAATTTTGTGACTGGCCATGCATTTGAATGAGTTGCCAACGTAATTGATTCGTCCAGTCTGGCTTAAAGTATACAAGTGTGAGTCCGAATCAAAATCACGTCACCCGTAGTTCTTAATTTTGGTGTGAATATCTGGTTCACAAGGTTTGTAAACTTTTTGAAGGTGGTTTTGCTTAATTTTGACAAATACAATTGTCAAACTCTACTTGACTGGCGATGGATTTTCAACCAATAAAAATAAAAAGGAAGGCATTAACTTTGGCCGTGAGTAAGTTTAGGCCTTAGACAATCGTTAACCTTAGTCTTATTAGGAAAATCACTGTATTTGCAGTGAGCTTCAAGTATGCAGCCTTCTGTTGGAACCCCATTTAAGGTGATGAATTTCAAGTGGCCTAATCACCAATCACAAGGCCAAAGTGGCATACTTGTACCAACTAATTTTGGTTTCGACATTCTCAAAGCCAGTGAAGGCTAATTTGTCGTGGCCAAATCAATGTGCCACAAAAGAACTTGAACTTAGTGCCGATCCACAACAATGGAATTTCAGTTTTGCGCTGTCCCACGACTCTTTGTTAGAATTTGAACTTTGGGACGCCTCACGGCAATGGAAGTGTGGTGGTAGTGGTCAAGTTATGGTGGTGTATGTGGTGAAGTGATGGTGGTGGAGGGGTTGTGTTAGAGTGACAGTGTTGGTGGCAGAGACATGGTAGTGCTCCCTCGATATTTATAGTGAAGTGCTTTCTACTCATTTTTCATAAACTTAATTTTATTATTTGTATAGTTCTATTCCGTCATCTTTTAGTACTTTGAAAATCCTCTTTATCGATATATAGTACGTCTTCATCTGATTTAAAATGACGGAGATGTGAGCGTTTTACAAGAAAAATTCATTTTTTTGACTCAGTGAGGTTAAATTAGTCATATATTTTGATGTACAAAAAAATTTGCATCCGAACTAATTGGGTTAGAAATTAGACTTAACAAACTTTTTAACGGTTCAAACCTTGCAAAAATCGGAGTTCGGTAGTGTCCGGGAGAAGGCCTCGAAATTTAACAAATTCTTAATTCTCAATGCGCGTGAGGCGCATTTCTTTGCGCCCGGGCGCACTAAGATGCGCCTAAGGCGCCTAGGAACTCCAATATTTGTCAAATTTTGCAGGTTTGTTCCGAACATTCCCAAACTCCAATTTTTGCAAGATTTGAACCGTTAAAAAACTTGTTGAGTCATTTTTATAACCCAAGTTGTTTTGATCCAAATTATTTGTACATCTTAATATATGATGATTTTACCCTCAGTGAGTTGAGAAATAACTCATTTCTGTAAAACGCTCGTATCTCCCTTATTTTAAACGGGATTTGAAACATATTTCATATCAATAAATAGGGTATGCGACGTACTAAAAGATGGTTGGATCGAATTATAAAAATAATATCTTTTGGTTTATGTAAATTTAATCTAAAATAGACCAATTCAAAGATCGTTGATGCCACTAAGGATAAAAACACATTTTCGCACTCTTCCACTCTTTCTAAGTTCCACTCGGTACTCTCAATCCTAGTTCTAAGGTACTCTCTCATTTCGTATGAGTTCTAGAGAGTTCATAAGACTTTCAACGTTTCATCAAAGCACATAGAAACTGCTTAATCATCGGGATACACCTAAGAAGTAAGCTTGACAGGGCTTAATACATTTAGGAACCCCAAGTTTTGTAACGCTAGCACCAACAATAACACTTGACTGCTACGACTACCAAACCACCATAACAACCATCATTTGATAACCGATTCAGCCTAAGAAATATGCTTTACAGGACTTATATATATGTACATACAGGAACCCAAATTTTGGTGTTTGTACCACCAATAATATCACTTAACCGCTACGACTACCAAACCACCATCATTTGATAACCAGTTCACTCCAACAGTACTCTCGTCACTACCTCGATAACAATCACCTCACCACTTCACCTTCACGACCACCCCCATAACTTCACATACACTATTACCACAACAACCTCTCCAGCACTCCACCACCATTCATCCTTATTTCACCACCACCCACGCCTCAAATTAAATAGTTAATTTCCATCGTTCTCAATTGAAATCTATCCGCATAACTTTCAAATACAATTTCCATTATCACAGAATAAATTTAGGCTGCCTACGTATCCATGGTTTGGGATCAAATAAGTCAAACGTAGTTCATGTTTAGTGTTTTTAGTTTTAGCGAGCCTCTGCGGCTGCTTTGGTAATTTGGCAAACCCCTCAGGGTTCATTTATATTTATAAACTTAGAAATAGGCTTATTTTTTTCCAGGTTTGATAGTCATTTGAATGACTTCAGTGCGTTGCGTTTGCCACAATCGAAAGCATTATTGGATGTGGCTAATGCAAATTTTAGGATTTTGGGTCATAACATGTTGAGAACATTACTAGAACCTGATAAAGTGAACCTCAAATGCCAATTGGACATCAAGCCATCCCTCAGCCAGTATATATGTTAACCTGATATTCTGTTTACGCAAAGGCGGCAGCAAAATAAGCTCCTCGTGTCATACTCAAAAAAGCCACGAAGGAGGTATTACCAAGGTTACGAGGGGCTGATCTTTAAGCTGGCATTAACTTAGGAATTGCAGCATCATTGTGAGAAAAGCACATCTCAACTAGGTTGACATCTACTCCTTTACTAAATCTTTTGCATTTTGTGACTGCACCCATGCATTTGTATGAGTTGCCAATGTATTTGATTCATCCAGTTAGGCTTAAAATCCGAATCAAAATCAAGTTTCCCATAGTTTTTAATTTATTTTGGTGGGAATATGTATCTGGTTCACTAGGTTTGTAAACTTTTTAAAGGAGATTTTGCTTTTGACAAATACAACTGTTTAACTGGCGATGAATTTTCCACCAATAAAAAAGAAGGCCGTAAGTAATTGCAGGCCTTAGACAATCGTTAGCCTTAGTTTTATCAGGCAAATCACTTTACTTTATGTGTTGGGCTCTAGTGATCCTTTTTAGGATTTGGGGTTTACAAAATCAGCTTTAATCCGTCTGTGAAAGGCTAAATTTTAAGGTTTTGACAATCAAAACAGTGAGCTTCAAGTATGAAGCCATCTGTTGGAATCCTATTTTAGGTAATGGATTTCAAGGGGCCTCATCCCCATTCACAAGGCCAAAGTGGCGTACTTGTACCCACTATTATGAACAACTAATTTTGGTTTCGACATTCTTAAAGCCAGTGAAGGCTAATTTGTCGTGGCCAAATCAGTATGCCACTAAAGAATTTAAACTTAGTGACGCCCCACGGCATTGGAATTTCAATTTTGCGCTGTCCCACGGCTCTTTTTAGAATTTGAACTTTGGGCCGCCTCACGGCAATGGAGGTGTGGTAGTAGTGGTCAAGTTATGGTGGTGTATGTGGTGAAGTGATGGTGGTGGAGGAGCTGTGTTAGAGTGACAGTGTTGGTGGCAGAGGGGGGGTTGTGCTCCCACGATTTTTATAGTGGTTTGCTTTCAACTCATTCTTCATAAACTTAATTTTATTGTTTGTATAGTTGTATTCTGCCATCTTTTAGTACTTTGAAAATCCTCTTTATTGATAAATAGTACATCTTCATCCGATTTAAAATGACGGAGATGCGAGCGTTTTACAAAAAAAATTCATTTTTTTGACTCAGTGAGGTTAAATTAGTCATATATTTTGATGTACGAAAAAATTTGCATCCGAACTAATTGGGTTAGAAAGTAGACTTAACAAACTTTTTAACGGTTCAAACCTTGCAAAAATCGGAGTTCAGTAGTGTCCGGGAGAAGGCCTCAAAATTTAACAAATTCTTAACTCTCAATGCGCCTGAGGCGCATTTCTTTGCGCCCGGGGCGCACTACATTGCGCCTAAGGCGCCGCCAAGGAACTCCATGCCAATAATTGCAAACTTTGCAAGTTTGTTCCGAACATTCCCGAACTCCGATTTTTGCAAGGTTTGAACCGTTAAAAAAATTGTTGAGTCATTTTTCTAACCCAAGTAGTTTTGATCCAAATTTTTTTGTATCTCTTAATATATGACGTTTTTACCCTCAGTGAGTCGAGAAATAAATCATTTATGTAAAATACTCGCATCCCCTTCATTTTAAACCGGATCGAAACCTATTTTATATCGATAAAGAGGGTATTTAATATACTATAAAAGATAGTGGGATCAAACCATGTAAACTAATAGATGTTGATTTATGAAGAGTTGGTCTACAGTAGACGAATTCAAATATTGTTAGAGCCAATTTGGTTAAAACATATTTTCACGCCCCTTCCACTCATTTTAAGTTCCATTTGTTACTACCATTCACAGTTCCAAGGCACTCTTTCATATTTTAGGAGTTCTTGAGATTTCATAAGACTTTTCCACACTTCACCAATCCACATAAAAACTGCTTAATCACCCGAATATGCCTTCTATTGAGTACGCTTGACAAGGCTTATACATTTAGGAACCTAAATTGTGGTGGTTGTGACATTGGTTGTGGAGTGGAGGGGTGGTGCTTATGAGGTGCTAAAATGATGGTTGTGGTGGAGGTGTAGTAGTTCGGGTAGAGTTGCATGTTGACGTTTGATTGTCGTGGCGATGAAGTGCTTGAGTTGGAGGTTGTGGTAAAAGGAAGGCGGAGGTGGTAGGGATGAGGTGTGGTGCCAATGGTGATGAAGTGCTTGACTAGGAGAATGGCAACAAGTAAGAGGCTACTCCCCCAAGTTCGCAGGTTCAAGCCACGAAAAAAGTTCAAGCTCCGAAATTAGTCGATGTGTACATAAGTGGGCCCCAAACACCTAACTATATATAAACAAATAAATAAGCATTTCCAAACAAATGCAATACTGAGAACTATAGTACGATTTACAAATTGATGTGTTTCATCATGTTTTTCTCTTCCAAATACTCCCTCAGTCCCCATTCATTGGTCTCCTTTAAAACACTTTTTATGGTCTCAAAACAATTTTCTCACTTCAAACTAAATGAGAAATCGTTGACAAATTTCCTCTTTTATCCTTCCATTGTAAATTATTACTAACGAAAATAAGAAAAAGGCAATTTGACAAACAGTGCTCCAGTCACAGATATGCATTGGGAAACACACAACACTCCCTCACCTCACTCTGTTTCTCATACCTCTCTTGGCGCCCACTTGGGTGGGAAATCAAATAAATCCCAGCGGAAAAACTCTGCATCAAATTTAATTTAAAGATCTAAGCGTAAAAGTAGAAAAATTAGTGATCAAATCCCCCAAAAGGGATCAACAAATAGGGACGGACCAAGTAACAGGGGATTCCTCTGTCTTTCTTAAAACTGTATCTTCACAAGTAAAACTAAAAAAAAAAATGGAAAGAATCATCTCTTCTTCTTTTTTTGAACACCAGAAAGAATAATCTCAACACACACTGTTTCTTCCTTCAAGTTTTTCGCCCAAGAAGTCCTAGTGCTTGGACAAGAGTCTTTCTAAACCTCACAATACTTATGTTAAAATTCTGCCCTTCAATGTACACAGTCCTACCAACCGAATACCCTTTCAACGCTATCGATTCCGGGTTCGTAGTGACAGGGTCATCTCTTCCGTAAACCGAGATGAAAGAGCTTTCCTCCGGTTAGATCATGTACTAATTCATCTCTGCAGCCGCCCGCCGTAGTACGTTGCTGAGACCCATTCTAGGCCCAGCCCCACCACTTGCACCATGACAGCACCTTCGGGCATGAAGATTTAGGTTGTAAGCGCGGCATCGTGGGCTCCAACCAGCACGCTGCACAAGTTGAGTACCTTTGCGAATTTGTCTACATTGACTATTGTGGGGCTCTAACAAATCTGGTCCTCTACCTCTAAACCTCTGGTTAGGA
Organism: Rhododendron mucronatum var. ripense; assembly: GCA_019656295.1. Taxonomy (NCBI): domain Eukaryota; kingdom Viridiplantae; phylum Streptophyta; class Magnoliopsida; order Ericales; family Ericaceae; genus Rhododendron; species Rhododendron mucronatum. The sequence continues at coordinate 3,312,250 of BPLT01000024.1, forward strand.
TTGAGTGAATCGCCTAGCCACCGCCTAACCTGCACACAAGTAATCATGACTAAAGAACCACACCGAATGAGACCCGGAATGGCCCTACGGCGTGTGGATGAGAAAAGAGCATAGCAAGTGAAAGGAACTAGGGTTTTCATAGTAAGAGATCATCTACCTCTTAGGGCTGTTATCCCTTGGTATTTATAGAGGGTCATTGGCTTGCTCTCCAAGTTCGTCTATGTGTCTGACACGCATCGGCTGACGTCACCCGTGACGTAGTAGATAAGGCGGTTAGTGTGAACTATCATGGGAGATTTGGCCGAGCCTAGTTGCCTAACTCCGACCCGAGTCAAGCCTAGTTGCCTAGCTCTGGGCCAAGCCGAGCCTCGAGGAAGCTCTCATGGGAGACATAGCCGATCCTAGTTGCCTATCTCCAGGCCGAGCCAAGCCTCGAGGGAGCTGTCATGGAAGACGTGGCCAAGCCTAGTTATCTAGCTCCGGGCCGAGCCGAGTCGAGCCTCGAGGGATATATCACGAGCAAGCCTTGGGCCGAACTAGAGTGAGGAGCATCGTGGCCTAGCACCGGGCCGAACCGCCTAGAGAAGCATCGTGGCCTTCCGCCGAACATAGTGATTGTGGCCGAACTAGAATATTCAGACCCCTACAATAGCCCTTCAACTCTTCTGGTACAAATAGAGTACATGAGAAGTTGACAATCAGTCTGGCTAAATATTAGTGGCCGTACCGTAACGAGAGTCTTTGATGGTGCAAGGGCCTAATGCCATGTGGGTTCCAAAAATCCCCGACGGTTAAAGGTTGGCCAAAGGCCGTTGATGGTGCAAGCGCCGAATGTTGGATCAACCTTCGTGTTGATTCCAGATCATGGGTTCTAATCTTAAACTGTTTGATATGAGCCAAAGCGCAAGCCCCAGCGGTTGCATGGGACTTAGGTTCGACAGAATTTTATGTACTCGGGTGCTTCATGGTTGTTATGGGGTGCCAAAGCGATGGCGGCCAAAATCTCTGAGCCGAACCAAAGGTCAACCTTGTACGACGGCTAATACACAAGTGTGACTAGAATCAACGTTGCAGAGGTCAGCTGTAGCCAAGATAAAAGAACACTTCGAAACTTTTTGCAAGGTGAGCACTCTAAGTGACGGGAGGGGCGCAGGTGCCTTGTGCCTTATGCTCGGCCAAGAATTCTTTGTGAGTCTTTTGGCAAATGTACTCCATGTTTTGGGAGCTCGGCCTGGATCTCTTTTTTTTTGAGAAGGGAGATTGAGTGAAATTCCTGAGCTAGTCCCCGCGAGTCGACCTCGGAGGTCAGCCGTCACAGCTGGACCTTGATTTTTTGGGGAACATGTACTCCCCTTCTTATTTGGTTACCTAAGTACAGCGTTGTTGGGTTGAAATAGACGGTATACACGCTACCTTCTAGTTGGTGGCTCTTTGTTCGTTGGTTCATGGTCGCCTAGGCACTAGTGGACCGGAGATCTTTGTTACCTAAAAGCAACGTTGTCTCTAGCTCTAGCATTCTCGAGGGACGGGGCGATTTGGTCATTTGACTGAATGATGATGGTGCTCATCGTTTCCTGTTGTTGTTCGAGCATCTTTGATGTAGGCGAGGGTATCTTCTGCCATGGTGGGTGGCCGCTGGGTCACGGGATTGGGGCTAGAAGGGATGAAACCTGGCTTGTGAGAGAGAGTGGTTGAAGTTCCTCTGATCTCATATATATTTATGAACAAACAAATTTGCATCCAAACTAATTGGGTTAAAAGTAGACTTAACAATCTTTTAAACTATAAAAACCTTGCAAAAATCGGAGTTCAGTAGTGTCCAGGAGATGGCCGCAAAATTGAACAAATTCTGAATTCTCAATGCGCCTGAGGCGCATTTCTTTGCGCCTGGGGCGCACTACATTGCGCCTGAGGCGCTTGACAGCTCCACAATTTGTAAAACTTTGCAAGTTTGTTCCGAACATTCTTGGACTCCGATTTTTGCAAGGCTTGAACCGTTAAAAAGCCTGTTAAGTCTTCTTTCTAACCCAATTAGTTTGGATGCAATTTTTTTTTCATCAAATTATATGACTATTTTACCCGCACAAAGTCAAAAAATGAATTGTTCTTGTGAAACGCTCGCATCTCCGTCATTTTAAATCAGATAAAGACCTTCTGTATATCGATAAAGAGGATTTTAAAAGTACTAAAAGATGGTGGGATCAAACCATATAAACTAATGGATGGCGATTTATGAAGAGTTGGTCGAGTGTAGACCAATTCGAATATCGTTAAAGCCACTTAGGTTAAAACATGCTTTCACGTCCCTTCCGCTCATCCTAAGTTCCATTTACTACTCCCATTCACCGTTATAAGGTACTCTTTCATATTTTATGAGTTCTGGAGATTTCATTAGACTTCCCACACTTCACCGATGCACATAAAAACTGCTTAATCACGCGAATATGCCTAAAAAGTACGCTTGACAAGGCTGACACAGTTAGGAACCGAAATTGTGGTGGTCATGACATTGATGGTCGAGTGGAGGGGTGGTGCTTTTGATGTGCTAAAATGGTGGTGATGGTGGAGGTGTAATAGGTGTGGTAGAGTTGCATGTTGTGGTTTGATTGTCGTGGCGATAAAGTGTTGTTGGTGGTGGTAATGGTAATGGTAAAAGGAAGGCGGAGGTGGTAGGGATGAGTTGTGGTGCCAATGGTGGTTGCAGGATTGAAATGTGTTGGTAGTGGTGAAGTTATGGTGGTATTTGTGGTCAACTGATGGTGGTGGAGGGGTTGTGTTACAGTGACAATGTTTGTGGCAAAGGGGTGGTAGTGCTTCCACAATCTTTGTAGTGGTCTATTTTCTACACTTTTTTCATAAACTCAACATTATTATTCGTACTGTTGTATTCCACTATCTTATAGTGCTTTTAAAATACTATTTATCGATATGTAGAAGGTCTTTATCCAATTTAAAATGATTGAGATGAGAGCGTTTACCAGAACAAACCATTTTTTTGACCCAGTGAGGGTAAAATAGTCATATAAATTAATGTACAAAAAAAATTTGCATCCAAACTAATTGGGTTAAAAAGTAGACTTAACAATCTTTTAAACGGTAAAACCTTGCAATAATCGGACTTCAGTAGTGTTCGGGAGATGGCAGCAAAATTTGAACAAATTCTGAACACTCAATGCACCTGATGAGCATATCCTTGCGCCTGGGGCGCACAACATTGTGCCTGAGGCGCCTAGGAGCTCCACAATTTGTAAAACTTTGCAAGTTTGTTCCGAACATCCCCGGACTCCAATTTTTGAAAGGCTTGAACCGTTAAAAAGCCTGTTAAGTCTACTTTCTAACCCAATTAGTTTGGATGCAATTTTTTTTGTACATCAAAATATATGATTATTTTACCCATACTAAGTCAAAAAATGAATTGTTCTTTTGAAACGCTCGCATCTCCATCATTTTCAATCAGATAAAGACCTTCTATATATCGATTAAGAGGATTTTAAAAGTACTAAAAGGTGGTGGGATCAAACCATATAAACTAATGGATGGTCATTTATGAAGAGTTGGTCGAGTGTAGACCAATTTGAATATCATTAGAGCCACTTAGGTTAAAACAATCTTTCACGCCCCTTCAGCTCATCCTGATTTCCATTTACTACTCCCATTCACCGTTCTAAGGTACTCATTCATATTTTATGAGTTTTTGAGATTTCGTTAGACTTTCCACACTTCACCAATGCACATAAAACTGTTTAATCACGTGAATATGCCTAAGAAGTACGCTTGACAAGGCTTATACCTTTAGGAACCAAAATGGTGGTGGTCATGACATTGGTGGTGTAGTGGAGCAGTGGTGCTTATGATGTGCTAAAATGATGGTGGTGGTGGAGGTGTACTTGTCGTGGTCGAGTTGCATGTTGAGGTTTGATTGTCATGGCGATGAAGTGTTGGTGTTGGTGGTAATGGTAAAACGAAGGTGGAGGTGGTAGGGATGAGGTGTGGTGCCAATGGTGGTTGCAAGGTGAAAGTGTGGAGGCAGTGGTGAAGTCATGGTGGTATATGTGGTCAAGTGATGGTGGTGGAGGTTTTGTGTTACAGTAACAATGTTTGTGGTAGAGAGTTGGTAGTGCTTCCACGATCTTTGTTGTGGTCTATTTTCTACACTTTTTTCATAAACTCAACTTTGTTATTCGTATAGTAGTGTTCCACCATCTTATAGTACTTTGAAAAAACTCTTTATCGATATATAGAAGGTTTTTATCCAATTTAAAATGAAGGAGATGTGAGCGTTTTACCACAACAAATCATTTTTTGACTCAGTGAGGGTAAAATAGTCATATATATTTATGAACAAAAAAATTTGCATCCAAACTAATTGGGTTAAAAGTAGACTTAACAATCTTTTAAACTGTAAAAACTTTGCAAAAATCGGAGTTCAGTAGTGTCCAGGAGATGGCCGCGAAATTGAACAAATTCTGAATACTCAATGCGCCTTTCTTTGCGCCTGGGGAGCACAACATCGCGCCTGAGGCGCTTGGGAGCTCCACAATTTGTAAAACTTTGCAAGTTTGTTCCGAACATTCCCGGACTCCGATTTTTGAAAAGCTTGAACCGTTAAAAAACCTGTTAAGTCTAGTTTCTAACCCAATTAGTTTGGATGCAATTTTTTTTTACATCAAATTATATGACTATTTTACCCGCACAAAGTCAAAATTAAAAATGAATTTTTTTTGTGCAACGCTCGCATTTCCATCATTTTAAATCGGATAAAGACCTTCTATATATCGATAAAGAGGATTTTAAAAGTACTAAAAGATGGTGGGATCAAACCATATAAACTAATGGATGGTGATTTATGACGAGTTGGTCGAGTCTAGACCAATTCGAATATCGTTAAAGCCACGTAGGTTAAAACATACTTTCACGCCCCTTACCCTTATCCTAAGTTCCATTTGCTACTCCCATTCACTGTTCTAAGGTACTCTTTCATATTTGATGAGTTCTTGAGATTTTGTTAGACTTTCCACACTTCACCGATGCACGTAAAAACAGCTTAATCACGTGAATATGCCTAAGAAGTTCGCTTGACAACGCTTAGACATTTAGGAACCGAAATTGTGGTGGTCATGAAATTGATGGTGGAGTGGAGGGGTGTTGCTTATGATGTGCTACAATGATGGTGATTGTGGAGGTGAAATAGGTGTGGAAGAGTTACGTGTTAAGGTTTTGTTGTCTTGGCGATGAAGTGCTGGTGTTGGTGGCAATGGTAAAAGGAAGGTGGAGGTGGCAGGGATGAATTGAGGTGCCAATGGTGGTTGCAGAGTGAAAGTGTGGTGGTTGTGGTGAAGTTATGATGGTATATGTGGTCAAGTGATGGTGGTGGAGGGGTTGTGTTACAGTGATAATGTTTGTGGCAGAGGGATGGTAGTACTTCCACGATCTTGGTAGTGGTCTTTTTTCTACACTTTTTTTACCAGAACAAATCATTTTTTGACTCAGTGAGGGTAAAATAATCATATATATTAATGTACAAAAAAATTTGCATCCAAACTAATTGGGTTAAAAAGTAGTCTTAACAATCTTTTAAACGGTAAAACCTTGCAATAATCGGACTTCAGTAGTGTTCGGGAGATGGCTGTGAAATTTGAACAAATTCTGAACACTCAATGAGCCTGATGCGCATATCCTTGCGCCTGGGGCGCACAACATTGTGCTTGAGGCGCCTAGGAGCTCCACAATTTGTAAAACTTTGCAAGTTTGTTCCGAACATTTCCGGACTCCAATTTTTGAAAGGCTTGAACCGTTAAAAAGCCTGTTAAGTCTTCTTTCTAACCCAATTAGTTTGGATGCAATTTTTTTGTACATCAAAATATATGACTATTTTACCCACACTAAATCAAAAAATGAATTGTTCTTTTGAAACGCTCGAATCTCCGTCATTGTAAATGGGATAAAGACCTTCTATATATCGATTAAGAGGATTTTAAAAGTACTAAAAGGTGGTGGGATCAAACCATATAAACTAATGGATGGTTATTTATGAAGAATTGGTCGAGTGTAGACCAATTTGAATATCATTAAAGCCACTTAGGTTAAAACAAACTTTCACTCCCCTTCAGCTCATCCTAAGTTTCATTTACTACTCCCATTCACCATTCTAAGGTACTCTTTCATATTTTGAGTTTCTAAGATTTCGTTAGACTTTCCACAGTTCACCAATGCGCATAAAAATTGTTTAATCACGCTAATATGCCTAAGAAGTACGCTTGACAAGGCTTATACCTTTAGGAACCAAAATTGTGGTGGTCATGACATTGGTGGTGAAGTGGAGCGGTGGTGCTTATGATGTGCTAAAATGATGGTGGTGGTGGAGGTGTAGTTGTCATGGTCGAGTTGCATGTTGAGGTTTGATTGGCGTAGCGATGAAGTGTTGGTGTTGGTGGTAATGGTAAAAGGAAGGCGAAGGGGGTAGGGATGAGGTGTGGTGCCAAAGGTGGTAGTGGAGTGGAAGTGTTGTGGTAGTGGTGAAGTTATGGTGGTATATGTGATCAAATGATGGTGGTGAAGGGGTTGTGTTACTGTGACAGTGTTTGTGGCAGAGGGGTGTTAGTTGTTCCACTATCTTTGTAGTAGTCTATTTCTACACATTTTTCATAAATTCAACTTTATTATTTGTATAATCATATTAAACCATCTTTTATACTTTTAAAAACCTCTTTATCGATATGTATATAGAAGGTCTTTATCTGATTAAAAATGACGGAGATGCGACCGTTTTACAAGAACAATTCAATTTTTGACTCAGTGAGAGTAAATTTGTCATATATTTTGATGTACAAAAAAATTTGCATCCACACTAATTGGGTTAGAAAGGAGACTTAACAAACTTGTTAACAGTTCAAACCTTGCAAAAATTGGAGTTCTGTACTGTCCAAGAGAAGGCCACGAAATTTAACAAATTCTTAACTCTCAATGTGCTTGAGGCGCATTTCTTTGCGCCTGGGGCGCACTACATTGCACCTCTGGCGCCTTGGAACTCCACAATTGGTCAAACTTTTCAAGTTTGTTCCGAACATTTCTGAACTCTGATTTTTGCAAGGTTTGAACCGTTAAAAAACTTATTGAGTCTTTTTTCTAACCCAAGTAGTTTTGATCAAAAATATTTTGTTCATCTCAATATATGATGATTTTACCCTCAGTGAGTCAAAAAATAAATCATTTCTGCAAAATGCTCGTATCCCCCTCATTTTAAACCGGATCGAAACCTATTTTATATGGATAAAGAGGGTATTCAACATAATAAAAGACGGTGCGATCAAATCATATAAACTAATGGATGTTGATTTGTGAAGAGTTGGTCGAGATTAGACCAATTCAAATATTGTTATAGTCACTTAAGTTAAAACATATTTTCACACCCCTTCCACTCATCCTAAGTTCCATTTGCTACTCTCATTCACAATTCTAAGGTACTCTTTTATATTTTATGAGTTCTCGAGATTTCTACACTTCACCAATACACATAAAAACTGCTTAATCACGCGAATATGCCGAAAAAGTACGCTTGACAAGGCTTATACATGTAGGAGCCGAAATTGTGGTGGTCATGACATTGACGGTGGAGTGGAGGGGTGGTGCTTATGATGTCCTTAAATGATGGTTGTGGTGGAGGTGTAGTAGTCGTGGTAGAGTTGCATGTTGAGGTTTGATTGTCGTGGCGATGAAGTGTTAGTGTTTGTTGTAATGGTAAAAGGAAGGCGGAGGTGATAGGGATGAGGTGTGGTGCCAATGGTGGTAGCAGAGTGGAAGTGTGGTGGCAGTAGTAAAGTTATGATGGTATATGTGGTCAAGTGATGGTGGTGGAATGGTTGTGTTACAGTGACAATGTTTGTGGCAGGGGAGCGGTAGTGCTTCCACGATCTTTGTAATGGTCTATTTTCTATACATTTTTCATAAACTCAACTTTATTATTTGTATAGTTGTATTCCACCATCTTTTAGTACTTTGAAAATCCTCTTTATCGATATATATATATATATATATAGAAGATCTTTATCCGATTTAAAATGACGGAAATGCGAGCGCAAGACAATTCATTTTATGACTATGAAACTAAAATAGTCATATATTTTGCTTAACAAAAAAATTTGCATCCAAACTAATCGGCTTAGGAAGTTGACTCAACAACCTTTTTAACGGTTCAAATCTTGCAAAAATCGGAGTTCGTGGGTGTCCGGAAGAGGCCCGCGAAATTTAACAAATTTTGAATTCTCAATGCGCTTGAGGCGCCGAGGAACTCCACAATTTGTCTAACTTTGCAGGTTTATTCCAAACACTCTCAAATCCCGATTTCATAAGGTTTAAACCGTTAAAAAAGCTTGTTGAGTCTATTTTCTAACTCTAGTTTTGAACCAAATTTTTTCTACACCAAAAAAATATAACTATTTTACCCTCAATGAATCAGAAAAGAAACATTTTTATAAAATGCTCGTATCTCCCTCATTTCAAACTGGATCAAAACCTGTTTTATATCGATAACAAGGGTTTTTGCCATACTAAAAGATAGTGAGATCGAACCATAAACATGATAGATTTTGGCTTATAAAAAGTTGAAAAAAGTAGACCAATTTAAAGATCGTCCAATTTTCTCACTTCAAAACTAAATGAGAAATTGTTAATGAATTTCCTCTTTTATCCTTCCATTGTAAATTAGTAGTACTGTAAGAAAAGGCAATTTGACAAACAGTGCTCCAATCACAGATATGAAATGGGAAACACAAATAATATTCCCTCTGTTTTGCATACCTCTCTTGGCGCCTTCTTGGGCGGGAAATCAAACAAATCCCAGCAAAAAAACTCTGCATCAAATTTAAATTTAGAGATTGAAGGGTAAAAGTGGAAAAATTAGTGATCAAATCACCCAAAAGGGATCAACAAATAGGGACGGACGAAGTAACAGGGGATTCCTTTGTCTTTCTTAAAACTGTATCTTCACAAGTAAAACTAGAAAGAATCATCTCTTCTTCTTCTTCTTTTTTGAACACTAGAAAGAATCATCTCAAAACACTCTGCTTCTTCCTTCAAGCTGATCGCCCGAGAAGTCCAAGTGCTTGGACAAGAGTCTTTCTAAACCTCGCAATACTTATATTAAAATTCTGCCCTTCAAGGTACACAGTCCTACTGACAGTATACCCTTTCGACGCTATGGATTTCGGGTTCGTGATAACAGGGTCATCTCTTCCGTAAACTGAGATCAGAGAGCTCTCCTCCGGTTCGATCTTGTACTCTATGTAATTCAAACCCATCTCTGCAGCCGGCCCGCCGTAGTAGGTTGCTGAGGCCCATTCTAGGCCCAGCCCCACCACTTGCACCATGACAGCACCTTCGGGGAGGAAGATTTCGGTTGTAAGCGCGGCATCGTGGGCTCCAACCAGCACGCTGCACAAGTTGAGTACCTTTGCGAACTTGTCTACATTGGCCATCATATCAGGCTTTGCGAGTACGACTCGAAAGCCCAGTAACTTCATCATTGTCACCATCTGATTCTGGTTCAGAAACATTCTTGGTTTCGGACGAGATATGAGTACCAACACCGGTCTTTTCATCCGTGACAAATCTTGTATCTTCAGATTGTATGAATCTCGGAGAAACTGCTTGAATTCAAGCATGGAGTAACCTTTGGGAACATCCGTGGCCTTGATGGCGAGATTGTCGTGATAGTGAAGCCCGACAACTGCTCCAGGAAAGCAATGCACGCTTCCATTTGCCGCCGGATTAATAAGCTCATAACTAGACAGATGGGACAGAACCGTGCTAAATTTAGCAATAAACTGAGGTTTGAAATCGGTGACAATGAAACGTAGGCGAGATTGGAAGTGGCGACTGGTGAGGAACAAAGGGATGATTACTTCGTTGAATTCATGGAATATGTCTCCTGTGAAGCCGCCGGATGAGAAGACTATGGCTGGGACGTCGTGGGTACAATCACAAGCCGGAGGCGGGTAGGTCTTTCCCCGAAGTACATGGACTGAAGAAACTAATTCCATGGCCGTCTTGTCTTCCCTCCTCGGATATGGACTAATCGTGCGATTTGCTTGGTGCGCCATCGCTCGACTGAGTGGTGCATAAACCTTCATTGTACCTGTGTCGATCGTTACTGGTCTATTGGACACACAAACTTTAGTGTGAACGTCCGAATGGCAAGCAAACCCGGTCGCTTCCAGTTGCTGCGTTTGAGAATATCCTAGATGCACGCATGCCAATTCATTGTAGTTAAAAATTAGACATGTATGTAATCTCTCAGGCTCCTATTAGTAGAATCAATGTATGGAAGCAATTAAGTTAATCTTTCGTGATATGTTTAACTGTGTTAATTAATCACATACAATGTGATATTTGTGAGAGATGGTTAAGGATCATGTGATTATAGAGATTTTTCCCCTGTAACGATGACATAGACGAAAATGCTGAAGTCGAAGAAGAAGAAGAACAAACCTTTCACTAGTCTTTCCATGATCTGATGCAGGCTCGCTTTAACTTCTAAGTGATTCGCGCCCCCAGTCGCGTTGTTTTTCGTCCCTGCCGTTCCCAAGCAATGAAAGCAACTATACAAGTCAATGGTGGGTGAGAAAATTTTCCTATATAACATTCAGTATTAGGAAAAGTATTGCAAATTACATATATTCGATGGAACATGCGATCCGATTTCGACAGTGTAGATCAAGGAGAGGAGAAGCAAGCAAATAAACGGAGTTGCTCGTAAAATCAGACTTCTTGGCAGCTTCTCCATCTTCCAGCAATCTGAAAACCTGCTCAGAGTTTTGAGCTTTAGTTTAACAACAATGGAGGTGCTCAATGTAAGAGAGTTAAGTACGTGTTGGCTAGTCAATTTTGTTAACTAGAGACTTTGCATTTTCTTTTTTATTCTGGTCATCGTTTCCCTACCGTCGTGATTCGCTGCTCCCTTATTTTTTTCCCCTCCTTCGATTAGTTTAATCCGGGAAACAACTTGAGCTCTGAAGAATTGCATCTATCACTAGACATATCGAAATGTTGATGTACATATGGTCAAGATACATATTTTCAAATAACAACATGCCGGGGTCAGCTTACGCTCACGTTGACTAAATCATAAAAAGTCTTGAAGTTAACGGCAGACAAACTTTTAGCTGCCTCAAGAATTTTACATTTTACTTTTTAGCAGTGCGAGCGAAGCGAATCGAGCCTGGGAGAGATTTTTATTTGCTGTCTAATCCCACTCGACCAACCTTTAACTGCCTCAAGAGTTTTACTTTCTGACAGTGACAGGAGTCGAACCGTAGAAGTTTGAAGTGGAGTTTTTTATTGAGGAAGATAGTACGATACAAGATAAGAAATATTTTTTTGAGGTGGGAGTCGAACCTATAAGTTTGAAGGAGAGTTACCCCACTCGACCAACCTACCTTTAATTAACTGCCTCAGAAGTTTTACTCCTGTGTTTTACTTTTTTGGCGGTGGGAGTCGAACCTACAAGTTTGAAGGAGGGTTTTTCTATTTGCTGTCTGATCCGAGTGGACCACCCTTGGAGTTGTTTATGCCTTTGTTAATGGGTGGTGATTAGGGATCTAATTGACTTGTGATATTTTTAAAATCTGCTTCGTGACAGTTCATCCGTCAGAGATTCAAAGTGTTGTGGCATAGTTTCATATGCATATATACCGGGGAATGGGATCAGCTGTTTTTGTGGATGTAAACAATGGAGGGTTGTGAAGAACCCTAGGAGGCTGAATTAAAAGGGGGAGAGATTTGCAGGGGTGGGCTGCATCTTTTTGCCTCTTGGGTTTCTCATTGGGATGTTGGCATCAGTAGTTGACTAATAGTATCAAATGCTCGATCTCCAACAGATCTGGCCTACAATCAAGGGTGAGCAGTCCACTTCCCCACCTTGCCCAAATAATTTTAGTAGTTTTGTAATCAGTCACACTATCAAGATTTCAACTTCCCCACAATGCCCTTCTTTTCAAATTCCACTAGACACTTCGGATCAAGAGGGGTTCAAGAGGGCGAAAACGTATTTTCACAAGACTTCCTTCTTGGAGTTACTAAAGGAAATCGAGGGTTTATCCACATAGTTTAGATAGTTGTCACGGTGAATCTCACAATTGTCGGATCAACAACAAATTATTATTGGGGGCCACATCAATTTGTTACCGATAAAAATTTCTTGCACTTACCTCCCTTGAGATTTCTAACAACTACAAAAACCAGAGGGGAGGTAAGTTCAGAAACCAGAGGTAAGGTAAGTGTAATTTTATAAAATTGAGGGGTGGCGTCTGTAATTGTTAGAAACCTCAGGGGAGGTAAGTGAAATTTATCCTTGATAAAATTATGAGAGCGTCCTGAATGGTTACCGGAGGAAATCTAGCTTTTATCCACGTAAATAAACATGAATCCGTCTAAGTAATTGTCCCGGAAAATCTCAGCGTTGGTTCAACAACAAATTATTACTAAGGGCCAGCTCAATTTGTTCTCTTGCACTTTGATAAAATTATAAGAGCACTTTGATAAAATTATAAGAGCGTCTGGAATGGTTATTGGAGAAAATCTTGAGCTCAGTTGAACCGCCACATAAATTTGTCCCATAAAATTTTATCAAAATCCTTCTATAAATGTTCTAAACAGAAACGACAAATGCAGATTAACAGAAAGATAACAGATACATGGAATTTTGGGGTCCTTGTCATTTTTAATGTTAAATAGGCCAAAAATCTGAGAACCCTAAAAAACTAATTATACACACAGAAAGCATAGGAAGTAAGAATGAGTTGCAACCAAGACCCCAAACAAGTAAACAAGTTTCCAGTAATCACATCCTCAAATACAGGTTTCCTGTGTTCCAATAATATTTCTTCATGGGATGATTAGCTATGATCACTTGAATGATCCACAATTGAGTAGCAATTGCTAACTGGAGCCTTTCATGAGGAATGCTACTATACATCCGAGCAAAGCACCGGCAACCACCTGGGAAGTTCCAATTGGAAAGTTAATCAAAACGAAGGAATTACATATTCACCATCATAGCTGTTTGCGTTATGTAATCGACTATAATAAAGTAGGTATGCTCTGGTTAGAGTTTGTATTTGCTCTTCGTTAATTGCAGAGAGTTTTAAAACTTCGGACCACAATAGGCATGTACCGGCTGCTTAACTAGAGAAGTTAGTATCCGCACTTTGGAGAATCAAAGATCCTAATCTATTGTATTTCTACTTTCACATGTTTTCCTTCTCATCATAATAATATCCATGGGATTCTGGAACTAAGAAGTCCTACCTTGAACCTACTTCATAAAGTTCCATGGATGAACATGTTAGTGAACAGGATCCCAACATCAACCATAACTTAAGTACATTTAACTATGAAACAAGCTTGATTGTCAGCTTGGGCCACACCTGGTTATAAGATCACTGCTAATCAATAGAAGTGGCCCCAGATTGTGTATTTTAAGGTGAGAAGAGCACCAAGGCGCGACAGTCTCTGGAGGCCTAGAGCGAGGCAAGGAGCACATTTTCCATAAGAAGAAAAATCAAGATTCAATTGTGACAGACAAAAGGTTCAACAAAGATTTATGAAAGATTTATGATTATAACTACTAAGGCTAAGAATTAAGCAAAATAAAAACAAAAATTAGAACAATCCAATTCCCAGAACCAATAAACGCATCTCCACCATTCCAAATGCCCACATATTCAGGCTTTAAGAGAAGCAGTCATATTGAATGAACACTTATGCTTTAAGATCCAACATTCAAATTAAAACAACTAAATATCCGATGAACGAACCTGCAACTAGGCACGTCTTCTACAACATTAGGTCACCTGATGTTTTGTTCAACACCAAATTCATCCCTTATTTACTTGACCAAGGTCACACAAATTCCATGGAACAAAGACATGATCTAATAGAATTGAATCTCTTATTATCCCAAGACAAATAATGTGCATAGGATGAGCACGATTAACAACATACCTGAAGTGGAGTATGACCCAGTGAATCTCGCAGGGGTTTAACACTAGATACAGGATGTTCAGGAGGCAGCTCACACACAATTTGATTCAACAACTGCAGTAAGAGGAACCACACAAAATTTAACTAATGGAATGAATGGTCAGGGGGAAAGGGCCACGTAATCTTGAAGTGAAATGGCTAAGATTGTGAAAATATATTACTTCAGCTTGCCGACCAGCATGAAGTCTAACACCGGATGCATCATACATTACCTGCAGGTATCCAAAATAATAAGTCCCGGAAGCAACTGAAAGTGAAGAACTCATGTCATACACCACTAAAAATGACCAAAATGCAACAAAACCACATAAAAAAAAAATTTAAGATTCCTGCCATGGATTGGGAGCAGTACATATTTTATGACAGAAATGCTCATTGGAACCTACACTCCAACATGTTTTTTGGATAACTACCCTTAACTTATTGAGCTCAGCAGCAGCCTTTTCAACTTGGACATGTTGGTTTGTCAATGTAAAGACAAATGGCATAGAAAAAAGCTTGGCATCAGCAACACAGAAGACTTTGCTCATTTTAGTCAAAGCAAATAGCTTGGGTGTAACCTAACAGACGGTCCAAGCAATGGCTGAACGTGTTTCGTAAAGACCTATCACACATTACTACCACAGTTTCCGAAGATTGTAATAGCAAAAACGAAAACCTTTAAGTCTCAAACTATGATCTATGATGCACAGAACAGAAGTGGGACATGAGACACAGATAAGACACAGTGGACACACTGACACAGAATTTTCAAAAACTTAACCAACTAATGTGTATGCATAAACATAATGCATACTTTACTATACACACATTGTCACATCAAGAAAGTAAGAAATCAAATTGATGTTCCACATAGAAAAGAAGCGTGAAAGAACAAGATCTAATATCTATTTTGGAAAATTGTGTCACAAACAAACTAAAAGTTTTGAGATTTAGAATCAAAAGATTGAAAAACCTAAAGGAAAGGGTCATTAGGTAAAAAACATGTTATAACAATTTCTTCATGGGAAGTTGTTCTATTTTGAATGTCGGGATTCATCTGTCTAACTGATGGATACAGTGCCCCCCTTCCAAGTGTCTGAAGCGGTCTGGTTCTAAAAAAACCAAACAATGTTAGGACACTATGAACAATTGTCCGGCACAACCACACAATGTCTATGAATTGTCCATGCTTCTCTGGCAGGCTCACAATAACTGAAATACAGCACCAAACTGTAACAAGTAATTCTCTCGCGAGAGGTAGCACAGGAGAAGGCTTTTTCTTTTTCATGCAAAGTACCAGCACGTCCAGCACGGGGTACAGCAGCATCACAAACAAGCACACATTACTTTGCTGGACCAAAACTCATCTACATTTAAATCCAAAACGACAAGACCAGTCAACAGCCTTAGAATCTCATGAAGTTACACGCAAAGCATAAGAAATTTGTGAAAGAGTAGATGACTAGTTTTCTTCATGCATTTCAACAACTTCGTTAAGAGAAGCATTGCTGCCTAAGCAAGCACATCCATACAAAAGAACGAGGAAGACCTGGATTAAAAGTACATACAACGCATGCCAACACAACGGCAATGGCAAAGGCTGATCCTCCTGTTCCTTCTTGTAAACCAACAGCAGCCGCAAGAGCTGTGACAGTCGCTGAATGTGAGGATGGCATTCCCCCCGAACTAACCATTCTTCTAGAATCCCATCTCTTCTCCTTGACCCTGCACATCTACAAGAACATATTACAAAGAAGAAAGGGAGAACAAGTAGGAATCAACCACCATTTACAGAATCCAAAAGGCATAAGATGTCAATAAAAAGAACCACGATTTATTCCCAAAATGGGATACCATAGTAGCCTAAACAAACAAACATGAGACAAGAATCAAGACTCCGGACCATGGCAAAAAAGGGCAACAAAGGACTCATCATTGTTGAGAACAGCCAAATCAACATACACGCAGGAAGAATAATCAAGAACACAAGACACGGAGATATTTTGCGTGGTTCCCCAACTATGTAATTGTGTACATCCACAACTCACACCAATTTCCACTATGTAATCGAATGAAGAGTGTACAAGATACTATAGCTTAAGCTATAACCGAGGTTTGCATATGTAGCGAAACGTGAACCAAATCGAATCAGGCTTTACTAGCCCAAAGGCTTTACAAGCCCAAACACTCAAGTCCAGTGATAACCACTCGAAACTCCTCCAGACTCTGCGTAGCCCCCGCCTTAGCCCCCCTCTCTCGTTCAAATTTCTTTTTTTTGGGTATGGAGAAATAGACTTAAAGTCATGCCACTAAATGGACCCGACTAAGAAACCCAAACCTCCAGAGGAGCTAGCGCGGCCACACCCGTCACAGCCCCTCACTCACTTCAGGCTACTCACCTTGTGGGGAATCGAACCCCAGACCTTAAGGAGTACTCCCAAAGCCTGGGCATCAGCTCGAACCATTGGCGCAACCCCTGGGTGTGTCTCTCTTTCAAATTTGAAGCTTAAGCCATACGTCCTTTGATTTATTAGGCTGAATTTTTAGCGTATTTAGATGATTAATCCAAGGCGATGCTTTTGATATGCTCAATCCGTCTGTTGAATATACTGATTATAGACTATGCAAAGATTAGGGCTCT
Organism: Rhododendron mucronatum var. ripense; assembly: GCA_019656295.1. Lineage (NCBI taxonomy): Eukaryota > Viridiplantae > Streptophyta > Magnoliopsida > Ericales > Ericaceae > Rhododendron > Rhododendron mucronatum. Next base: position 3,328,910 of record BPLT01000024.1, read on the forward strand.
GTGATGGTTACTGTTTGGTTATGCTTTTAACTCATGCAATTCAAGTGCTAATTGTATCAAAAGATTAGGGCTTTTGATACACTCGGGTAAATCAAGTTTGCATAAAGTGAATACAACCAAACACTTGGAAGTACTTATTGAATTGCGATACTAAATTGTCCAGGTATTTATTGAATAATAGCTTGAACTATTAACACAATTTGCAGATCGAATGCACATGACAAGGCATAATGTTTCGAATTCCATTAAACGACGTAGCATTGCTCCCACTGATGGGGAATTTTCATCGAACGAGGAGAGAGAAAGAGGGAGTCGTCATTACCAGGTGGTGAAAGGCTTGAGAAACTGAGCGAGAGCACAGGCGAGCAACGCGCACAGGAGAGGGAGGTTCCATGGTCCAATCGACGGATCCGATGAGTACGATCGGAGGCTCGACGATGCATCGGCGGCCGTGATCACCTCGTCCATTGCACCAAGAGACAGAGAGAGAGATTCGAAATACTTCAACAGCTGTGGGAGAGCCCTAGGTTGAAATTGAATTGGGGATTCTATGGTTGGGTTGATTAGAATCGCGCCGCCGTCTGTGCGCCGTCGCGTGAGAGAGATTGTAGCGACGGGGGTGGTGGTCTGGACCCACACGGCCAGTTGGATAGAACTTGCAGAAAAGAAGGGGGCGATGGAGGTACGGCCGCTTCTAAATACGCGCACGTTTTATTGTCCCGTTGATTGATCCACGCATTAGTTCTTTTTACTGTAACCTCCCGCCGTAAATAAATTTTGGGAGATTTAGTGGGAGGTCCATTATAACAATTTTCTAAACCTTCGGATCCACAGTGTAATTTTATAAGACCTGCAGTCCACTTCCGAGTCACAAATACAAAAATACCCCTGTTGTTTTACAGTTTACAGCAATACATGCTGTAACTTTTCGAGTCACAAATCAATCGCGTCGGAGAAGAACGACTACGCACATCGGAAAAGCTCAACGGAGAAACTCAACAGCTGCTTGATCTCCGCCTAGAACGCAAATATCTGGCCATTCTCTCTCTACTGTTCCTCAGAAATCGAGTTTTTCAAAACCTAGAGACAAGACGAATCAGGTAACAATTAATTTTTGAAAATCGTGATGTTTCTCCGTGAACTCCAGTGTATAGCTTTCGAATCTGAGTCTACAGCTCCCAAATCGAGTCTACTTCGTCGATCACGTGGTTTCTTTCACTTACGAAGATTTAGGGTTTCAATACTAAATCTTGCTGCGAAACGCTTGTCAAGTCCGCTCATGAAAGAGATTTAGAGATTTAGGGTTTCAATACTGGAACAACATATTTTTGTGTTCTTTCTTTAATATTGTTAAGGTATCACGATCCCTTGTCAAGGCGGCTCATGATAGAGCTCGGAAGGCCTTGAAGTAATCTTGATGTATTTTGTGTTCTTAGCTCAGAGGTTTTTGTCTTAGTTGATAAATGTGGGCCTTGTCCACCCGTGAGGATAAAATTTGGGCCTTGGCACAAGCAACACCCCATCGCCATGTCACGCAGAAAGGCAAAAATGGCTTTCCGCGTGAAATTCATACATACATACATACGAGTAGTACCGTTTTTTGCTGTATTGTTTGGTAGTCTGGTAAAATTCTTTTTTTGTTTTTTCGATCACTGCATTCCATGTGTTGTACATATGATTTTGAAATTTTATTTCCTTGGCATTAGTGTTTATTTAACAATTTGCAGTCTAAATTCAAAAGTGCACTAGTTTGCAGTGTAAAACTGAAAATTTTCGGTCTAAATTTTACTTGGCGTTAGTGCTCATTGAACAATTTGCAGTCTAAAAGTAAAAATTTGCAGTCTAAATTTAAAAGTGCTATAGTTTGCAATCTAAAACTGAAAATTTGCAGTCCAAATTTTCCTTGTCATTGGTGTTCATTTAACAATTTGCAGTCCAAAAGTTTGTGTGTAGACTGAAAATTCCCCTGTGTCCGGTGGATAGGATGTAGATAAGGTTATGAGAAGGGGGTTTCTCTTGCTTTTGGCATGGCATCCCTTAGCAAAGTTTGTGTGTAGACTGAAAAGTATGCATAAGTGTTTTAACTTCAGTTTTTATTATCATTATGTCATGTTTTTTTTCCTGTTATAAACTTTGCTTGTAGACTGCAAATTTTGTCTCTTAACTTCAGCTTTTATGTCATTATGTCAAAAATGGCTTTCCGCATGAAATTCATACATACATACATATGAGTAGTACCGTTTTTTGCTGTGTTGTTTGGTAGTCTGGTAAAATTCTTTTTGTGTTTTTTCGATCGTATGTATGTACATGATGGATGACTGATTAGCCCATACTTTTGAATCTTACTGGAGTAGGAGTAGTATATATGCCTGCCTGGGGCCCAAACTTGAATCCAATGATGTGTTGGGGTAGGGTGGTTTGGTTTGCCGTATTTTCGATTATCTATCACTTGAATCTTCCCATGTCTGGCCCTTGATCGATGTAAGTGAGATGATGAGGTTTTACTCAGCAACTGCTATTGTCAATAATGTAGATTACCCTTTGGCGGATTTGAAGCTGAAAACTTGATCGTGGTATCTCTGAATTCCACATTGTGCAAACTCTTGGAAGCCCTGCTGTACTGACAGTCACAATGAAGAAGAAAAGTACGTATAACAGATTTAAATTCAGTTTTCATTCATCATTATGTACACTATGCACTAGCAAAGTTTGTGTGTAGACTGAAAAGTATGTATAAGTGTCTTAACTTTAGTTTTTATTATCAGTATGTCATGTTTTTTCCTGTTATAAACTTTGCTCGTAGAGTGCAAATTTTGTGTATAGACTGCAAATTTTATGTACAAACTGTAAATTTTGGGAAAAGGTCAATATTTATTTGGGCAGGCTGACACGAGCGTGCTATGAGAGAAGAGAGAGAAATTGAGAAATTTACGGGCCGGTCCACTTTGGGACTCCTAATTCCCTTCAACTCCAACCCAAATCGAAAAAGCACCACTAAGGATTTCACAATTTTTTTTCCCCAAAACACCTCTCTGCTAGCATTCCATTTCTCAGGTGTCTGGCAACGTACGATTGTCCAAATTTGGTTCTCTACATACGAAGTTCTAGCATCAATATTTCTTTTAGTCATTATTGGCGCCATTGCCGGGGATTTCTTATTATGGCTTTCTTGGAAGTTCGACAAACCACTGTAAGTATCCCGCTTTCGTCTCTTAGTAGTAGTAGTAGTAGTAGTTTAGAAGTTTATGTATTAGTGACTCGTATTTAGTTTGGTGGATACCTCTAACCTGACCATGATGTCTGACATGAGGTGTAACGAAGCCAAGCTAAATATGGAGTGTGTGCTTAGTTAGTTTAGTTTACTTTGTTAGTTACTAAGTGTAATTTGATTGCATTGCTTAGCCGAGGTGGTGGTATAACCCCTCGCATATTCTGTTGCATATTCTGTTGGTTGAGATGAGGTGGCGGCATAGCCCCTCTAGTTTGGTAGCTTGTTGGTAGTTAGTTGTAGTCCAAATTTTCCTTGTCATTGGTGTTCATTTAACAATTTGCAGTCCATTGGTGTTCATTTAACAATTTGCAGTCCAAAAGTTTGTGTGTAGACTGGAAATTCCCCTGTGTCCGGTGGATAGGATGTAGATAAGGTTATGAGAAGGGGGTTTCTCTTGCTTTTGGCATGGCATCCCCTAGCAAAGTTTGTGTGTAGACTGAAAAGTATGCATAAGTGTTTTAACTTCAGTTTTTATTATCATTATGTCATGTTTTTTTTCCTGTTATAAACTTTGCTTGTAGACTGCGAATTTATGTCATGTTTTTTTTTCCTGTAAGTATCCCACTTTCGTCTCCTAGTAGTAGTAGTAGTAGTAGTAGTTTAGTAGTTTATGTATTAGTGACTCGTATTTAGTTTGGTGGATACCTCTAACCTGACCGTGATGTCTGACCTGAGGTGTAACGAAGCCAAGCTAAATATGGAGTGTGTGCTCATTGAACAATTTGCAGTCTAAAAGTAAAAATTTGCAGTCTAAATTTAAAAGTGCTATAGTTTGCAATCTAAAACTGAAAATTTGCAGTCCAAATTTTCCTTGTTATTGGTGTTCATTTAACAATTTGCAGTTCAAAAGTTTGTGTGTAGACTGAAAATTCCCCTGTGTCCGGTGGATAGGATGTAGATAAGGTTATGAGAAGGGGGTTTCTCTTACTTTTGGCATGGCATCCCTTAGCAAAGTTTGTGTGTAGACTGAAAAGTATGCATAAGTGTTTTAACTTCAGTTTTTATTATCATATGTCATGTTTTTTTCCTGTTATAAACTTTGCTTGTAGACTGTAAATTTTATCTCTTAACTTCAGTTTTTATGTCATTTTTTTTTCCTAATTTTTGTGTCCTTTTAAAACTATACAGCATTGACAAAAAGACACGAACACGGATATCGGGAAAGCTCAAATAATGAGAGTCCAACCCCAACTCCCGTGATTCTGCCAGAAACTGAAGTGAATGAACAAAGAGTTGCACCGATTAAGGTTAGACTGCCTCAAATGTCAAGAGCAAGAGGGTGTACACAAAGCCAATACGATCTTAGAGAGAGATTAGCAACAAACATGCAAGAATCCAAATCACAACCAGTGGATGGAAAAAAGAAAAGAAAAATGGATAGAGAAGAGGCTGAAAAACAAAAAGAGACAGATGAAGGACATACAGAAGCTGAACAAACGCAACCAACAGGCTCTAACCGGTGCAATTTGCAGTCTATATGTAGACTACTCAAGGATACCGAGTTGAATGACCAACATATAGCATCTCTCAAGAAAACACCCTTTTGGTTATTGTTTGAAGCTATTTTGAATAGGAAGTTGTTAAGTGATAATTGTAGAAAGTATGACGAAGTTGTTCTAAGAATTATACAGTCATATGACGAACAGAGTAGAAGTTTTATAGTGGGTGATAGGCAGTTGAAGCTGACAAAGGAGCATGTCAAGCTCATTTTTGGTATTTCTTGTGGAGAAGTTGAGATGTTGGAAACAAATGTAAAGAAAGAAAGTGTTGCATTAGCGAAGAGGCTTGAAATAAAAGAGCCAAGGTTATCAGCACCAGCCATGAAGCAGAAGATTAAAGAACTGACAAGTAGTAAAAAGGAACAACATGTGGATGATGTTGTGAGATTATTGTGTTTATACCTTTGTAATATTCAAACAGATTTCATAAACGACTGATTATATCATAAAAACACACCTGCAATAATATTTGTGTGAATTCTCCAATTTGCAGTCTAATTTTTTTTCAAAAGTGCGTAAGCCCTAGGTGCTTAAATTTGCAGTTTATATTCTATTTGGTGTTTGTGATCATCTAATCTAAACTCTGTCAACATTGAAAGCACATACCGAACTTTCAACTCAAAGGTACAATAACACTTACATTATCATTAAAAGCAAAACAAACGCTATCATCAAAGTCACAATTGAACATTTAATTATAATCAAAACCTTTTCTGTAATCGATTAGAACAAATTAGAACAAAAAGAAATCATCAAAAAACGAACCTCTTTTCAGATCGATTTTGTTCGAGCTCGGATCAACGGAGAAAACGAACCTCTTTTCGCGCAGTGTATTGATCTCGACTGCACGAAAGATCTTGAAAAACTGGACCCGTACGGTTTGAAGACACTGCGCGATCGATCAACGGAGAAATCCTGATCGATCGACTCTCTCTCTCTCTCTCTCTCTCTCGCTCGCTCGTAATCGTTGTCAAATAACCGTACGGTTTGAAGTCCATTTGAAGTCTATTAAAAAAGGGGCAATTTTGTCCCACTAAAAAATGAAACTGGACCCGAAGTGTTAAAAAAAGGATGGGCTGGACTAGACATGTTGTGGAAAAATGAGATGGACTGGGCCTGTTACAAATTTGTATAATGGGCCTTACAATAATTCTTTAATAAATTTTTCACATAATTGCGTAATTACAGTTGTTCATTTTAAAAATTAATGATTGAGTTATGTTTTTAAATTTTGATGGATAATAAATATTCTTAACTGATAATAGTTTATTTTTAATTTCGACCGTCCAAAACAGTTTTAAGTGCGCGAGATTGAGCTCTATAAAACTTATTCACGTCTGTGAGTAAGTTTTTCTTTCTTTAAACCGAACGAGCATTGAATCGATCCTTGCACGGTTGCACCAAACGCTACTAGTAGGTGCTGTTCTCCTTAGATTTTTTTTTGGAGTTTTTTTAGGATTTTTTTTGAGTCATATCTTTATTGAAATTTTTTTCATATTTTTCAGTCTTGCGTCAAAAAAAAATTCAAGTATTGTTTTAAATATCTAAGATAAAGCTCAAAAAGTCAGGCTTTTAAAATTTATCTTAGATACTTCCAAAAATATTAGGGCAAAGGTGCAAATTTTTTACTTTTTCAATAAAATTCATAAAAATTGACATAAAACTAATAAACGAGAAAATTTTAAATAAAAATAAAACAAGATAAAAGCCCAAAAAAGCTAAGAGGACAAAACCACTAAAACCTTTACTATAATCTTCCCCAACCCTCCGGAGCTAATTTTTTAGTGACTTGTGTATGATATTTTTGTATCTTGTCTAGTTGGCGTATAGGAATCCGGAGTATGTTTCGAATTTCTTGAAAAGAACTTTGCCAACCTTCGATGCTCTCCCTATTCTAGCTCATCATGGCTACTAACATCCCGCACCCTTCCTTCCACCCTTTTAAATCGCCTCAACCATCTTTAACCCTTTGCCTTTGAACTCTTATCTACCCATCTTTGAGCTAGATAGGCCATTCTTTCTTCCATTCGAAGAATGTAGAGTAGGAATGGTATGAAAATGATAACAACGTGAGGTAAGGGATGAGGGTATGATTTTGAAGTTGGACCTATGTGGGACATGGAAAGGAAATATAGCGAATTCAAATTTTTGTGTGGACATAATAGATACAAGAAGAGCGGGAAGAAACCATGCATGTGCAATTACAATATCACTGGATGTACGTTCTCTATACTGATTGAAATTGCCGCCTATGTAGAACCAATGAACATGTAATTGTATCATTAAATCATTGTTGCACGGCTAAAACTTTGTGATTTGTCAATATAGTAGTAGACATTGTTAGAAATACTTTGATCAAATATGATACTTTTGGTTATATTTGTACAAGCTTATATCAGCAAAATTCACATCGCCTTTTATATGTTTCGAATTCCTTTCAATGATTCCCGACCAACACTGAAATTCGGCATCCGTTGGTTAGTTTGGTTAGGCTCCGTTCCGCAACTCAAAATAAGTAGTTATTTTTTAAGAAAGCAATTTCAAGCTCAAAAATAATATATTTACGCAAATAATTTTCCTATCAATATGGATCTTGTTTAATAGATTCCATCAAGATCTTTTATATGGTGCAAAAAAAATTAAAAAATTATTTTTCATTTACATTATTTTTTAGTTTGAAAATGTGAAATAAGCTGCTTATTTTTTAAGAAGATTTCTGGAATGAGGCCTATTCAGCAAGGCCCAGGCCCGTTACAGCAAAGGCTGATTCGTGATGTTCGTGGTGCATGGGCCGGGGAACTTGTTGGTGGTGCGGTCCAGTATTGGAATGCTATGCAACGTGTCTGAGGACCCACCTTAATTTATTTCTTACCCTCTTATCGAAAGCAGCTTGTGTGGACGACAAATCCCAAATAAAGCCAGCCAACCGACCCAATAATCTTGGAGTGCTTCCCCATTTTTAGGAATTGGAAATCTCATTGGGGGACTCATTCGACCGTTCATTTAGGCACATACGATTCGGACTTAATCCGAGCTCCTATTAATCTGGACCGTCCATTGATTGCATAAAAATCCGAGCCGTCTATTACCGAGATGGACGGCTCCAATCTGTCCTACAAAGATTGTAAGGTGAGGCTCCCTATAGGATTCCTCGGTCCCCTTTTTTAAGGTTTTACTTTCTACTATATTTTGGGGAGTGATTTTCGAACTCCCTAAGGTTAACAATTAGAGAACTACTAAAATCAATTCTATATTGATAAGAAAAGTGCAGTTAGCAATTTGGAGTACTGCAAAAATCACTTCCCTATATTTTTCATGGCACAATCACGTGTTTTCCATTTATGCTTTGATTTTAACTTCATTAGGAATTTCACGATATTGGCAATCATCACCAACTTTGACTTTAAATTTTTAGAACATCAAATAATTGCAATGATTTGTATAGCAATTTGACAATTTTTCAATTACTTCAACCACATTGTCAATTTGCATTTATTATTTTTTTGAATCTCCAACCAAGTTGGGGTGTAAACTAGTCAAGTTTTGTAATGTAAAGTGTTCAAGCTCGACTTGTTTTCTGAACGGAGCTACAACTTAAACTCAAACTCAGCTCTTTCGTAAACTAGTCGAGCCCGTTTTCATTTACTAAACAAGTATCTATAAACAAGTTAAACCTATACAAACGTTCTAAGCCGAGTTTTAAAATGTGAAGCTGGGCTTGTTTACTACACAAACCTAAAACTCGAGTTCGACTCAAATCACTGAACAAACCTAGCTGAGCCTTGAGCTGCTCATTGCAACCCAACAACCAAGTGTCTCCAGTCAATGATAACATATTCAAAATCTTAAAAAGTAAAAAAAAAAAGTTCTAATCTGAAGTATTTGGCATCTCTCTCGTTGGATTTAAAATTTGACAATTGACATGCAAAGCTTCATACGAATTGCCATCAGGGATACACAAGGATGGGATCAGGGGAGGTCTAGTGGCGGCGACCGCCACGACAAGAATTTTAAAAAATACAATTATGATATGTAAAAAAAAAAATTATACCCAATTTATATAGTTTCGCCATCATTAGATTTTTTTAATAAACATTTCGCCACTGCTAAGATAAAATCCTGGTTTCGTCCTTGGGGATACATTGACCTCGCTTTTGAATTTGACATCATGTAAGTATATTTTGTAGAAAACATTTATATATCAAACTCGTTTGGTAGATTGAATTTGACTTCATAGTTGAAGTTGCTTTAAAAGAAAAAACAGTTCCAAAAAATCTATTTTTGCTGTTCAAAAAATGAAGGAAAAAAAAAGTTTCAGGTGCAGTGCAAGCCATAACAAAAAAATTTGGGTGTGCATTAATAGTAGTTGGCTGGACTCCATCAGAATTTGTGGTTCCATCCTAAAAGAGTCTTTAAAAATATCAAAGAGAATCGTTGGCCATTTGTACAGCCTCTTTGGATTGTGATTTCTAGCCAAATCACTCGCATTGACTATTTTGGTGAGAAATAAAGCGAAATATATAAAAATAAAATATTTTGATTGCCTCCTCCTCTTTCTCACTCAATCTCACCAAAAATAGTGAAATTTGGTGAGAAAAGACTCTTACATATTTCTTATCTCATCTTTTCTCGCCATGCAAATGAGCTGTTAGTCCTGGGTGGAATTACAATAGCAAAACACCAGCCTCAGTTCCCATCTAGCTTAGACTTCATACAAAAAATTGATCAATAAAGCTATGGATACATATGAGTTTATACATACCATGTACATATGACTTTTATGGGACCCACCTCGGGTTCTACAAAGATTATACAAATGGCCTATTATTTTTAAAATATTTTTTATGGAGCCTTGTAAAAGATCAGCTTAACCCGAGATTGGTAAGGATTTTTTCTGAATTTGTAGGAGTGAAACTGAGAAGTTAACCCCATAAATTCAGAAAAAAAATTCTTAGCGATATCGGGTTGAGCTGATTTTTTACAGAGCTCCATAAAAAATTATTTTTAAAATAATGGATGGTTCGAATTATTGTGGGACCCAAGGTGGACCCACAAAACCCATATGTACATTGCATATATAAACATAGCAGTAGATACTTTCCAAAAAAACATAGCAGTAGATATAGTAGTGTACGTATCAAATTTACTTATTACTACTATTCATTCTTACTTAATTAGAGGGTTAAATTCTAATCGCAAGGACGATTTGTAGGGAACCACGCAAGGAAAAATGTGCTTGGGCTCATTCTGGGTCCCACAAAAATCTAGAAAAATATTCATAAATTTTTCAATATTATTTTATGGGATCCTGTAAAAAATCAGCTCCAACGGATATCGGTAAGTATTACTTTTGGATTCGTAGGGACGAAACTATTCAGTTCGCTCATATGAATCCAAAAGTAATATTTACCGATATCCGTTGCAGCTGATTTTTTACAGGACCCCATAAAATAATATTAAAAGATTTATGGATATTTTTCTAGATTTTTGTGTGACCCAGAATGAGCTCAAACACATTTTTCCTTGCGTAGTTCCCTGCAACTCCTCCCTGCGAATAGCAGAGCTCTTAATTAAAGCCAGAGCAACACTCAGTTTTGACCAACCCCAACGGAATTAATAATTAGAGGGTTAATTAAAACCAAAGAAACGTTTGGCTTTGACCAACCCCAACGGAATTAATAGCATTTGGGAGATTTCGAATGTCAGAACGTGAGACAGGTTATCCATTATTTAATTAAATCTCATGTTGTGCTAGCACATTCTATGTCGCCATCTTGTACTCCCTTTCATCCCATAACATAAAGTTAGTCCTCTTCGAAACTACATGCAATTTTTAAACTTATCTACTAAAATAATTTTTTGATTTTTTTTTTGCACCGTTCAAAAGATCTCATCGTAAATTATCAAACAAGATCTATATTGCACACAAAAATTATTTTGATAAGTGTATAATTTTTAAACTTGAAAATTATAAGTAATTTGCAGGAGACACGGAGTGAGTACTTGGTTGAGAGCAAAGGACGTCCTACCTGTTGTAGGTATATACTAACTAACTACCCTGGCTATCAGACCCCTTGTTTGGTTGGGGCCGGGAGAACAACGACAAGGATTGGTCATATCGTAGGAACGTGGTTTGAGGTCCCCCCGGCCAAATAGGCCACTCGATAAGCACATGCCTGGATGGATACCTTATATCCCTGCATATCCGTTGCACGGCTTACCACTTTCTTGCGAAATTTCCTTTTGGCACGTTCAGTTGTCAGGAAAGTACAAAAAATGATGAAACAATCAATTTTTCCATAATTTTTGCAGTGTTCAATTAGCAGAAAAGCAGTGGGAAACATGTTTTTAAGTTTTTTTTGCAAGATTTACTTTCTTGCACAAGTAATCCGGCCAAAAAACCATAGGATTTTGTGTCACGGAAAAAGTTTTCTCCATTGTGGAGCCAAAATAATTGGCGGGTAAGAAAAAAATGAATGAAGCCAATACCAAAAAAATACGAATTAGGTTCTTAAAAAGACACTTGAGATTTACATGAGTAACAATAATTTCGATTACTATGGCTCCGTTCAGTTGCCGAGAAAGTTGTGTGGGAAATTGGTTCCCAGAAAAAGTGAAGTGAGGTGAAATAAAAGAAAAAGAAAATTATTTTCCTGTAAGTGTTCATTTGACAAAAGAATTTTGCGGCAAAAGAATTTTGCAAGAAAAATTAAGGTTTAGTTGTTCATTTGTCAGGAAAAAGAAACTTTCGGGAAAATTTTGTGAGTGTTCACTCATTTTCCTTTTCCCGCGGCGCAAAATCCTGTGTTTTTTTATCACTTTTGCAGGAAAGTAATTCCTGCAGGAAAACTTAAATTGGTACGTCCTAGAATTTTCCTGTCAGCTGAACACTAGGAAAGTTATGGAAAATTAATTTTTCCATATTTTCCTATTCTTTCCTGGCAACTGAACGGGGCCTATGGTGCTTTTTGAGATAATTGATGTGAAAAAAGATTGATAGTTTATTTTTTTTGGAAGTATTTATTTATCTTGTTATTAGTCTTCAATTTTGTTTTATACTAACTAATTTTTAGTGAGTTTTTGCATCGGCAACTAATTAAGCATGATTGTTTAATATTTATTTATTTAGTTATCATCTACTTATTTTTTAAACTTCATTTGTACGGTTGATTATCAGTGAATGTCAATTTAAAGGGGGGATTTGCATGACCATTCAGAATATAGTAAATTGAATAGGAAATTGCAAGTCGATTTTTTAATTTCATGTTAAGGTTTTACATTAGATAAAATACATTTTCCGTATATGTTAATTTTTGAAATATGATAGCCTATTATTTAGCTCTCAAAGTTACTTTTATTTAAAATTAGCTACGGGAATAAAATTAAAGAAGTTTCTCATAAGTACCTTTTCCCTGCAAATGAACCACTAAACTTTAGTTTTCCTGCAAAAGAAAATTATCAAATGAACACTCACAGGAAAATAGATTTCTTTTTCCTTTATTTCACTTTACTTATTTTTTACTGAGAATAACTTTCCGGTACAATATTCCTGATAACTGAACGGAGCCTTTCTCTCCCTACCCTTCTCAGGTTTCCATTTGAATCCCAATTTGAGTTCACTTCAGGGGTCGTTTGGATTCTGATTTTACGGTGGGAATGACTGCAAGTGGAATGTTTTTTTTTTTTAAACATTTCTGATAACTGAACGGAGCCTTTGTCTCCCTACCCTGCTCAGGTTTCCATTTGAATCCCAATTTGAGTTCACTCCAGGGGTCATTTGGATTCCAATTTTATGGTGGGAATGACCGCAAGTGGAATGTTTTTTTTTTTTTGAGATAAGACTGCAAGTGGAGTGTTAAGGGCTCGTTTGGCATGCCCTCGTATTAACGTAGTTGCTTAAAATCTGAACGAATTTGAACACTAACAATACGGCATACCAAATAAGGCCTATGCAAGGATCAATAATATATTTGGGTGTACAAGTTTATAAAGTATGATAAGGGCTTGTTTGTTGAGGTAATTAACCCAAAGGAATAATCCTCTTCTCGTCTAATCCGGTGTTTGGTAGCGATTGACAAGGCGGATAAAATAGTCCCCTTCCTCCCGGGCTAATTAATTAACTTTTCATATGGAGGACTAACTCTGCGGCCGATTCCTTCGAGGGTAATTTTTCATGAACCTTACCGGACCATAAACTTGTTTATTACTCCTAATTCATCTCTGGATGAATGAGAATTTGGTTAAAGTCATACTATTTTTTTCCCCTCTAATGCAAAAGGATACTTTCTACCAACCATGCACATGACAATATACAAAATTAATTGATTACTAGCTACAATTATAATTTAACGTTGATTTTAGCACTTGATCATGACATAAATGTTCTATTTTTTAATAATGAAGGACCAATCTTCCTATATATGCGATCACTTTCAAAGATCATAATCTCATCCTGCTATGTGAGAAAGAAATGAACGTACGTTTCTCTCTGTTTTCAGTTATTGATCGTTTTTAAAAATTTGAGCCAATTAACATTTGTATTAAAAGGTGCAATTTGTGTTCTCAATATTTTTTGATATTTTTCACCTCTCAAAAGATCTCAATTAGGAATATTCCTAATTGGTGTAAGAAAATTTGGGAAATTATTTACTAGAACATTTTATTTTTGTATCCCAACGTATAGGCACAACTTTAGAAAGAAAAAAAAAATACTACTAACTGGGGACGGCGAAAGTATATATGATCATATGTCATTATGTCCACGCATGTTTAATCCACAAGTGACATTAATTTTCATCAAGTCCATAGCAATCTGACTAAAGAATGTATATAATTGGTAAATACTGTAACTTCATCTTTTTTTCTCCTCAAGCCCATGGCACTCGGACTAAGATTCATATTTTTTTAAGTACTTATTTTTCACAAGTCATTAATTCTCTCATAATACATCACATTTAATTTCAAAAATAAGTACTTAATTTCTTTTATCAGAACGAGACCTAAGAATGTTGGTGTTTATTCTAAGGATCAGCATATCTTTTCACAGTGTGTAAACAAACAAGTAATGGGACATCCTTTAATTTCCTTTCTTTAAGCTAAATTTAAAGGGTAAGTTCTATACAAAGTACAAACGTGTGTACGAAATTTCTAGGAAAGTTCAGTCATGCTTAAGAAGTAGAAAGAGGAACACATGCGTATGACATTCGCCAAAGAGGAAACAGAGTTTTTGTACATCAATTGTTTTTACAATCAATCGATGTCCGGACCAACTTATTCGTACATGATGCTGACCACATGATTTTTTTTTGTTGGTGATGCGAGTTTGAGAGATTGTATATCTAAAGAATGTCACCCATGGATCGAGGCCGGAAAATATAGGACGAGCATGTCAAAATCAAGGACAAATTCGCCACTTTCCTAATTCCTTCACATAAATAAATAAGACTAAAAAGCTCTTGTTCAATACCTCACCTTGATCCTTCTCATGGTAAAACCATAGCAAAGTTACGAAACATTTTTTAAAAATGTGTACCATATACACCTATTGTATCGTTCATTCATAATATTTTGGTATATTTTCGTAACTTTTGTTCTAAAATTTGTAACCTTTTAACAATAACATTTTTGTGCAACTCATAACTTTATAGTATTAAAAAAAATTAATCACAACTTTTCAGCAACAGAATTCGTAACGTTTAGGATACATAATATCTTTGTAAGGATTATAACATTTTTGGTGTGTCTCGTAACTTTTATACTAAAATCTTAACTTTCATTAATGCGATTCATAATATTCCCTCTAATCATAACATTTTGAAAATGCATATGATACACACCCAAATACCATCTTCCTTAAAATATACTACTACGTATCATCTTAGAATTCAGTCAACGAAAAGGAAATGGACATTTTTTTCTTTGTTAGCTAGGACCGAACAAACATTGGAATTTTCGCACGTACGTACAACTACAATTTCCACCACTCATGAAAAGCACGGCCGGAAATTGGCCCAGAATGATCCGTTGGTAGATTCGGAAAGTTTGGTTGGTTTGTTCGTTTGCTTTCCAACGAAGAAAAACAGCCCCACTGGAAAGTGGTGCAAATTTGTCCAGACCACGTGTTCATACGCAGGGCTGCAAGTTTCTCGTGTTCGGGTTGGGTCCTACGTGCAGTGCTGCGATTCACAACACAGCGTCGAATCAACGGGTTAAGGTCCAGTCCAATTGGCCTTAACATCCGGTCTGTCCCAGCCGGGTCCAAAAAAATGATTGGAATCATTCATTTTGTTGAGCTCATCGAAAACTCTAATCCTGCAAAACCTCATGTTGATCGGATACCGATCGATACCTGCCCCAAAGATTCAAAACACATTTATCTTAAAGCAAATGGGTGAGATCCAGTGTGCATAGTATTTTTTTCCCAAGATAAATTTGGCCCGATCACGTATTGATCGGTATCTAATCAACATGAATTTTTGCAAGGTTAAAGTTCTCGATGAGCTCATCAAATGAATGACTTCGATCATTTTTTTGGACCCGGAACAGGCCCAAAAATTCACATTGGACCGGACTGGATGTTAAGGCCAACTGGATTGGACCTCAACCCCCGAATCAACATCCTCCCTCGCTCGTCACATGTAAAATGAAAGGGAAAATGGCGGCCTAGGACGTGTTTTAATAATTAATACCTTTTAAGGACATACTAAGAACATTTGTTAATGAACAAAATGTCCTTAACGGGTATTAATTATCAAAACACCTCCTTGACCGTCATTTTCCCAAAATGTGAAAGGGAATTTGCGCTAGACTTTAATTTTGAAAAATTGGGTCATTGAATCAGTTTACGTGCATATTATTCGCAAAATTTTATACATAACTTGAAAAAATCATTTCAATCGGATATGGCTAAGGATTTTTTTAAAATTCATAGGGGCAAACCAGTCAGTTTCCCCTACAAATTTTGAAAAAAACTCTTATTGGTATCCAATTGAAATAATTTTTTATAGGAATGCATAAACAAATATTTTTAAAAAATTGAGTGGTTCAGATCATCTTTGCGAAATTCGAGATGGTCCCCCTAGAAAATTAGTGTCGAATCTGTGCGTAATTATATGTGTGAGTAGACTTTTCGTTGTTAGAATTATATTCGCTGAGAAGTAATGTAGAATCATATTTCTACGTTGCAAGTATATTTGTTCAGATAGATTCTGATATCCAATGAACTTAAAATTTAGCACGGACATTAAAATGCATCGAAAACTATAAAACAAATGGTTTGTGAAAGAAAAAACACCACCTCATAGAATGGTGGTAAAATTATTGTTGGTACAAGAACGTGAAGAGAGGCTATTGATTCCACCATAAATTGGTTCCCATCAGACTAAAGGTAAAATAATGTTGGAAGTGCCAGTGAATTAATAGTGGTTGCGGTAGTCGTGACATTGGTGGTTGAGTGGAGGGGTGGTGGTTATGAGGTGCTAAAATGATGGTGGCATGGTGGTGGTGGAGTTGTAGTCACGGTGGAGTTGCATGTGGAGGATTGATAGTCGTGGCGCTGAAATTTCCGTGGCAGTGGTAGCGGCTAAAAGAAGGCTAAGGTGGTAGGGTTGAGGTGCAATACCAATGGTGGTAGTAGAGTGGTATTGTGGTAGTAGTGGTGATGAAGTGATGGCGGTATAGATAGTCAAGTGAAGGTGGTGGAGGGGAGTTGTGTTGGGTGATGGAGGGGTGGTAGTACTGCTCTCATTATATTTTTAGTGGTCCGCTTTTTACTTATTTTTCATAAATTGAACTTTATTATTTATATGGTTGGATTTCACCATAACAAATTCTCTTTATCTATATATAACATGTCTTTATCTGATTTAAAATGAAGAAGATGTAAGCGTTTTACAGAAACGATTTATTTTATGACTCCTTGGGGTGAAATAGTGATATATTATGATGTACAAATAATTTTGGATCAAAATTACATGGGTTAAAAAGTAGACTCAACAAGCTTTTTAGCAGTTCAAACCTTGCAAAAATCAGAGTTCGGGAGAATGTTCCAAACAAGCCGGCAAAGTTTGAAAAATTGTGGACTTTCTTTGCGCCTTAGGCACACTTTTTTGCGCCCCAGGCGCACTAAGTTGCACCTAAGGCACGTTCAGAAACTCCACAATTTTCCAAACTTTACGGGCTTGTTTCAAACATTCCACAGGCTTGTTTCAAACATTCCCAGACTCTGATTTTCGCAAGGTTTGAACCGTTAGAAAGTTTGTTGAGTTTATTTTCTAACCCATATAGTTTTGATCAGCTATTATTTGTACCTCAAAAGATATGACTATTTTATCCTCAATGAGTTAAAAAATAAATCATTCCGGTAAAATGCTCATATCTCTCTCATTTTAAACCGGAACGAAGCCTATTTTATATTGATAAAGAAGGTATTCGATGTACTAAAAGGTTATGGGATCGAACCATAAAAGTAATAGATTTTGGTTTATGAAAGGTTGGTTGAAAGTAGACCAATTCAAAGATCGTCGGAGCCACTAAGACTAAAACGTACACGTTTTCACATCTTTTCCGCACATTCTAAGTTTCATTCGGTACTCCCATTTCTAGTTATATGGTTCTCTTTCATTTCTTAGTAGTTCTATAGAGTTCGTAAGGCCTTTCACAATTCATCAAAGCACATAAAAACTGTTTATTCATCGGGATATGCCTAAGAAGTACGCTTACTAGGGATCAGACATTGAGAATGACCTAAAAAGAAATTCGCACATTGAGAACCGGACTTGCGAATTTAGAAATAACTCTTTCTCAAACCAGAAAAGCATGACCTTTGGTATCATTTAGTAACATCTTTCATTAAACAATAAATGAATATATTGAATGAGTTACCCAAAAAAAACAAAAAAAAAGTCTGAGAAAATGTCGTTTACTTAAATAGAGAAGAATAAATACGTTAAATGAAATAATACAGAGACAGGTTTATTAAGATAAATGAACTAACAATTAAAGAGACTAATTTGTTTTCCTTCGTATCAAGGTACATGGAACTAATGTGGAGATTTTATAAAGTCTATCAACTTTTTTTTTATCATTTTTCTCTTTATGAAAACAATTTCCTGCGATTCACAAGTATTTTATATAATCGCCAAGAAGTTTTGGGCCCAACGGTATATATCAAGGGCTAGCTGTACCTAGGTGCTAAGAGTGAGGAGGTCAGTAAGTTGCTAATCTAACTAGTCTAACTAGTCTAACGATACTAATTTTCACCAAGCCAGCGAAATAAAAAAGAATTTTATAATCCAATTACACGGAGCGCAAAGAACTAAATATTATCAATAACGTATCATGTAGTTATTAATCAACCTAACGACTTGATAATAGGCTTTAAAATTGGAGTAACTTTTGCCTTTTGGCTTACGTTTGCATCTTCCTTCGGTGAAGAGAAGTCATAACGTCAGATCCAAAAAAACACAAAAAGAAAAACAAACAAAACAAAGAAAAGCCAATTTGCATAAAAGAAGCATTTTTTTCCCTCTTCACTCCACCTTTAACACATTGCCAATGTTTTGAAAAAGGTATTTTTCATACCAAAACAGGTAATAACACGAGGTTTCACCTTTTATATTTCGGTCTTGCTATAAGCACACTAGAAGGTAATGAAAATATGTATTTCTTTTTATTTTTTACACCATTTAATACGCATTTACACACCTACTATTGTCAGCCCATTGGGCTGATTTTAAAATTTTCCTTTATATTTTGACTGCAATTTAATCTTTATTTTTTCTAAACATAAATAAATTCAAGGATGGATATATGAGTTTGAGTGATAAATTGTTCCAGTTCAATATAAAAACTTAATAAAATATGTTTCTAAGTTTAGGATTTGTCTAATTCATCTCGCAAATTAATTTTTGAACGAGCTTTAATCGAGCTGATTGCAGGTCCAATCCATCTTGATAACTTAAGCTTTTTGATAAATCAAGTGTCCGATTCAGCTGGTAGGTATCTTGACTAATTCTAAAACACAAGCTTTTTGAATATCATAGAGTGGTAGCATTGAACTTGAAGCATATTTTAAACAAGTCCAGTACAACTTGAACTCGTGAACCCGATAGTTTAATGAGAATGAATTCTGTCCAGCGCTGGCGGACAAGGAGAGGGTTTTTCGCCACCTCCCGTGTGGGCCTCCATCGCACGCTTTTTTAGGTAATCCGAACCATGCATCTTGTAAGACCAGCACAATAACATATTTACACAAAAAATCAGCTTGTCCGAACATCGATTAGTGTGTCAAAAGTTGAGTTTTAGACGGAAATATGGACGGCATGGATTTGTCAACTGTTTTTTAAGTTAAACTGTCCACGGTCATCCATTCTTTCGTCTTAATCTCAACTTTTGACATACCTATCGATATCCAGACAAACTGATTTTTCGAGTAAATACATTATTTTACGGGTCCTATATAATGAACGGTTCGAATTACCCAAAAAAAAATCACGAAAGAGACTCACAAGGATGGCGGAAAACCCCTCTTTCCTCCGCCTCCGAAAAGAACGTTTTCTCTAGTTTAATACATTTCTCATGCTCAAATTTTACCAATAAATAAACCTTAGAACAAAGACGCGAAAAATAAAATAAGGATTAAATAAAATTTGAAAAGTAACAGGGTTGCATTATAAGACTGTAGTGAACAATTTGAGGCGCCTGTTTGACAATTAATGGTCCAAATTTCATTTCGATCCTATTAATTATAGTCATCCATTACTAAGATGAACTAGCTGTCAAGTGAACGGCTCGGATCATACACTATGGGTTCCAAATGCAAAAGTAACGCCTTGTAGTTGTAGCATTGCCATCCGTACGTTCGAGTGGTCCCTGTGTCGTCCTCTCAATAATTGTCTTCATACGCTGTGAAATTTCCAACGCCTCTCTCAACCTCAACCACAATCACAACCCCATTCCCATTCCTCCTTCCTCCTCCCACATATCTTCTACTATCTATATATCCCCCCACCCCTTCTCATCCCCATAACCCCTATCCACCCAATTCTCATACAGGCTTTGTAATCACCGCTGGAGTGTAGAGAGCGAGAGAGAGAGAGAGAGCATAGAGAGAGAGAGAGGGGGGGTAAAACCCGGATTTGACAAGTTGCAGACATCACGGCTATACACGGAGTATTCTCACGGCCTCTATCAACACTGCATGTCCTCCGCTGCGTGCGAAGACGCAAGGGTTGTGGTGTAATTGAGTCCAACCCTTCGCCGCACGGCGGACGCGGCGCCTTGCCTTCCGAAGGCGGCAGCCCATCCGACCTCCTCTTTCTCGCCGGCGGCGGCACCCGTATCTTATTAGAAGTACTAGTTTAGGTATATATATATTAGATTTGAAGCGTAATTCGTCTATTTTTATTTAAAAAGATCTGTGGGTCTAGTGGGTTGTTTTTGGGCTTCTTGGTGTTTTGTATTTTTGGTGAAATAATTCAAGAAGATGTTGAGGATCAAGAGGGTTCCTACTGTTGTTTCCAATTACCAAAAGGAAGAGGCGGAGGAAGGTGGTGGTGGTGGTTGCGGCCGGAATTGCCTCCAGAAGTGTTGCATTCCAGGTATTTTCTAAACTACCCGTGTTAAGAAATTCGTGTGTAAAGATTTTGAATTTTGTGGGTTGTTATTAGATTGGTTTTTTAGTTTGTGGGTATTTGCTAGATTCTCTCTGTTAGTATAAGATTTAAGTAGATACGTTTGAGGCTGAGTTATTCCTAAATTATTGATCTTTTTCAGTATTATTTACTTGTTGTAATTGTTATTTTGCTTCTTCTTCTTCTTCTTTTTTAATGATTTTTGGGATTAATTGTTCCTTTCAACTAGTGGAATAAGAAAAGTATAAAATGTGAACAGAAGTTGAAAAAGTTCGTAGACGCTAAAGACTTTTGCAAAACAAAAATGCTAGGGGCACATCACCTCAACCACACCCCTCACATAAGATGAATAAAAAATCAAAAAAGTTATAACGTGAATAAATAAAATTTCAGAAAAGAAGGGAAAATATCGAATCAATAATTTAGGTAAACCACGTTCTAAGTATTCTGGGCTGTAACTAGACTAGCGGTTACTTCTAGGGGGATTTGCCGAATTGCATCTGCTATGAAAATTGAATTAGTTTCTTAGTTTTTCCAAGTGTGATGTTGAAGAAATTTTATTTAACTTAAATTGGGGTTTATATCAGGGGCAAAGCTACCTCTGTATGCTTTCAAGAGGTTGAACAAGATTTCGGGTGGAAAGGATCTGCTTAACCCTGAGGACAAGGAGCCTCCAGTTGCTTTCTTGGATTCGCTTCTGCTTGGGGAGGTAAATTTGAGTTTTTTATGTGAATTTTGTGCTATTTACCAATTATCAATACATTATAATCAGCTGATATCTTACTACTTGATGGCAGTGGGAGGATCGTGTGCAGAAAGGGCTCTTTCGCTATGATGTCACTGCTTGTGAAACCAAGGTCTTTGCCATTTCTTTACTCTAAAATTGGATAGTTTGTAGCTAATTCGTGCCACCAAATGTGCAGCCTGTTAATGTAGCCACGCTCGTCGCCAATCTAATTATGTATGTGGTTGTGTAGAGCCATTCGTAGTGGCGCAAGCTATGCCTTGTATTCTTCTTCATTATAGAGAATGGGTGCAAACCATGCAATGACCTTAGACTTGGCCCACATTGGGTGAAGTTCTTGTGTATTTGTGCTTGCACTGTTTTAGTTTTCTGCAGTCATATCCCCTTATCCCGTGCTAGGGTATTGTAAGGTCCCTAACAATTTGATCAGTCTAGGACCTATTAAGTGGAGTACTTTGCCGAATTACGATGTGGTCCATTGTGGTTTATATAAGTATGTTGATATAGGTTATTCCGGGAGAGTATGGCTTCATTGCACAGTTAAATGAGGGCCGTCACCTGAAGAAGAGGCCAACTGAGTTTCGAGTTGATAAGGTACTGCAGCCATTCGATGGGAGCAAGTTCAACTTCACTAAGGTTGGCCAGGAGGAGGTGCTTTTCCAGTTTGAAGCAAGTGAAGACAATGAAATCCAATTCTTCCCAAATGCGCCTATTGATGTTGAGAATTCTCCGAGCGTTGTGGCCATCAACGTATGTTCTCCTACCTTTATTCTTTATGGTAGAGTGTGTATACACTTAAAAATAGTAGTACTGGCTAAGCTAGTTTCTCTTAATTATTCTTCAACAGGTTAGTCCAATTGAGTATGGTCATGTGCTTTTGATCCCTCGGATTCTCGAATGCTTGCCTCAGAGGATTGACAGGGATAGCTTCTTGCTTGCTCTTTACATGGCAGCAGAGGCTGGAAACCCATACTTTCGTTTGGGTTACAACAGCTTGGGTGCATTTGCTACAATCAACCACCTCCATTTCCAGGTTCTAAATAACTCCTTTTCGAATACCTCAAGTTTTGAGTGTAAAGGTCCCATTATCATACATCTCATGGTTAGTTAGCTTTTATAATGTAAGGGCTGTTATATGGTTTTCACGCAACAGGCTTATTACTTGGCTGTGCCGTTTCCTATTGAGAAGGCTCTCTCTAGGAAGATAACTACTCTCAAGGGCGGGGTGGTAGTCTCTGAGCTGTCAAATTATCCAGTCAGAGGGTTTGTTTTTGAGGGTGGAAATACTCTGGAAGATCTGTCCAATGCCATCTCAGATTCCTGCATTTGCCTTCAAGAGAACAACATTCCTTTCAATGTGTTTATCTCTGATTCTGCAAAACGTATCTTTCTCCTCCCACAGGTGAGAGCAGTCAGACCTGTATTGCTTATTGTGATTTTGTTGGGCTATAATCTAGTTTTGACTTTTGAGCCCTTTTTCGTGTTCCTTCAGTTTGGGTTGCCTGACCTAAAGTTTATATGTTCTGTTGAATGAACAAAACAGTGTTATGCTGAGAAACAGGCTCTTGGGGAAGTGAGCCCTGAGCTTCTGGACACCCAAGTGAACCCGGCAGTGTGGGAAATTAGCGGACACATGGTTTTAAAAAGGAAGAAGGACTATGAAGAGGCATCTGAAGCAAATGCTTGGAGGCTCCTTGCTGAGGTCTCCCTTTCTGAAGAGAGGTTCCAAGAAGTGAAGGCTTTGATCTTTGAAGTCATCTCTTGTCGTGACGAAGGAAATCCAAGTGTTTCCAAGAGCTTGCTCAAGGAAGAGCCTGATGACAAGCCTCAATCTCTTGAAGAAGTAGATGCCCTCAACAAAGGCTCCCGCCACACTATGGTGTCTGGGGAATGCCTAGTTCTGCACTGAGAATTGCGCTTTGGATAAACATTGCAGCTGTCTGTGTATATCTTAACTAGTTATGATAGAGTATGCTTGGGAATTTGCATGTCCATGTGAAATATCCCTAAATAAGGCAAACTATTGCCGAAGTTGCTTCTGCTTTGTGAATTTTATTGGTAGTATGATTGTCCCTCGTGGGCATGTGTACTATGTGGATTTCGCTCTCATATGAGCTAATATTTGGAATGTGCTTGTTTGAGTTGGACTTGAAAATTTCTGTTGAATGTTTTTTTTTTCCTGCAAGATTTCTTCGTCGAATGTTGAGTGTCAGAGATTCCGAATGCAGTGTTTGATATAACAGAAACTAAAGGAAAACTACGCAAGAGTGGTTTGTCATTGACTCATTGCCAAGTTCGCATGACCTCTGCGAGTGTAAGTGCATTACCATTGATATGAGTCACAAACATGTTACAACGACGCCGTTAGGGACACACAAACAGATAGATGCAAATTATGCAATGGCGTTCGCTAACTTAAACAAAGAGTATGTGGGTGGACCTCTTATTATGTGGGTTAGTATGTGTTACTAATATTTGTATTTTTAGATATTTCCACTTCACTTTTAGGTATAAGCCTGACATTGATATGAGCTCTACTTTGTCCAATAGGACTTTTTGGCCAAGTATCCCTTCCTTTTTCTTCTAGATTGAGATGATGATAATTGCTTTAAAGTACTACTACAAATTAACAAGTGTAACCTAATTCTTAATTTGCAGGTTTCAATTCTTAAATTCACCTATTTCGCTTAAAAGTTACCAGATTAGAGCATTGACGAAAAGTTGATTTATGAACCCTCTGATCTTTTGGGTTGGAACCTGTCAAGGCAAACGGTATCATCTCTTGTAATAAGTGATTCACTAAAACTCACAACTTAAAAGTGAATTTTTAGTAGTTAAATAATTCGTGGATCACCAAAAGAGAAGACAAGTACCCGTCTAAAACAATTGCACTTGAAATATGTATGGGACCTACCAAGTGAATTGTCTCTTACCTTCTTCAGGATACGTATGTCTTCTTCAGGATACGTACGCCTGTGATATTGTTTAAACATATCTACTACAGCGGCAACACGGCTAAAACATATCTGAGGACGTAAAAATTCTACAACCACACATTCACACAAATACTTTTACACTCACTCACCCTTATGAATGTGTGTATAAAAGTGTTCGTGTGAAATGTGTGTGGTTGTAGAAGAATTAATCTAAGGACACTTGGGGTTGTTAGTATAATTTTAGAAGTTTTATTCTGTGGTGAATCTATAATATTTATAAACTGTAGGGTAAGATCTGCGGAAATGAAAACATATACTGTCAGGCTTCTACTTACTAATCGATCGGAGTCAAGAACCAGCCCAAATTCTTGATCGTAAATCGAACAGAGGTCAGCAGGTCCGGCAAAGATCGGCAGCTCCGGCAAGGATAAGACCAGGTAGCTCCCTCCCTCTCTCTCTCTCTCTCTCTCTCTCTCTCTCTCTCTCTCTCTCCTCTTTTATATGGATATAATATAATTTAGATGCTTAAACAAGGCTCCCATAATCGCATTCCCTCTTGATGATTGACACTGTCCGACCAAAACGCAACGAACTTTTCTGGGTTGGCTTTCTTATAATCAGCCGCCACCGCGCTGTCCATTTTTTTATCACTTCATCACTACATGGACGTCTGGTTTTCATTTGTCCTCCAAGTGTTTGATAAATTACCTTAAAGAGAAGCTTTTGTGGAAACTGGAAAGTGTTCGTGTACCTTGCATTGAACCTTTCTCCACGTGCTGTTGAAATCTGGCCTGGACTAAGTAGATAACTTGCATTCAAACTTGCTATTGCCTCTGGGGTGTACTTTATTTGGCTCGAAAGGGACTCAAGAGTATTTGGTCGGGGTTCTAAGAGTCCAAATGGAATCTTAGCTTGCATATAAGAAAATCTGAGACTTAGAATCTGTACTTGGAGGAATATCCCCAACTCAGTTGAGAACCAAAGTCTACGTAATCTTTGGCAAATCTCTCCCAAAATGCTGGGGAATTCTGTCCCTTAGGGGTTTTGCCGTATAGTAGTTTGTTGTAGGCTTTCTTTGTAACGTTTAATTGTAATGGGGTTTTCCTCCCCTGAGTTTCTGTTTGGTTGGTTATAAAATGCTTCATTTACCAAAAAAAAAAAAAAAAAAACTTGCCTTCATTATTTTGTTGGTTGTTGATAACGCAGCGTTTCTGAGTTAGCTTACGTGCAGCTTGACTAATCTCTCGTGAACAATCCCATGTCCACTGGTGGGTACCCAATTGACAGAGCAAAGTCCCGTATGAACTAGCCTCATTTGATAGCACCTAGGACTTAAAGAGTATTGAACCTACGAGGGAGCATACCCCTAAGTCCCACGCTTTAACCACCTGGCTAACCCCTTGGGGTACTTGTCTTCACTTCGTTATGATGCATTATGCATAAGAATAATGAATGCGGGAGTGGAGACCATAAGTATGTTTTAAGTTGCAGGCTTTTTCATTAAGGCACTTTACCCCTTATCCCTTATAATTCACACTAAATGTAAATATGAGCGTTTCTGATATTGATGGTTTAGTTCTGTTCTGTGTCATCGGAAGGTTCATACATGGATCTAGGATTGATGTAACTTTGTTTAAAAAAGTTTTATTGCGGTGTCGCTAGGTAGAAAATGAAGAAAGGAGTGCATCCTCAGTTGCAATGGATATCCTATGTTACCCAGAGTGGCCGTTTGATGAATGTCATGATGACCAAAATACACAACGTCGGTAAAGTTTATCACATTAGAGCAAGGCGGCAGATGGCTCAAAGCGTTGGCCAGATTGCCAAATATAAGCGGCGTTATCAACAGAAGGAGGAAGAGGAAAACGAAGGGAAATGACTTATTTAAAATGCAAGTAGAATGGTTGGGTGCTGCACTCTTATGTTGCCTATTTCTGTATTTTGGATTAGCCATGAACTCCCCATATGTCATTTTTCTGTATTTTCTCTTTCTGGTAACCTGCTGGCTTCTTCCAAACACATCCGTTTCTCTGTTTCATGATTGTTGACTATATTTTCAGATGTGCTTTCGTTTCGATGAAGTACTTATGTTCTTACTTGAGTTGACTTTATAATCACTGTCTTGCAAATCTCATACGTTCTTGTGCTTTAATTTGGTTCCCATCTAGTTGTGGTGTAGCTGCTGTTCTTTCTTGTCAAAAGGAAATGTTCTTTAAAATTTTCTTCAGGTGAAAACCAAAATCTCCTCTTTAACATTGAAAAACTCTCATCACTATCACCTAAATTCTTGACACTCCACGCAATGCCCACCTCCTTTCCCCTTGTAGGAAAAATGTGATACCCCTTGAGCTTCTCCAGAATATAAGCACAAAGAAAACGTCCAAATGGTTTTCCACACCCACACCCTCTCTCCAGGCTTGAAAGAGGGTTCGGCCATCTCCGTCTTCCAATTTCTTTGAAAGTCATAGGCAGTTTGATATCCTGATTTCACCGTATATCAGGCCTCTACAATGATGGAATAGGGATAGAGATGATAGATCAAATTTCCATTCTCCTCTGGTGTGGTGAGATTAGGTCCCATCTGCTACTCAAATATTTGTATCTCTACTGTAACTACCATGGAAGACTACTATCCTTATGTGTCTAGGCTTATCTCATGCTCAACCAAACGGAGGATGAAAAATTTCGAGCATGATTTTGTACCCAGTCTAATCAAAGAAAGAAAAATGAATTGTGCATTGAGTTTGTGATATTTTAAGGCTAAAGATCCTCATATTCGTGATTTAGGCCTACGATAGAACATGCCCTACGTCTAACGCTTCACATATTTGGTTATTCATCTATTTTCTACGCTGCACATATTTGGTTATTCATCTCTTTTTTTCTATCAATCCACAACGTTCCTTGCATATTACTGTATGTGAAAACCTAGATGGAGTACTTGATACAAGAAAATGACAAGCTCTCTTGGTCGGAGTAAAACAAATTCAACAAGAAGATGGACACGCCGTCCTCCACAGAATGGTGAAAAGGTTAGGACGCCTAAATTACCAATTAAGGTCAAGATAGAAGCAGTAAAAAGAACAGTGTGTCCACATGACTAATAACACTTATTTGTATCCCCCAAAAATCACTTAATAATGAAGGACAATTACATCATACTCGACGATAGCATCGGCGGTAGTGGTATTGACCCAATACGTCTTTGCGGTGGCGATTCCACGCGCTAGCCGAAAAACACCAGACCCTCCGACTATGGGCATTTCACGGTACAGATCAAGGACCGGGTTTCGGCCCGACATACTAAGAGTGCTACCGTTATACTCTCCACAGGTGAAAACAAAGTCTAAGTTCATGACCACAACTGCTTCTTTCAACCCAGCTGATACATACATCCCTTGGGCTCGGCCCACTGTCGTCGAGTCAGGCTCCGGTCCAGTTTTCAATGCATCGTCGAGCACGATAACTAACCCAAACACGTTGGGTGATTGGAAGGTAGTGTTGGCTTGGGCCACCCTCACAACAGTCGCGTTTTTGCCGCTCACTTGGTCATGGAAATAGAAGTGAAGCTTTGTCACCTTCTCCTCCATTTTTGGGAGGTTTTCAAACCACTTTGCCACTGCTTGTGGGCTGTCGTCAATGCCCCGAACCATAGGCATGGCTATGACCATTGAGCATAGCAATAGAATTGCACATAGCTTTACCATCTCTCTCTCTCTCTCTCTCTCTCTCTCTCTCTCTCTAATTTTGACAAAATGCATTGTGTAGGGAGGCTTAATATTGTTGGCGAAGTGGTTGGAACAGGTGTAACCAATATGCCATTCCTTCCTCCTCTACAATTTTATTACTACTTACTCCATTAAAGTAATGATGAGGTGTGTGAATATTAAGACTTTATAGCCTTTATTACCTAAACTACATTGAAACATGGTTTATTACCTAAACTATATTGAAACATGGTTGAAAGTCAACTGTCTACGGAACAAAGCTTGAAACTTCCCAATTACATCAGATGTTTAATTATGTGTCTCAATCAATTGGGGTCGGCTACGCAATTAACGTCCTCTACAAAATGGTGTAGAAAAGGTTAAGATGCCTAAATTAATAATTAAGGTCAAGATAAAAGCAATAAAAAGAAGGATGTGTCCACACAACTAATAGCACTTATTTTTATCCCCAAAAAAATCACTTAATAATGAAGGACAATTATATTATACTCGACGATAGCATCACCGGTGGTGGTATTGAACAGATAAGTTTTTGCGGTGGCGATTCCACGCGCTAGTCGGAAAACATCGGATCCTCCGACTATGGGCATTTCACGGTACGGATCAGGGATTGGGTTTCGGCCCGACATACTAAGAGAAAGAGATAAGAAAATAAAAGTTTTAAGTTCAATAAATAGTAAATTTTTTCTCATATTTTCCTCCCTTTTTCTTTTCCTTTCCTTTCTTTTTTTTTCTATGAGTTCCAAATAGAGCCTTAGAACCTAATCAAACTTTGAAGAGTCCTACCAAGCCAATGGGGACATATACAATACTTAAAACGTTAGGTGAATCAATATCAAACAGAAAATTGTAACATACGAGGTGATATGAAATTATTAACTTTGACGATACAAATTTGTAATGTAATTACGTTTTTGACAGACCTATTCACACACATGATATGATGATCTAAAACTCTAGCCGTGTGTTTGGTGGGCGGATAAGGTTTGGGGCATAGGAAAGAATGTTAGGCCAGTGCTACACATATGCCAATTAATTTGGTCAGAAACCCACCACCCATTTCACGTTAATTTTGCTAACGGAAAGATTACATTGAAACAAACTGATAGTTTAAGGGGGGTATATTGTTCGTTTAATAGTTTAATGGGGTAAATTGATAGAAAGTGGTAGTTCAATGGGGCATATGGAAAATTACCCGAAATTGAATACAACAGAATTCCCACAAAACCCATTTGTTTCTCAAAACCCTAAAATTACGATCAGAGATTCAGAGGTATCATTTCCTTTTGCTAGCCCTCTCTTGTTTTTCAAGATAATAGCATCACTCTGATAATGCCATCCAAATGTTGCTGAAAAGACATACTACCTTTTCTCTGCCTCTTCTCAAGTTAGGAGAAAATTCTGGGTTTTTACTAACCTTTTTCTCAGTGAATTTTTGATGGACACACAAGTTGAATGGATTGCCTTTTTTTTTTTTTTTTTTTTTGTAGAAAGCTGAGAGCTTGGATTTATTTAGATTTCACTCTTTTGTAGGGTTTTTTGATGGGGTTTCACCAGATCCTCAAAAGGGTATAAGAAGTGGTCATTTTGCCAGGCCTGTCAATTGCATTGAGCCATTGGCCATTGCCTTTCCTTAAGTAAAAGAGTAAGTTTGTAAGGAGAAACAGAGGAGTTTTGGGTAACTTGTAATCTACATTTATTACTTTTGCTATGTTTTTGGGATTTTAGAGTGATTGTACCTTGTAATGGAATTTGTTTAAAAGTTAGTTGATGGGATTGATTAATTTCTGAAAATTGAAGTTTGGTATACGAATTACGAATTTGAGTACCTGAAATTGGTAGAGTTTAGAACCCGGAATGGTGATACCGAAACTGAGCTTCCCTTATTGCGCGAAACGAAACGAGAAAGAAAAAGTTTTGGTCTTTGAAATGAACCATGGTCTGGCTATTTCAAACCAGATACCTTGTCCGCTGGTTTTTTTTCCCAAAATCATTAAACCGCAATGATCAATTTGGTTACTGGTTTAAGTTAAAACCTCATTTAACCAGAACTCTGTAGCCGACTAGTAATTTTTTGTAGTCTTTGGCAATTATGATGATTTGATATGTAATTGCCATGTGACCAAGTTTATTCTGTTAATGGATGTTTTCCAGTCTTTAAAATTAGTTCAAGTACTTATCATTTGTATGGGTTGCCAAGGAAATGAAGGAAAAAAGGGAAGGAAAATGCAATCTTTTCCTCCCATGTGTATTTGTTAGAACTCAAATCAATTTCCTAATGGCAGCCGTAAGCATTGTTGAGAGGTTAGTTTTCTCTGCCCCCATCTCCTAACAATTTTCAATAACCAGACTTACAGATTCATTTTCCCACGTCGCTTTCCCAACTGTTTAACTTACAGCCAATCAAGAAATTTAATATTTAACACAAGAAGTTTTGTTGGTTCAAAGATCAAGCTTTGGAATGCAGTAGTAGTGCTAGTCTAAAATTCTATCTTGTGTTGTATTTTAGGGGCTGAAAAGCTTTGAACAAACAGAGTTCCATCCTATCCTGGTTGCTGCTATCTGTCTTGCAAATGGCTTCTTCGTCTTTGTTTTCTACATGTCCATTACAAGGGCCCGTGTCTGCTCCTAAAACAATGAAGTGTTACAGAGACTTCCTTACCAATTATTCGAGTCTTTTTAAGCAATCATCTGACACCCGATCACACTCAAGGGTGTTATTCAATGTGAAATCAATAAGTTGGCAGCAAAGAGGGAGGCTGTTACCAAGGAATAGGGTCCAATGTCAAGCGCTGGATGTTGACAATAAACCTTCAATTTTGGTTGGGAACAAGTTTCAACTAGATGACGTGATTGAAGCTCAGCAATTCGATAGAGATATTCTTACTGCTATATTTGAAGTGACGCGTGAGATGGAGAAGGTTGAGAAAAACTCACCCGGAAGCCAAATTCTTAAGGGGTTTCTAATGGCTACCCTATTTTACGAGCCCTCAACTAGAACTAGGCTTTCTTTTGAGTCTGCCATGAAACGGTTGGGTGGGGAAGTTTTGACAACAGAAAATGCACGGGAGTTTTCGTCAGCTGCAAAAGGAGAGACACTTGAAGGTTAGTCTTTCGTTGGCTTACTTTGGGGTGGTTGTTGCCATATCGTTCTGATTTTGAGGCTAAATCTTGAGTTGCAGATACTATTAGAACTGTTGAAGGGTACTCGGATATAATTGTGATGAGGCACTTTGAAAGTGGCGCTGCCCGAAGGGCAGCAGCTACTGCCAGTATTCCTGTTATTAATGCTGGGGATGGTCCAGGACAACATCCAACTCAAGTAAGCAAAAAAAATTTCCCAATGTAATCCCCTGGCAGAATAATGAAAGTTGCTTGTTCTGTTTTCCATTTTGTAATATTGATGTCCATAAGCTCCTAATTTTTTAAGCACTGCTTGTGTTTTGTATCCATGATACAGGCTCTTCTCGACGTATACACAATCGAGAGAGAGATAGGAAAGCTAGATGGAATTAAAGTTGGTCTTGTTGGAGATCTAGCAAACGGAAGGACTGTCCGCTCACTTGCTTATCTGCTTTCCAAGTATGAGGATGTCAAGATCTACTTTGTCTCGCCTGAGGTGGTTAAAATGAAGGTATATAGAAAACAACTTCAAGGTTTTGGTAATTAGCCTTGTCTTTAACAATCTCAAGAATAAACTTGCCTTCAAATAGAAACCAGACAACTCTAGATACAAAGAGAAGTCAGAAAAGGATTTTGGAGGTATGATTGGTCGCATTTCTTTTTGTTTACCTCATTTTAGGATGACATAAAAGACTTTCTGACATCAAAGGGAGTGAAGTGGGAAGAAAGTGATGATCTAATGGAAGTTGCTTCTAAATGTGATGTGGTGTACCAAACTCGTATTCAGCGAGAAAGGTTTGGAGAGCGAACTGATCTTTACGAAGAGGCTCGAGGAAAGTACATTGTAGATGGGGCTGTCTTGGGTGTGATGCAAAAGTATGCTGTGGTTATGCATCCCCTCCCAAGGCTTGACGAGGTTAGCTTGTTCAATTTTCTCTTGGTTTTGGCAAGATCTTTATGAGGACTGTCTATATGTTTCTGATAAATGATGGTTGATTTGGTATTTATGTGATGTTATTTAGATAACTGTGGATGTTGATGCGGATCCAAGGGCTGCCTACTTTAGACAAGCAAAGAACGGTCTCTATATTCGGATGGCTCTCTTGAAGCTTCTACTTGTTGGTTGGTGAATAATATGCTTTCTGTGATTGGATTTGAGGCATAATAATCTCTCGCTCGCATACAGTTTTGGATGTACGAGACTTTTTTGGCAGCAAATTGCGGGAATAGTTGGTTTTTCTAAGTTGTTTAGGCATCGAATGACCAGCATTTTTTGTGGTTCTTTTCTTTTTTGGACCTTTTCCTGCATTGATTTGAGTTTTAAGCCCATTTGAAGAAATACATACCTTGGACCTAATACAATTTATCTGTCGCCGGAGCGAATTGTAGTTGACACTATATTAAAGTTGAGTGTATTCAATTCCGTGATACTAACTTCTTTTTACATCATTTTTATTGTCCTATTGTTTCTTTTAATCTCCTGGGCTGAACCTCTTTCAAAGTGATTCTATTTGCCGTTGCAGTCTTGATTGATTTCTGTATTTTGCAGCTCATTCTGACTACTGCAACTGCTTGCAAAAATTTCCCCCACTTCTACGCGTATAGGGTGAAGTAATAAAGGCTATGTTCGTTTTGATACTTAACTTAGTTTTCTAATCATTACCCAATATCTTTCTCTAATTATTACCCTATTTATTCAATTGTTACTTTCATTTTTCTCTCTATCTCTTTCTACTCATTACCTATCTCTCCAATCATTACTCTATTTCTCTCTCTACCTACTACCAAAACTAAAATACTCCAAACTCTCAAACGAACAAAGCCATGTTTTCTCATGATCACTTCTTTGAAATCACTACTAATCAAACATAGAATCATGGCTCTGAAAAGAAACAAAAAGTCTAGGAAAACAGCTTTAAATCGCAACATCAGACACAACCGTGTCCGGAACTATTAAATGTATGTGAATCCATCTGCATCTAACTGTTCTAGACACGGTTGTGGCCGGAGATGTGTTTGTAGCATTGCTCGAAACAAAAAACAAAACAAAACGGGCAAACTTTATAAGTGACTTGAGGTTTTGCTATTCTTGGCAATAGATAAACATAGTACAACTTAGGCATCAAACTGCTTGTAATAGTAATATATAACGCTCAAAGGGTTGCAACAAGTAAAAAACCCCAAAACAGATCACAATTCGAAAGGTTTCCCATGATATAAATGAAAGGAATGTTGCACTAGTAGGTGGGGAAAGTTGGATCCACATCATGAGCCCATGACTCAAGCCCACCAATAATATCCTTAGCTGAAGTGAAACCCATCTTGTGAAGGTACTGAACGGCCCTCTGTGAATCGTTACCTCTTCTGCAAACCACATACAGAGAAGCAGCTGAAACACCATCTCTTCCACTCTGCTCATCATCATTCTTTAACTCTGAAGATAATTCAGACAATCTAGCCTCCAAATTCGACAGCGGGATGTTCATGGACTTGGGAAGAGAAACAATTTTGTAGTGGTGTGCGGGCCGCACGTCAACCAATACATGTGCTTCGCCTTTAAAAACTCTCTCGTTGTATTCTTTACTGCTTATTCTAGCTTCTGCCGGAAGCAGGTTCAACTTCAATGGAGACTGCAAACACATGAAATGAAACAGCAAAATTAACCAAGGAACAAGGTTGGTAGGAGTGGCTTTTTCCTATTCAAAGAACAAACCAGAATAACTGAATTAAGGGAAATAACAGAGAACTGAGGTTCATTAAAGCAGTGTGCCAGTGTCAATACATTTGCATGCATGGTCGCATACATGGATACTCGCATGCTAATCAGCTCATGTACTTGCAGACGCAGTGCATGCTTATTACTATAAGTCAGTTCTATAGTTCCAATATACAAAGAACTATGTATCTAAGGAAAGAAAAACCTATATGACAGGAGACAATTGTAATAGCAGATCTACTTCCCAAGAATGAACAAATCTGAAGCAAGCTATATAAAACACGACGTCCAACATCAAATGGTAAAGAACACAAACCTACCGTGGACAGGGGAGATTGAGTGAATTTCTCATAGTCAAACTCTCGAAATTGTTGTTCCGTGAATGCGGCATTCTCTCCGCAAACTTCACATTGTGACGATCTCCCCCTGATCTTGACCTAAGCAAAATCATGGCATGAAACTAATTGAGGAACGAGGAGTAACATATGGTAGTACTGAGTAAGCATATGATTACACCATGACCAAAGAGTACTGAGGTACAACCCCAAATTAGTACGCAACAGGAAGAGCTTTATTCATAAAAGACGGTGAGGTTAAAGCATGAATACAAAAGTTTTGCTGACATACAATACGAATACGCGCAGACAGTGCATCAAAAAGAAGCATCCTTCCTGAGAGTGGTTCACCAACACCACTTGCAACCTTTATAGCTTCAAGGGCTTGGAGACAGCCAATAATTCCAGGAACTGTAAATTATGACAATAAATGAATTGATCAAGTAAGAAAATCTCCGCTAATGGATGTATTTGCAGTGACTAAAAACCAGAAACATTACAAGGAGGGACCTCAATGCATGAATCTAAAAAAGCAGACAGCTAAATGAGATATCCCCATTAGACTCCTTTCATCGCTCTATACTTATTACTAGCAGATGATAATCCTATGTGGTTGCACTAAAACACAAAACGTTATGAATTACCAACACCCAGAACTCCACTATCAGAGCATCTTTGACACGCTGTTGTTGGCGGCGGAGTAGGAAATAGACACCGATAGCATGGACCTCCATTGTAGTTGTAAACCGTAAGCTACAGAAAAGATAAATGATCCAGTTATACGAAAACTTAGAACAACATACGAAGGGGTTAATTACGTTCTGAAGCCCCAAACCTATACACAGATTTTCACATGCTCGTATGAGAACATGTGAAAAAACTGGTGCACTTATTTTTACCTGCCCTTCCAATCCTAGTGCTGCACCTGATACAAGAGGCTGCATACAAAAAAAAAAAAAAAAAAGTTGCTTAGGACTCCTTTTAGCTAAACTGTCAGACAAGATTACTTCACTGGATATGTATACAAGCTTGTTTGAAGCAGTCCATCAATCCAAAATTCTTGTGAAATGAATCAACAGACATACATAACAAATGGTGCCGAAAATTCCGTATAAAGCACTATAATTTGCTTTTTCTTTCATTAACCATTGTTTCAATGGACACATCCAGTTCGGAAGCACATCGAAAAATAAAAAGACTCCGTGAACTAATATATCAAACTTGCAAACAAGATAAACCATAGTAATTTTCTTAAGCTAAGACACTTCACAAGTTGATAAGTGCTAAACAATGGGAAGAATACCTAAGGGTACAAGAATGGAAGGTCTCAGGATGCCACCGTATAGAAACACAAAGTAGGTTAGGATCGTAAAAGAGAGCAATAGAGAAAACAAGGGAGATATTATAGAACACACTGATTAGATTACTTAGGTCTGAATTACAACGGGTGTGGCAAACCCTATTTATAGGCGTACAAGGGGAAGCCATTACATCATCAGTGACGTAACTGACTGAATACCTCAGTGCAATTTTTCCTTAGGGCAATAACTTCCCTTGTGACTTTTTCTACTGACTACTGACTAATTTTCTACCTTTACAATTTACACAAAGACTTTTACAATCCCTGTCCTGACAACTACTATTACACCAATACTAATAAATACATACAAACATTCAATTATACATACTAAGTATTACATAATTTATATAGATTCACATGCAACTCACCATTTATATGTCAACTTCTTAGTGTCATTGCACAAGGTATTCCCTTCTAATAAGAAAAGGAGAATACAAACAGCTTACCTTTCCCAATACCACGCAACAATCACTGATCAGGTAACGGCTTGGAGCATTGTCTGTTGCATCTACTACTATGTCATATCTAGGAAGCATCAAAGTCATGGAAACCATACCCCATGAAAAATAAAATCTACCACATAGAGAGAATGAATAGAAGTTTACTTATCAAGGATACTTTCTCAAAATTTCCAAGGCATTAGTTGTGCGTAAGGCTTCTTTGTATTCCACGATCTGAATAGTGGAGTTAATCCTAAGTTTAACAAATGGCAAATTAGAAATGCAAAAACATAATGTCATGGTAGGTAATTCAAAGCAAGTACCATTGACATGCCAAACTAAGATAACTGTTTCAAAATGACTGCATGGACACTGGTATTGGTGACATGACAAAAAAAATTTAGAGTAGACAGGCAGGTAACCCAAATAGTCACATACGAGCGACAAGCAGCAGCTGCAGATTCCACTTTTGACTGACCAATATACGCTTCGGAATGGATGATCTGAAATGTAATGATAAAAGTTAGCAGATGAAGATTCACAGGCATAACAAATAATACAAATTATGTGCACAATATATGCCAATAATTGAAGTCACAGGGTATCCAGGAAAGAACTTAGCAGAGCGCTAATACAATCACTTGCAGCAGCCGCGTCATAATCATCAAACAAAAATTCTCAAAATTTTGAGCACAAAATTGAGATTCGTACCTGCCTGTGCAGATTGTTTAACTCAACTATATCATGATCAACGATACCTATGCGACCTAAAAGAGATTTGAAAACAACAAAATAAGTTTCAGAACCAGAAAGTTTCAACAAAAGATGACAATAACGGTTCCGTAGAAGCACCCATCTATTTGGAGTGTGTCATATACAAACCATTTTTACCATTATCATAAAGCTATCAACAAATAGGCACCATTAGATAAGAGATACTAGAATATTGGACAGTTGATACATCAGCATCAACTTTTGGCCTTTCTTTCCTTGATTGGGTTATATCAGGCAATGTTAAGAGCAGACATCTTACCAACACCACAGGCAGCAAGGTATAACAGAGCCGGTGATCCCAAACCTCCCGCTCCAACAACTAGGATTGAAGTCTTCAAGAGACTAGATTGGCCTGTAATCAACCATAGAAGTCACAATAAAAAACGACGGTGATTACAATGAACTTTAAGATGAACACAGCTACGTTTCTCTACTCACAAACCTGCATTTTATAAACAAATAAAAAAGAACACCAGTGCATGAAGCTCCCGCTATGGGAGAGACCGAGGAAGCATTGGATGTACGCAGTCATATCCCATAACGCAGGGACTGTTTCCGCAGCTCAAACCCCTGACCACCGTGTCACATTGGAGCAACCTCACTGTTGCGCCGAAGCCAATGTTTCGTTTTTAAGAATACAATCCAAACCATTTATGCACAACAAAAACACCGTGATATGCCTAATTGGACAAGGTTTTTTTTTTGATAAGATAATTGGACAAGTTTATGTCCATTAAGGCACACAATCAACAACAACAACAACAGAACCCATATAGTCTCCAATCATTGGAGGTATGGGCGGGAAAAAATTGGAGACATACCTAACCTTTGGCAATATGCACAAAGTGGCTGCTCTCAGAATACCACTGAAACAGTAGCCCCCAATCATTAAGGCACGCAATCAGTATGAAGAAATGCAGTTAATTCCCAATTGCTTACGGTCAGCCGTATGCATACATTTCCTGAAGGTTAGAACTTCCTTCACTATCTCTTTATTTACATTAAAGCAGATTACACACCAAATTGATACAAAGACATCCAAATCAGGACTTCTACTTAACCCGAGCTGGCCTGGGACTTACGACTTGCTCCCTCCTAATTCTGAAGTCCAAAGCCTCCCAGGCCATACAGAACTTTGCTCAATCTTTAACTGGGCCACCAAAATAATAAACAGAGGGATTGGTCCCCGGACTAGTTGAGGCACGAGTAGGATAGCCATGACAGTTTAACGGAGATTCGCAAGTGGGCGGTGTGATTGATCACTAGTTCAGGTGCGTGTAAGCGAACACCTGAGTTATCAAAGAACAGGACTTCTGCTATAAAAGAAAAAACTAATCTTTCCAATCCAATCTCACTTATAACAATTGTACATACACAAGACATGCATCCACTTGCGCATGAATAAGGATTCAAGGAAATTGTAGAAAGTCAGACCTTTAACACCAAAGGAAGGGAGCAGGAGGTGACGACTGTATCTGTATATCATATCAGGTGACAGTCCATGTCCGAAACCTGAGTCACCGTTAGTCGACAGAGGAGAGCACGGACTAGTCAAATTGGTACCGGGCACGTCCTTGTTGCCATCGATATCACGAAGCTGAGATTCGAGTGCTGATATACGGCGCTCAATTTCGATCTTCGACGACTTCAAGCTGTCGATTTCGCGGCGAATTCGAGACGCTTCGGCTCCGTTGGATTCCATGGCTCTTCTCTACAGGGACTGTGGAACTATCTAAGTTCGCAGGGTTTTGGAATAATGAACTAAGATCGGTATAAACCCTAAACGAGAATAACGGCGAGCGGGTTTACACTGGACGCGGTTCGAGTAGAGTACTGATAAAACAATAAAAACAATAAAAAAAATTACTATTACAATCACGCTTTCGGCAAGAGGAGTTCCTTGCGGCAAGAAGTAATTTCAAGCGGCTAAGAGCAATTGCAAGCGGCTATCAGCAATTTCAAGCGGCCAAGAGTACTTTTAAGAGGTCATGAGTAATTTCAAGCGGCCGAGAGTAATTTTAAGCGGTCAAGAGTAATTTTAAGCGATCAGAATCAATTTCAAGCGGCCAAGAGCAATTTCAAGTGGCCAAGAGTAATTTTAACAAGTCGGGATCAATTTCAAGCGGCCAAGGGTAATTTTAAGTGGTCAGGATCAATTTCAAGCGGCCAATAGTAATTTTAAGCGGCCAAGAGTAATTTCAATCGGAGAAGTAATTTCAAGTAGCCAACAGTAATTTTAAGCGGTCAGGATCAATTTCAAGCGGCCAAGAGTAATTTTAAGTGGTCAGGATCAATTTCCAGCGGCCACGAGTTTTTCGTGGCCAGAAATAATTCTTCGCAGCCAAGAGTAATATTTTGCGGGCATGTGTAATTATTCGCCGCCACAAGTAGTTATTTGCGCCTAGGAATAGTTCTTTGCGGCCAGTGGTGGAACCAAGATTTTGTTACCCGGAGGGCCAACTTAACAGACATATATTTTTTATCGGAATGTATAATTATTATATCATAAGGTTTTTGCTTTTTCGTTCATTACATTTGTACATTGAATTGATTATTTAGGCTATTTCAGCAGTCACGTGTTTATTTTTTATTTATGAAAGAAATTGAGAAATGAGAATGTAAAATAACCAATTTTTTAATAATTATCAATAATATTTAAAATCAAGTATATATAAAATAAAAATTTTAAAACTCGGGCGCTCGAAGAGCCAAGGCCGGAAGGCAATCAGGGTAATTTTCCATGTCAAGAGCGAGTTTTTTTTTTTTTCAAACATTAAGGATATGGCGTGATTTGGTTGTTTGATGTTTCAGAGATATAGCCTAATCGAACCGAAGACAGAAAGCAGCGGGCTGGAAACAGAGAGAACGGAGCCGAAAAAGCTGGAAGAGTACGAGAGATTACGGGAGGAATACGAGAGGCTGAAGGAAGCAAAGGCGCGACAAGGGTTTGCAAGTCAGACTATAGAGAAGGCGTCCGATGCTGCCGAAGAGGCAGTGCTTGGGGAAAGCAGATTTGAAACTGTCAAGGAAAGATACAACGAGCCTGTAGGCAAGGGCAACTTCCACAAACCTAGGGATGAATAGAAAAAAGATCGGATTGGCGGCAGGAGGAATGAACTAATTACTTGTTCAAAATGGTGTGTAATGAATAATGATGATACTGTTTTTCTGTTTTTGTTTTTTCCAACCAAGTATTAGACTACTAGAAACACATAAAAGACAACGGCACCAATGGTACGATCCGTCACCTCAACATGAAAGGGTGATAATGGTACAATCCGTCACCTCAGCACGAAAGGGTGATCTCGACGTCTCGTAGTTTTTGATTTGTGAAGATGCGTCGGTAGGTTTGCCAATTTTTTTCCCATTGAGGCCGAACCTGAAGTTTGTTGAGGTCAAATAAGTTGGTCTTGTTTTCTATTAGAGTCTCTCTATTCAA
This sequence comes from Rhododendron mucronatum var. ripense, assembly GCA_019656295.1. NCBI lineage: Eukaryota > Viridiplantae > Streptophyta > Magnoliopsida > Ericales > Ericaceae > Rhododendron > Rhododendron mucronatum. The sequence goes on from BPLT01000024.1 coordinate 3,368,908, forward strand.
ATTGTGGATGCTAAGGTACTGTGACCAACCCAAGTCTGTGGTTCTTGCCTTTTAGGTAAATCAAATTGAAGTTGGAGACTTTTGAGCCTAATAATTCTGGCTCGTTACTTCAGATCAATTCATCATATGATAAACAAATCCACTTTCAACATATTTGGTGAAATGATTTTTCAAACCAAACCAGAGTAAAATATGAATCCCCAATGTGAATAGAGAGACCATCAACTGTGATCTAATTTGTTGATTTTTTTTTTTTTATAATCAAAAGCAGAGACCACTAATTTCTCCTTCTCTACCCATTTTCGAGGTGGGATATGGTGAAATGCATAGTCTACGTGCTTGATTTTAGAACATATAACTTCAGACACAAATGTATTCGGAGCCGTTCGATGCATGTGGACTCATGTGCCTACATCAAACATTGTGGACGCGTTGTGCCCGGAGTTGTGTTTTGGAGTTTGCTTGCGTGACATTACTCATGTTGAAACTGTCCATCACATTCTGATCGTAGTGCTATGATAAAAAGGGAAAAAAAAAATATGACACAGATTTTAGTGCTGGGGGTAACGCGCAATGAAGAGGAACAGAGCGCCGTAATTCCAGATTCGTTGAGAAACAGCCTTCAAACATCATAAAATTCCATGTTTCCTGGTTTATTATCAGTTTCGAAATGTTTATTTCTTTACATAACACAGAAATCTTGATCGGTGTGCATTTTCAAAATTCTTGTCTTACACATGTTTAAACAGCAGTGCCTATGGCTCCAAAATTGAGATTCCCATCCAATTTGGGTCGTTTGTGAGCCCTTCCTCGGTCCACAACAATGATCGGAGCCGTTCACTTTTTAGATCTCGCTGAGAACATCGATCTCATCAAAAATAAAGTTAGTTGGATACTGTTTGATATGATTTCGAACATATCAAGATCTTTCCTTTTCATATTAGGAAATTATTTTGATCTCGCAGCCTAAGTGTATCATGATCTTTCCTTTTCAATTGAAAGAAAGTTTCATGGTCTAAATTCTAAAACCGTAGAGTTTTCCATGTTTAAAGGAAGAAGTTACTTTTCTCATCAAATTTCAAAAGAGCCACCAAATGTTTGCCATAAATAACTACTCCGTACGATTCAAGAGTAGTACTGGATTCTTTTAGTTTTATGGTCCAAATTCTTAGTTTTCATATAATTATTGACACAAAGAAAAGTGCATTATATAAATGGAAAGAATTAAATTAAATCAATTCACTTCACTTCATCTTATTACACTTCTCTGCTGGCCAAAAATAATAATCTCTCTATTATTCTTACCCGACAATTAATCCAAGTTCCAATCTGAACAAAATTCTATCAAATGAATTTTTCTCTCCCAAAAAAAAAAAAAAACATTTAGCTAGAAGAGAGTAAAGATATAGAGCTGGATTTCTCACCACCTTCCAATTCATGTAATCTGGCAAAAACCCCAACCAAGGGTGCACTATTATACGTACAGGCCTCAGTCTGCACATAATTCCCTCTATCATCTTCGAAACCATCCTCATTATCTGGCCCACCCACAAGGGCCCCAACAAGTGTGTGAGGGTTAGGATCTCTCTTCCCATACCAGTTGTCATACCCTTGTGTGCACCCAATAAATCCCTTGCTTTCCCTGTATGATTCCATGGACGCCCCTCTATGGTGCACCCTTTTCGGGTACGTGGGGCCGTACCCAACTAGGTAGCTCGTAGCCATAGGATTCGAGCCCAAAATGTAGGCAACCTGCGATTTGGCCAAGGACAGGATGTCGTCGGGACCCAGTGTTCCTCCATGGCATTCGAGCGTTTGGTTGGAGTTTTTGAGGTGGTCGGAGTAGACCGTGAGGAGAAATGTGGACGTGGAGACGTACTGCATGTTGTTCCATTGACGGGTGTAGAGGAGGCCCCCCGGGGTGCGTCGTAGGTTTGTGGAGTTGTTCTTGTTGAAGCAAGCGCAGATGTAGTGCTCTGCTTTTGAACGGTATTGTTCAAGAACTTGCTTGTGTTGTTTGTGCTTTTCTTCCGATAAAAACTGCAATTCATGGAGTATGATTAGACCCTATTTGGATTCATAGGTAATCAACAAGAGTAATGAACTTTCTAGGATTGGGTATATATGAATGTTTTAGGATTTAGTATTGGCTTATGATTTATTGGAACTTGAATTCATGTGCACACAATAGAGAAGGAAAAGAGGTGGAAAACTACAAAGAAGGTAAGGTGGAAGATAAGTTATTTAGGAGACTAAACTTATTCTTCGTCACGGACTTTCAATCATTTTTTTTGATTATTTTAGATGAAGTAATTAATACTAGGCCGCGGATACACTTTTTTGTTCAATTAAAAGAGGCGACGGTAACTTTTTTTTTTTTCTTTTGTTTGGCTACAGACTTAGAAAATAGGAAAATTCTAAAATCAATTTAATGGACTGACAATAACAAATATGTGAATGTGTATTAGAATGTGTAAAAAGTACACAAGAATTCGAGTTTTTCTTGTCTTTGTTTTGTGCTTATTGTCAACCCAATAGATTAATAAAAGAAAGACCACAGGAAATATAGGAAAAGTAGATATTAATTGGTATGCCAAGACAACAATTTCCACAATTTGATTACCTTAAGATATGCATAAAATATTTCATTCCTATACACCATTCCTACTCTTGACGAATCGAACACTCAAAAACATTTGGTTAACCAATAAGTCAAAGGAATGAATAAAAAATCAAAGGGTAAAAAACTGAAATGGTCCCTGTAGTTAAGTATTTGTGTCAATTTGATCCTTATAGTTGTAATTGGCTCGATTTACACTCTGTACTTTCCATTTTATTCCAACTTGGTCCAATTACTAACCGCCGTTAGTCCTTTCAATAGCAAAATCAAATGGCCCCCCTTTTTGGAATTAAAACAGTAATTCTCTCAATCTCCACTTGCCCTAATATTAGGTTTGTGCATGGGTTGGGTTTGACCCCCCCCCCCCCCCCCCCCCCCCCCCCCCCCAAACCCGACCTGACATGTCGGGTAACAAATGTTTTAGGCCCACAAATCGAATCGAAAAGGGGTAAGAACCGTCTGCGAGTCTGATTCTTGATGTCGGGTCGGGGGTCGGGTCGGACCAAAAACTGAATTAATCTTTATGAATTGGTCAGGTCGGGTAAGAAACACACCAATCCGGATCCCAAACCGAAATTTGATTTTTAACAAAAAATGAACCCGTACCCGTCCGAACCACATGTTTGACACCCGCCCGAGACCCTTCGAGTTGGGTCGCGTCCGCAGGTGGACGGATTTTTTTGTACAGGCCTACCTAATATACCTCTGAAAATGCATATAGAACCATGTCCAAAAGTCACAACATGAAAAAGAACTATGTCCAAAAGTCCAAAAGTCACAACATGAAAAAGAACTGAGGGGTTGTTCGGCTAAATAAGCCAAGTGCCTTATTTTTTTGTCCTTATTTAATTTTTTTTTGTTGCATTTGTTAGTTTTTTATCAATTTTTCGGAGATTATTGCTTCATCATGACAAGAGGAACTTAAAAAATAAAAAATTACCATCGAAATCCAATTTTTTTTTAATAAAGACCAAAAAAATGGTTTATTGACTTATTTTTGTCTTTATTGGCTTAGTTTTGTCTTTATTTAAAACGACTAACGGCGGATTATCGGCAGTTAGCTATTGGACCAAATTGAAACAAAATGGAAAGTACAGAGTATAAATCGAGCCAATTACAACTACAGGGACCAAGTTGATACAAATACTTAACTACAGAGACCATTTCGGTTTTTTCCCAAAATCAAATTGATAAATCGCCATGCAAATTTCATTAAAGTACTTATAGTCTTGAGACTTGAGATGGAGTTGAAATTGTACCATGGAGGCAATGACTTGGACGCCAACGTACTTGACATCCCAGCTGAACTCAGTCATGGCCCAAGTCGTTCCACCAAATGAGGTCCCCTTTTCCACCACATAATTCAAATATTCCACATTCTCTGTTGCCTTGTAGATCCACAAAGCTGCCCACAACAACTCGTCCATGTACCCACTCACCGACGGATAATTCCCCTTCACCACCCCAATGCTCTCATCGTATTTCCCTCTGTACTTGTCACCAAACTCAAACAACTGCAAAACCAAACCCCAATATCATACAATATATCTGCATCTACACAAATCATATACTATTTTGTTTCCAATCTTTTGATTTCTCAAGTGTCCGGATTGGACCATTTTACCTGCATCTCAATTAATCCTAAAGGATTAATTTTACCGTATATTTCGGAGATTCCAATTATAGTCAAAACATAGTTCTGTATGGACTGGCTAGCTCCAAACAATGGCGGAACCAGAAATGTAATCTATCCTTGGGCTAAAATCGGTTGGTGGGTGAAATGAGTTAGGCTAAAATTTTATTTTTTTTCCAAAGTTGCCATGGGCTATAGCCCACCCCATTCTTTAACAACTTACGCCATTGCCCCCAAAATAGCAGTTGAAAACACGGAGGTTTTGAACCTGAAAACTTAGGAAGAAATAAACCCATAAGTCTCATGCATATGTATCTATATGAGCATGTGAGATTATTCAGTAGTCCTGGAGCACCGGCAAGTAGTGCTACGGTCCACGGACCACTCCATGCATAGTCACACATTCTTGTGAGGTCTATCATTCATGATCAAGTGTATGGACCCCACATAAATATATGGTTTTGAAATTATCAGGAGCATCGCCACCGCCACGTGGTGCTCGTGAACTACTAAATAATTATTCTATGAGAATGTATTTGGTTGAACAGTTCCTCTACATTGAACCACGTACTAACTACCTTAATTATCAGTGTGCCCGTCCGTTAAACTATTCATGAAAACATAACTAACCTCTTGGGCGTGGTGCAAAAGAAGGTGAGAGTAATGTGGATTGGTTCTCCTAAACACGATTGAGGCGGCTGCCATGGCCGCCGCGGTCTCTCCTGCAACATCCGAGCCGGGGTGGTTCTCGTCGAGCTTGTAAGCTCGTCGGGAGGTCGTCATGTCCTCCGGCCGTTGCCAACAGTAGTGATCGGTGTCTCCATCACCAACCTGCAGAAAATTGTTACGCAGGATATATTTTAGACAAATTATATCGCAAAACATGTACAAATAAAGTTTGTTTTTATCTTGCCTATCGATCTCAATCAACTTTCATTTAAGTTTAGCGTGAATTCAAATCGAATGGCATGGTCATATACATGCACGTAAATTTGTCGAGACGGAATACAACATTAACGGAGTCCTCAAAACTTTTTTGTATGATTATACGTAATATACCGATTCAGAACGAGCTTGTACCATACCTTAACTCATTTATTAAGTTGCTTGTTTCAAGGACATGGTTAACGCACCTAAGCTCCTTTTTGGAACAAAATGTGAATAAAGCAAATAATTTTGAACTGAAGATATGACCGTTTCTGCGTTCTCTTTTTGTTCTTTTGTCCTCCAGATAAAAAGATCGACATGGTTTGAATCTGATTGGAGCACTTTTGCTCATTCTCCTCGTGAAGCGCTCCATCGATCTGCTTCCACTGTTTCTTCTCGAAAGTGCTAAACTAAAGCTATAGGGATTAGAGCTGCTAATTAAAGAAACCAAATTCCTTGAGTTCGAGCGTTTATAATCACCCATTAAAATTCGTTCAAGTTCGGTTTGTTTACATGAATTTTAAATAGTTCATTAAAGTTTAAAACCAAATTCGAATAATTAATTTCTCCGCTCATCATTCAGCTTATGACGCATAATTAAAAATTTTCAAATTACTCAAAATCGACTCGTATTTGACCTATTTAAAATTAATTTGAGATCAACTCATCAAAGAGACGAACTATAAATATAGTTTTAGAACTTGTCAAGTTCTCAATTAATCAAGTATGATCACTCGCGTGCAGCTACCCTACTCAACTCGTTCGGCTTGTGTTATCATGGTAATCGGGATTTCATACCTGAGCCCAAAGGACATTGGGGTGAGAATGCGCTTTGACGAAATAATCAGTCCCCCACTTGATCGCCTCCAGCGCGTGATTGTACTCTCCGGCATCCGCTATCTGTTCACCATACTCAATTACGCCCCACGACAACATTGTCACCGTAAAAGCCATCGGCAGTCCGAACTTTACATTGTCACCCGCGTCATAGTAACCTCCGACCAAATCCACCTGAACTCGTGACCCAAAACAATCAACAAACTTTTCAAACACTACTTCTCAAAATTTCTTTAGTAATTTAAAGTGTCCGAATCAAGTTACGCGCACATGAATAAAAAGAAAGTTGTTATTTCTCAAAAGTTATGGAAAGCAGAGAGTAGAGATTGAGATACTGACTCCTTGTTCTAAGCCGTCGGAGAGGCCGGAGTGATGGCGCCAGGTGACTCTCTGGTTGTGGGGTAATCGGCCAGAACGCTGCGACTCCAAGTAGAGGAGGCTCTTCGTTAGAGCTTCTCCATAGTCGAATGATTCAGACAAGGGTAATATGGCAACAACAATGACCAAGATAACAGCAGCAATCCAATGTTGGAAATATCTAGGTAGTTTTTCTAATGCTGCGGTTTGCTGCTTCTCCATCTCTCTCTCTCTCTCTCTCTCTCTCTCTCTCTCTCTGGTCTTTTGCTCCTATATGGTACTTTTAAGTTTAACGTAAAGAACGAAGTCCAGGAGAGTTTTCGCGTGAGGCTTAATTTGTAACGGAACAGGTCAAACTGGGGGGAGTTTTGGGGTGGTTTCTTGTGCTGGAGTTGGCTATCAGAAGCAAGACTTGTACCAAGTAAGTTGAATGGGTTAACGAAATGACCATTTCTTCCTTTAAAAATTCCTTCTGACCCACTCGGGCTGATATCCTTAGAGCATAGATAGATAGATATATATAATTATATATATATATATCGGGACGATTCCGCGGATAACTATTTAGACGCCTAAAAAAACACCCCAAATCTCAATCTCATAATTCCCAATCAAATTTTTATAATCTGAACCGTTCAATGTGTGCAGAATGTGATTTTAAGGGTGGTTGTGAGAAATTAGCAAAAAAAAATAACCGGGAAGTGCTTGTTTTGAGCAGTTTTTAATTGAACCGTTCATTAAATCTAAGCTAAAAACTGCTTAGATCAAGCCCTTCCCGATCTTTTTTTTTGCTGATTTTTCGCGGGTACCCTTAAAATCACGTTCTGATCACATTGAGCGGCTCGGATCATTAAAATTTGATCGGAAACTATGAGGTGTTTTTTTAGGTGTCTAAATAGTTGTCCATAGAACCGCCCCGTATATATATATATATATATATATATATATATATATCGCACTCCACCGCGAGAGATTATTCAATGCTTTTGGAGCGATGTTTCAAGAGCACTTCCCACCACCTATTGGTATGGATGCCAAACACTCGAGCTTGGTTAAGAGTGAGTTTCACACTAATGTACGGTGGAAAGGGTCGCGGAGTATTGCCTCAAGAGCATGGAATGATTATTTCTCCACCACTCATTGTCATATATTTTATGATTTTCAAGGTTGGTTTTGGGCCAATTCTCAGCCCAAACAACAGCTGTTCTTCTAGCAGTCCGGAAAAAGGCACAAAAGTTGAACAATGGGAAGCAAGCCTCGGACGTATGAAATGGGCCCTATAAAAGATGACTGAAATGTAGGCATTGGTAGAACATGGACTGTCAATTTGTTTAATTGGGCCAGAAGTAGGCCCATAGGGGGAGTGAGAACGAAATGGGGTTTAATATGAGAAATGGGCTCTAACGCAACTAAAATGAAAAGGGGAAATGATGGTTAATAACGTATTTTGATAATTAATACACACCAAGGATATTTTGTTCATTAACAAATGTTCTTAGCATGTCCTTAAAAGGTATTAATTATCAAAACACGTCATGAGCTGTCATTTTCCCAAATGAAAAGTAGGACCGGTCTGGCATTTTAAAAAACGAAAATGGGCTTTACAAGCCTCTCTAATGGGCCACTAAAACCACTCAGAGGGTTTTTCTCGCACGGTTAGTGCGTCACAGTCGAGTCAACAGGGTTTTCAAGGCATAAAGAGGCAACATCCGCACTCGGTCCGGAGTCCGCAATCTCCTGAGCTCAAACTCAGTGAAAGTAAGTCGTCTATAACTAAATTACCACCCACACCCATTGTCGATGCCACTTCACTTCAATCAAATAGTAACATTGCCTATTCCATGCTTCACAAAATAGCGAGGGCAACCCACTACTAGTTACGAACAGACCAGCTACAGAGAAAAAATAAGAATAACGAGAGTTTCTAAATACCATCTTACACCCACTTTTCATCTAGCTAATCTAGTCTAGAGGTACAAGATTATTGCCTGCCAATTGCACAAGGTTCATGACACTTCATGTTGCGTGTGGGGGAATGGATAGACGAGTTTAGTTGGTGTAATAATTAAAAGGTCCCCAAGAGTAATAATAAGCCTCCCAAACAAGCCGAAAGCCCCAACTTTTGCCACCATCTCTTTTCGTTTTTGCCGGAATGGGTGAACAAAATTCTGCCGACTAGGGTGTGAGTGCCCCATCAAATTTCAACCGTGATGAGTAATGATTATGGTTCATGCAGGAGGAGTAGGGGGGGAAGTTGAAATGAATGATACTACAATGACAGCTAGAAAAATATATAACTTAATTCATAGTAAGCTGGCAACTAAATTTGGAGTCGGACGAGCTAGGGCAACACAAATGTCGGGGTTGGTTACTTCTTGCGCTCACCTCAAACTAATCCGTAATGAAAATAATGTGACCTGAAAAATTGTTAACAAGGAGAATCGAACCTGAAACCTTAATTAAGAGGAAGTAAATTCTTAAAATTTTAGACCAGGACCAACACATCAACTCCTTAAGTTAACGGATAGAGGGATTTGGATGATGTTACTAAAATGACCCCAAGAGAAGCCTCTCAAACAACAAAAGCCCCTAGTTTAAGTTTGCCATCGTCCTTTTTTCCGCCGGCATTGGTTCACAAATTCTGCCGACATGGGTGTGAGTGCAACATCAAATTTCAACTGTCGTTGATGTTTCACAACCAAATTTCATCTGTTTATAAATATATAACTATTAAATGTGATGACTCGTGAAGTAAGGTTCACAAACCTATTATAGAGAAAAGATAACTTTTCCAATCTTTCCCTCCTACAACTAGACTTGGACAAATCTCCCTCCTCTTTGTGCCAAATTCTACGGTATGCCTCCCTTTTTAAACTAAAGGAGGTATCTCAAATTTCAACTCAATTAATTTCTCAAGTAATTATTTGGTCTAACACTCAGAAATAGCCTCAAGGGAGATGGATAAATGCAATAATAAGTTAGTCGTAGCCATGAGGCCTTTGGCTTAACGGCATCAGTGGATGCACTTAGGTGCTAGGAGAGTATGAGTAAGGAGGTCAAAAGTTCTACTCATATAAGGATCGAATTTAACTAATCGAATAATATTAATGTTCGTTGATAAAAAAATGGTAGTAAATCACTCGTAAACCCACCTCTGGAAGTTTTAAAAAATGATAGTAAATCACTCGTAAACCCACCTTTGAAAGTTTGAACACGAGATTTCTCTTGTTAAAATATAACAAGCTTTGAACAACTAAGACAAGTTAAGCCCCGTTTGGTTCACATTGCTTTTCAACTTATTTTCTTACGTCTTATAAATAAGCCATTTAAGATCAAATAAATTAATCTATAACTGTGATTAATATGATTGTTGTTTCTACACTAAGCTATACAATGTGAACCAAAGCAGCCCCTAAGTTGCTTATTTTTCTACCTAAAAAACCATTTCTCATTTTTTTTTAACAAACAAGATAATCCCAGTTATATTAATACAGGTGCAACGAAAACAACATACAACCAAAAAACAACAAAACAAAATAAAAAAATACAATGGCGGTGTCGAAATCCAGGAGGGTGGAGAGGCCAAGGAATCCGCCATGAAATCCAGACAGCAAAGCCTATTCCCGCTGCAATAAAACCACATCCAGACCAGATGATCGGAGCCGATTCAGCTACACACGCTTTCACCGTCGAGGTGGGAGAGCTTGCAGCTATTTGTCTCATTGAATTAGGCCCATATTCAACCAGAAAACTGGACAGGTGACCCACAAAACTCTCTTGTACATTACCTTTTTAAAGTACATTTCCAAACTAATCCATGGTAGTACATTCATGTACACAGTACACCAAAACCTATACCCAGCTACCAGAGGAGATAAGGTCATAAAAGTTATTTTCACCCGGTGGTCACGCATCAAAGATTTGGAAATTAACTAAAGTCAAGGTGGAGTTGGAAAAATGGACTCAAACAAAAAAAGCTATGGCCCTTTTCCCATTTTTTTCTCAACTGTACATACACCAACTGCTGACATTTTTTTCATGCAACGAGAAAGAGGCCAAAAGCAGCAGCAAAGACCTCCTTTTGAAGTTTCTATGGGCCATAACGTCTTGTTTCGTGTCTGTAAGTGTTGGTACTTGGAAAGTTTGCTAGTTAGGTCTCGGGTTCAAAATTTCATCGGTGTTATCAACTCATGTGTGGCCAGTTATATGGGGCTTTGTCCCGACTTTAATTGGGGCGTCCGGCGTTAATAGACGGTGAGATTAATCAACATATATGATTAGGCGTGACACGCTTAAGGTGATCCGGACGCTTGAATCATTAAATAAAAAAATCCTCAGAAAACACACACCTTGTTGACTTGTGACATTAATTTGTTTGGTGACCTATTGAACTAAGAGACCAATTGACCCAGGTTTTCTTTGTTCGGACGCAATAAGAATAGGTAATATTTTGCCAGTGGGTTAAGTTACCAACCAAACAGCGTTTAATTCTAACCTTTTCAAACGGCTGTGGGGTTTGCAATGTACGATAGGGAATTACCCAAACAAATTATGGTGAAATCAGCAATGGTCTTATTTTCTTAATCGGTTTGGTTAATCGATGACCTTTTCTTTTGTTGAAAGGCCTTAATCGATTACCTAAGTGATTTTATTTATGTATGTGCAGTAGATTAGTGCTGGAAACAAACTGATCATGAGAAGCTTGAGCTGAGCTCCACGTAAAATCTTGTTTGATAGTATTTTTATAACCAAATGTTCGGGTCAGCTTGCCCGCCTCGACTAATTCTAGAAATGATCGAGAAAGTCTTTCAGTGGTCCCAAAATTTGGAATGTTTAACCTATATGAAATTCGAACATATGATCTAATGGGGAATAGGCACTTATCGGGGGTTTTCCCCATGATTTTCGTAGTCGTATGATATCAATTGAATAGGATTTTTTTTTTTTTTCTCTCAAAGTGGAAATTTAGCTTCTCAAACACAAGAATTGAGCTTGGGCTCAATTGTCTAAGCGCAAATCCACACAATGCCTTTTAAAACTCGAAACTTACTGGTCTTTTCGAAAAGAATTGGAAACAGTTTTTTCTGGGTAATGCCACTTCTCCTCGTTACCCACAATATTCCCTCTAAACCTAATACTTGGGTGTTTGGGAGACCAAATTTTACGAGAAGTTTATGAATGTCGGGTGGACAGCACATGGCAATATCTGTCGGTGATACTTTGGTCTGTCTGAATTTTAGAGAGAGAGTCGTTGGATGAGGGGAGAGAGAGAGGGAATAAATCCAGACCGTTCAAAATATGTTTGGAAGGCTGAGATCGCCAATAAGTATCGCCACATGTTACCCGCCCGGCACCCAAAATCCATTCTGAAAAATAAATTGTGGATGGCAGAATTCAAAAACCACTCCTTCAATAACATTTCTCATTCAAGTACTTTCCCTATCTTATAGAGCTTTCGTCTCATGACCATTTCTTTCCACTTAATTCCAAACTCGACTAGCCTTGCTGTTGAGAATCCCTTATTCTACGAGACTGCTTCTTCGAGAATCCCTTCGCTTTTGGCTATGGTCTTTCGGGTTGTCCCCCCGAGTCTTCCCATCTTCAAGCTGAGCTAGGTTTTCTCCTCGGAGCTCGTCGCCTTGTGGTTGGTTCTACTACAGTAGTATTACTCTAGTCCTATTAGGGAGAGGTCAGCAATCAGGCGCAAAATTAATACTAGTAGTGAACCTTTCAAACCAGCCGTTGAAATAGGTGACGCCTTTGCGTCTCTCTCTTCCTCATTATCCTTTAATTTTTTAATTAATTCAGTCAGAAATAGTCTTTGCCGTCATATTAATCGTGAAATTGGTGACGCGCGCTAATGTCAGGAACATTAACTTAATGGTTAATTTCAATTCACAATCTGGACCTGCTGATTCATGTTTGACTTACCAAACCTATGAATAGATTTACGAGGTCATGGCTGTTTCAAAATATACCGATGGTTACCTGACACTCTGAAAATAATAGATAGTACATTAAATGTTTTGCAAAGCTAAAAGGGTGGGATCGAAGGGGCGACTGGCGTAGCGACTCTTTTGGACGTGACCATGGGTTCCCGACCCGCGTCATAACTACTACTCGTGAGAGCAGACTGTCACCTTAGCACCACTTGGATACCAAATGGCCAAAGGACCTCCACGCAAGCCCTGCAGTGGGCAGGAGTCGAACCAGGGCTTGGAGTAGTACATTACATGCTGAGAGCTAGGAAGTGTGATCTTTTGAAAGAAGTGGAAGTGCCATGTATTTTTCGGGGCCCAACCACCAGACCATTAATTTGTCCCTCCTATTTATTTGTGAAAGAGACTCCACACGCATGCATGCCTTGAAAATACTGCACGGAATTTTTATTGCAGTGCGAATCCAAAGAGATAGTACAACGGCTAGGAGATGGTCCAAAAATAGAAAATATTAAATTTTTTAAATCACTAGTAGTACTAATTACAAAGTAACAATGACTTCCGAACCGACGCTAACAGCTCGTTTGGTACGCGAGAGTTCGCGAGAGAAGAAAAGAACGGGGAGAGAGCTCAATCTCTTCCTCGTTTGGAAAGAGAAGAAGGCAAGAGAGAGGTTGAGAGACGGAGGGAGACCAAAACCCCTCCGAAGCCCAGTTTCGTTTCTCGCCAAAAGTGGCGAGATTTCGTGAGAAAGGGGAGCGTGTGGTCCACCCCTCGTCAGATCATCATCGAACAAGTGGCTGTGTATCGCCGGCGGAGAGAGAGAGAGAGAGAGAGAGAGAGAGAGATTATCAGGTTTGCCGGAGATGAGAGGGAGAGAATTTCAGCTCGTCGGAGAGTAGCCGGAACTCTACCAGTCACCTGTGAGAATTTGATTTCTCATTTTTATTTGGATGGGAGGGTGAAAAATCACACCCCTTTCTTTTCTTTTCTCACCCCTCCATCCAAAGGGGCTATAAGTGGTGGGGGTACGTAGGCTCCATCCCACCCCGAATTTCAAGTCAATTTTTTATTTCTTCACACTAAGGAAATCCAGTAAGGCATTTATTGGTATTTGGACAACTTCATATTTTATACACATAATATAAAGATCGATCTCTTTTTACAAAATAAATGGTTTGGATTAATAACAATAATATCTCAATGACTTTCATTCACAATAGAATTGGTCTAAATTTTTTTTCCTTTTCAATCAAAAAACTGCCCATGACAAAATTTAATTATAGGACTGTACAGATAATCTTCTTTTTCACACTTTTGCAGACAACATGCAATTACAACCCGAAATCCAATCCTGGCTCTGCCACGGTGCTTCCGACCTATCACGTTTGTTATCATTTTGTGAGTTGAGAAGTACTAGCTAGCTAGGCAAACCTTTAAGAAAAAGGGTTGTGAGTTACAACTTACAAACACAGCTAATAAGGGTGCATATATAACTTCGAAGTAAAGAGGTTTTGAGTTCGAATATGAACCAAAAATTAAGTGTTACTGTAGTTTTTACTCCACAATTTAAGCTCGAAACTTACCTTTCACAAAAGAGAAGAAAATTAGACGTGCTTAAAAAGTATTAGATCAAGAGCACTCTCTCTTCAAAAATAAAATAACACATAAAACTTTCCGGCCTAGAATTAGGCAAAAAAAAGTGTCCAACATTAAAATTTATGCAGTTCAAATCTTATGTACATCACATGCACAATGGCGATTATGGATGATTTTTTTAAAATATCTCCAACTATTTAAAATTTGCAAGCAAGAGACCAATTAAAGAACGAGCTAGAATTGAGATCAGAGCGGAAACGGAAGGGTACTTACTTTACCAAGGTCCAGAGTCACTTAAGTGTATAGGGCAATAAGGGTAGGAACATCCATCCCAATAAATTAACCGTGCACACTATTAGGGTTGTATACTAAGATGAATTTGTCAGATATATGATACAATTGTACATATTCTTAAATTTGCGCCTTAAGCTTGTAATTAAAGCCTGAATAATTGTTTACGGGTGAGGTCATTAGTGTATCTGTAAAGTTCCTGACAAATATATGTCTTTAAAGTTCATTAAGGCTCCGTTTGTTTCGATATAAAATTTTTTACAATGTAAAATATTTTTTTAGAAGACAAATTTTAAAATTTTATTTTTCGGTATTTGGTTGACACTAGAAATTATTTTCAGAAATTCACAAAATAGTGTAAAGAGGGGGCTTAAACGGTGAAGAGATCTAAGAATATTGAAATTAAACGTGTGAAATTGAGCAATGAGAATTGTAGTAGAAGACATCATGCTCATTTTCGGAAATAACTTACCGAAGATTTAAGGGTAATTCATTTTTATCCAATTGATGAAAAATGTTTTACATGTAAAACATTTTCCTAATTTTTAACACAACCAAAATCCAAAAAATAGGTAAAAAAATTTTACCAAAAAACATTTTACTTCCAAACAAACGGAGCCTAAATTAAAATTAGATATAAATTGCACTGAAAATGTTTTTGGAATAAAAAAATGAAATCCGAAAACAAAACAAAATGCGTGATGTGTCGGGGTGCTGCTGATCTCAGTGCATGCATAGGTCGATAAAGTAGACAAAGTTGGATATGATATGCTTATGTAGGAACTGCCTAGTCTTGTGTATTGAGTCCAGATCTTCTGTCCCGATAAATTTCTGCTCCGATAAATTTTTCGGCCGTTAGAGTCCCTCGTCATAAAAAATACACATACAATCTAACAGTCGAATTTCAGCATGAGAAATGCTAAGTGCAAAGAAAATAGACAGAAAAACGACTCTTAAAGTGTACATGAACGGTTCAGATGCACTGTACAGTAAATCTGAGCCGTTCATGTACACTTAAAAGATTTTTTCTTTGTCAATTTTCTTTGTCCGTAGCGCTCCTCCGAAAACATTCACATCACAATTCGGCGCCAGATCCACTACGTGAATGTTTTCATGACCTGTTAAAACCATGAGTACCGTCCAGTACTAGAAAGGGGCCCTCCTTTGTTGATTTGATGGACATGTTTATTGCTATCAAACAAAGGAAAAAAACAAGTCGCTGGCAACCCAACGTTCGAATTTAGTGAAAAATCAATATAGACAAAGTAATAATACTCCATCTTGTTTCAACTATCGTTATCATTGCCTTTCAAGAACTATCATTACATTTTTTTTTTATAACTCTGATCTTTGGACTAACAAAAGCGCACATTTAATAATCTTAAGATCAATCACATTACCCACTTGCAGAGAGCTCAATTAATACAAGGACAAATCTTCAAATAAACTGATCTGAAATGAATATGTAACCCTTGAGATGTTTCGAATCTGAAAAGATCATCAAGTGTTGATTGTACAATCTTTTTTTTGTTCCTATTAATTTGATTTAGACAATGAAGTTTGTTTCGGCCCTTCCAAAATCTTGACAATTTTAATTTAGCTCCTTCAAATGAATCATTTTTATCACAATCCTTCCCAAATCTAAAAAATTCACAATTTAGCATTCATCTGATGAAATTCATGTGTCCGCTACTGGCAGTGAATATAAATTCTTTTTTTCCCAACAATTTGCTTTGTCATGGTGTCGCAAACCAACCGCATTCAATATTGATGACCTTTTATTTATTTATTTTCACACATGCGATAAGGCTACCTAGCTACTTCTTCTCTTCATCTTGTAAAAACATTCCCGAAACATTTACAATGAGGGTGTCATTGGACTAGATGGGATATACTTATACCATTAAATCCGTTTATCTTACTCTATATCCAGGGCCGGATTGCCAGACTTTATGTTATGTATCATGTTGGGGTTGACCCATTGTGCTAGGGGGCAAAACTTTTATCCACTCTTACGTGAATTGGAGTAATTTGTTTCACAATGAACAATCAAATTGTTTGCCGAATTACGCATCGGTAGTCTCGCATTGACGAAAGTATTGAGGGTCGAGATGTCTTTATAAGCACATACCATATTTTATTTAAATTTGACGCAATCGATCGGTTTCATGTAGCATCACACACGACTCGTTATATAATTCATGTCTACTTAAGTACCATAATCATACGCCGATAAAAGCAAATGTTTAGCATCGATCGATCGGCTTCCATGCGATTTCTTCTTTGGATGATATCATGATAGTATGCGAGATATTTAAAATACTCATTTTTTTCTTTTTTCTTTTTGAGCAAGGCAAATCCTATACTACTAATCTAGAGGAAATGGGAGCGACTGATGGAATTTGAACCGTTACCTAATTTGAAGAGTATAGAGCGTCTATCATGGGATTTGAACCCTTACCTAATTTGAAGAGTATAGAGCGTCTATCACTTGATAACCACTATATTTACAATAGGCAAAAAAGTTATGGATGCAATTTGGGAACTTAAAGAAAGGGGAATGAAATTGACGAGCATAAAATGTAGGCTATTAACTGCTACAAGAAACGTCATTCATTTTGAAGGCAACCATGCAAGAAATATGGAAACACAATAAAAGTGTGCTAACACAAAGAAAACTACTACTTTGTGGAAACAAATTTTATTGGAGGCAAGTGTATATCGAATGATACATGATCTATTTGTTGGATTGTTTCCAATCTAAGAAAAAGAAAAGAACGCAAAGAAAAATAATTCCTTATATGGTTTGAGAGGAAGTAAATAAATAAATAAACAAAACAAAGAATTAAGCAAGTGAATTTTTCTCCACTAATTTCACACACGCACACAAAAAAAAAAAAAAATCTTTCCCTTTTTAATTTTATTTTCTTTCTTTCTCCAAATTCCGAAACAGTAAAAACTGGGCATGTTGCTTGTTGTTCGCTAAAAATACCGAAAAGCTACGGGTACAGCACTTGCTGCACAGCAGCGGTGCACAGATCAGTGTTGCACCTATCTCGGGTCTTGCAAAGATGATCGGAGCAGCCTAAATTTTGAAGCAAAGTTGGATGATTCATAAATACCCTTCCCGGTCTCGGATTGAGATGATTTTTTACAGGGGCCTTAAACGAAGTATTTTGAACAAAATGAGCGGCTCGGATCATTTTTGCGAGACCCAAAACGGGTGCAAAACTGATCTGTGCACCGCTGCTGTGCAGCAAGTGCTGTCCCTGTAGTAGCTCTCCTAAAAATAGGCCCACCACCCCAGTTATACATACCACCACCCATTTCCCCCTCAACGTTCCCATTTTCCCCCACTCACTCCACTCTCCTTCTCTCTCTCTCTCTCTCTCTCTCTCTCTCTCTATAAAACAGAAACAGAGTCTCAAGACATAAACCCAAGAACAGAATACCAAATTTCCTCTCTCTATCTCTCTCTCATGCTCTGTTTCCACCAGCTACAGAGCATGGCACCCCTCACCTTCCTCCCCTCCCTACTCCTCTCTCTCCTCCTCTCCCTCTCCCACTTCCCCACCCCTTCGCTCTCCGACACCGGTTCTATCGGAATCAACTACGGCCGCGTCGCCGATAACCTCCCACAACCCTCCAAAGTCGTCCAACTTCTCAAGACCCAAGGCATGAACCGGGTCAAGCTCTACGACACCGACTCCACCGTCCTCACCGCCCTCTCCGGCTCCGACATCCGCGTCACCGTCGCCCTCCCCAACGAACAACTCTCCTCCGCCGCCGCCGCTCAGTCCTACACCGACACCTGGGTCCAGTCCAACATCGCGGCGTTCTACCCCTCCACCCAAATCGAAGCCATCGCCGTCGGCAACGAGGTCTTTGCCGACCCCAAAAACACCACCGTATACCTCGTGCCCGCAATGCAAAACGTCTACAACTCCCTCGTTAAATACAATCTGTCGTCGATCAAGGTGTCATCCCCCATCGCCTTGTCCGCCCTCCAGGCCTCCTACCCTTCCTCCGCCGGCTCGTTCAAGTCCGACTTGATCGAACCGGTGATAAAGCCCATGCTGAGTTTCTTGCAAAAAACCGGGTCCCCCTTGATGGCGAACGTGTACCCGTTTTTCGCATACACGGGGAACACGGACGTCATATCCCTAGACTACGCTCTGTTCAACGCAAACCAGAGCGAAGCTCAGGTCGACTCGGGGAACGGGCTCCGATACAACAGCCTGTTCGAAGCCCAGATCGACGCCGTTTTTGCAGCGATGGACGCGCTGCAGTACAACGGCGTCAAGCTGGAGGTGACGGAGACCGGGTGGCCGTCGAAGGGCGACGAGAACGAGGCCGGCGCCAGCGGGGCCAATGCGGCTGCGTACAACGGGAACCTGGTGCGCAGAGTGCTCACCGGGGGTGGGACCCCATTGAGGCCCAACGAGCCTCTCAACGTCTTTCTGTTCGCGTTATTCAATGAGGATCAGAAGACCGGGCCCACATCCGAGAGGAATTACGGGCTGTTTTATCCAGACGAGGAGAAAGTCTACGATATACCGCTCACGGTGGAGGGTCTAAGTAACAGTAGTTCGGAGTCAACGCCGGTGAACGGCGGCAGCAAGACGCAGGTGCCGACGCCGGCTGCGGGAAGCGGCGGTGACGTGTCGGCTGCGGCGACGGCGGGGCAGACGTGGTGCGTGGCGAACGGGAAGGCTGGGGTGGAGCAGTTGCAAAAGGGGCTGGATTATGCTTGTGGGGAGGGAGGGGCTGACTGCCGTCCGATCCAGAAAGACGCCACGTGTTACGATCCGAACACCGTCGAGGCCCACGCTTCGTATGCTTTCAATAGCTATTACCAGAAGAAGTCACGTGGGGCCGGGACGTGTGATTTTGGTGGGGCCGCTTACGTCGTCACCCAACCACCCAGTACGTATTTTCTCCATCTCCCCCGCCCTCCTATAGTCCTATTTCTAATTTTCTCAGCTAATTAATGAATAATAAATAGTAATAAACAAGTAAATAATAAATGCCGAAGAAAACAAGAAAACAATCCGGATACAACTGCGTCTGGGATAATTCGTTACATAAAGATCGGTTCCGAATATAATTGGGTCCGGGAGTGTTTTTAAAATAGTGTTCTTAATATTTATCGTTAGTTTGTTACTAATTCTCCAAGATTTGTAATTGAGGTAGTAGTAAATAAATTGATCATTATCTCCGTGCTAGTTTATTTTAGCTATGATATGATCGGTACATTCATGCGTATCTAAGACCCTTTGTTGTGGATATGAATGCACAGCCAAACACAGTTATACTATATTTTTCTCACAAAAATTCCTTTATGAAATCGGTACAAAATTGAACTGAAACTATTATACTAGAGGAGGTTTGCTCAATTATTAATTTTAAAAATTCGGAATTAATTTCGCGCAAATTGACCTGAACATTTCATTATAGGATTATAGGAAGAAAACTAGTAGTATTACATAACCACAGGTCTGGATTCTGTGATCACAAATTACAAGACACTTTTGCTGCTTTCACACATCTTTAGTCACACTTTCTACATTTCCATAGAGGTTATCGACAACTCAAATAATAACTATAAACAGCATTTTCCATGTGAATATGTTTTGTTTTCCTTATGGTTTCTGTGCTGACTATCATACCCATTTTGTCATTTTTGTGTTGCAGAATATGGCACTTGCGAGTTCCCCACAGGATATTGAGACGCCGAGATGAAGTTATTCGGACATCCGGTTATCAGATGGAAAAAAATAACAGATGGATTTCTTAGTGCTCTATGGATCATTTTTTTTTTCACATAATTATTTTAGTATAGGTAGATAGATATCATATGTAGGTGTGGTTGTTCTTGGCTGGTTTGACTATGTTATCTGTATTTATCAAATTCCTGTTTTGGGTTTTCTCCTCTATAGGGTTGAGTAGAAGAGGGTTCATATTTCATAGCTTAGAATATTCAGATTTTAATATATTATATTATCCCTTCTCTTTCAAGGTTCCTATATATTGGTTTAGCTGCTCATTAGATGGCATAATCATTCAGGTTCTCTAGAAAATGTAACTTGCAAGAAAAATAAATTTGGCTATTAAGTGTAAATTATAACTACTACCAACCTACCCAAAAAAATAATAAGACCGTTCCACTAAAAGAATTAAGTACTTATTTTTTCAATTAAAAGTGATATATTGTGAGAAAATGATATGTCTTGTAAAGAAAAAAATAAATACCTAAAAAATAAAAACCTTAGCAGAACGGGGCTAAATCTTTTACCACTTTTGCAGCGTTTGTGCCATACTCAATTGCTTGTTGCCCAATGAAAGAAAATTCTCTCGAGTGTACAATTGTAAGATCGAAAGTATAAGGTCACATCATGTTCAGAAATTTTGTAGGTACGTTGTTACTCCGATATCGAGTTGGAATGGTTTTTCTAACCACGGCTCAATCGGTGGTTTTTAAAGTAAGGAATGAAGCAAATTATTTTGTAGCCGAATACATGTGCAAATTTTGTGACGATTTTATATTTATCTAGACAAAACACATTTATTGTGATTAACGACATTCATGAGGTGGTCGTAATTCTTTTGCCAAACGAGATGTGTTAGTGTGTTATAAATTTAATTCCTACAAAAAACCGACCGCTGCTCTAAACTCAAAAACCAACGAACAACCTCGACCTTAAAACTCGTCATAGGGTCTTAGGCGGTAAGCATTTACCATTTAGGATATATAACAGGTTATTTAGTACTAATATTTATGATATATGAGGACTTTCCTTTCACTTCCTGTCTTTCTTTTTAAATCTCCTTTTTTTTTTTTTCACTTTTTTACTTTCTCCTGGCTTAGATGTACAAAAGCAAGGTTTGAAGCTGGAACTTGGGCCAGGTTAATGGATCACCTTCAAAAGATTGTCAACCCCGGCTCAGCCCAACCGATATGTAAAAGTAGATAAACTTTTCGGAGTGGGCCGGGCTGGCCGAACTCAAAAGTCAGCCCGAGATTGTCTCCAAAATGCTCCCAATTAATCCACGTGCATCAAAATTTAATGCGAAAATCACTTTATTGGAAGTCATGGTAGGATGGCAATTATTAAGTATTCTCGGAGTACCATGTGAAATGTTTTGTGGCACTCCCCTGCGTCCCCTTGAATAAAAGATCACCCACCACTTGATGTGGGACATCCATATCGAACACATGACTCAGTTTGCTGTGTGAAATTTTTAACGGGTGAGACTGAAATTGAGACTACTTTTGCGAAAATATTATCGTGGCCCATGTCGTTTGGTTTTATTAGAGTAACTTATTTGCGCAAATATACCATGTCAATCAGATAATGGTCAATTTACCTTAAAACCTAAAAGTGGAAAAGAAAACTAGTACTAATGGGAATTTTAACACGTAGAAGGCTTCCAGAGAATTCATTTTGAGCTTGTTTGTTTGGGAGAATTGAGGATGGAATGGAATTAGGAAAAATTATACGACGCGCACCTGTTTACATCCTAAAATATGCCACCCAATAAGAAAATTACACGTGGCACCAAATAGTGTGTTGACCAATCAAAACACATCTTAGTTAAACCCGAGATACAGAGGATTGCAGGGTTTAATGGTGATGTTGTTTTAGTACTATACAGTATCGTTTTGATTGGAACCGACGGCGTTTAGGCTATAATTAAGGATGGTTTTAAAAGCAGTTTGATTTAAACCGTTGATTGATCTTTGGAAACATCGAACGGTACTATTACTGTCTTGGTTTATAATAAATGTTGGACATGATTGCAGGGGATTATTCTGAGCCTAACGTGTGACACTAACCCACGTTGCGTGGAAGTGGGAACCGTTATTTAAGCATGAAGCCACGAATACCATTATCAAAGCATGCAGGGGGGAAAGAATTCTATAAATATCAAGATAACCGTTCGAAGGCCCCTCTCAACCGATTTATGCGGCCACTATGGATATCAATCGAAGACGTGGGGATCGAAGACAAGTTCAGCGTCTATAAATAGAAGAAGCAAGTGAAGAGAGAGACACACAAAAAATCCATATCATCTGACAATTCATACAAAATGATTGCTCAGAGATCTATCTTAGATTAGCTTTAGTTTAGAATAGGGCCTTTTTGTAAGTTGAAGGCTTATTTGCATGTAAGACTACTTTCGATTAAATTCAAGTTCTCTTATTTCTTTTAAGTTTTTTCTTACCAAAGAATAGTTGTTTGCAAGTTCATTTTCGATTAAATTCAGTGTGCTTGCATTTCTTTATTATTCTTGATAAAATCTTAAGAGTGTTTGTATACAAACTTACCTTTGATTAGATTCAGGTTTGTTTGTGTTCAATCATCTTTTCTGATTTCGAAGCGCGTCAATCTTTTATTTGGTTGATACCTTAAGGAAAAATCCTCTTAGTTGAGGTAATCGGACAGATAACACAATTGCCTGATTGAAATTGTTTGTTTCAAATCATTTGAAAAGAGTAATTTCTTCTTTGAAGTTATTTCTTTTCTGGCACGCCCGCACACAATTATTTGTCGATTGATTTGAGCTAATTCAGCCCAAACAATTTTTGGCACGCCCGGTGGGACTCGAAGGTGCCAGAATGCCAAGGCTTCGAAAACAGATAGGGACACCTGTTGGTGGTCAAGTGCCAGAGGAACAAGCTGTGCCAGAACAGGCCACGGAACAGGGAACGCCTATGAATCATGAGTTTCCCCAATTGGCTTCCGAAATGGGAGAGCTTCCTTATGAGGAAACTTCTTATGAAGTACCTCCTTATGATGGGCCTCCAAATTTCCAAAAGGGACAAGCCAGCGGTAAAGACCACGATAAGGAGGAAATGTTCAGAGAAATGATGATAGCTTTTCGAGAGATGGCTCAAACCCAAAGAGCCATGATCAAAAGCATAAGAAGTAGGTTGCCCAACTTAGAGGTAACAAGAAACAGTCCAGGGAATATTGGGCTAGATGATCATGCTAATTCAACTGCTCACCAAAGTCCCTTCGAAGGAAGGCTTGGAGAGGATGTTGGTCAGGGTAAGATAAGGTCTAGAAAGGGTAAGGAAAAAATGTATCCAGAGGAAATACCACAATCTTGGTACGAGCCTTTGAAGCCTACAAAACCCGTCTTCGAAATCCCAGAGCAATCTCATGGAATTCCTGTTGGGATTCCAAGAAATGCCAGAGACAGGCAAAGCGTTAATCCTCTTTTCGAACCCACACTTGGGGGATGGGAGGATGATGTAGAGCTAGAACGAGGTTATAGACCTGAGAAAACGAGGGATAACACACAGCATTTTCGTCAAAATCTTCCAAATACCAAAAATCTCACCACAGCGGTTTATGGAAGCCATAGGCCTGCTCGAGTGAGCACTACAGCCGACCCAATGCAGCAACCCTGGTATGGGAGACTTTCCAGAGAAAACCAAGGGGATTTTAACACTGTGAGGGAAATGCATAGAGATGACTTGGTAGAACCAGATCCACCAGTAGGAAATCAAGAACAAAATTTCCTTGTAGGTAACCCGATACTAAGAGATCAAGTTATGGATCTCATACAAGAAGTTTGTGGGCCTCGAACTCGGGGGGTACAACCTCAAATCTATAGGAAACCATATCCAGAATGGATTGACACAACATTTCAGATCCCTAGAGAATTTAAAATCCCAGATTTTACTTTGTTTTATGGGGATGGGAGACAATCTTCTATAGAACATATTGCTAGGTTTTCTGCCCAATGTAAGAACTTGGCTCAGAATGGTTTCATGAAGTTGAAATTGTTCCCAAATTCTCTGTCTGGGCCAGCTTTTGCATGGTACACAAATTTGCCTGCAGAGTCGATAACAAGTTGGTTTCAAATGGAAGAGGCATTTCATGCACAATTCTTTAATGCTGAACCTGAAGTCTCTATGGCAGACTTAGCTAGGCTAAAGCAGAAACCGGATGAAAAGGTAGCAGATTTCATATCTAGGTTCAAAAGGGCTAAGACCAAGTGCAAACTCCATCTGCCAGAGGCAGAGTTTGTGAGATTAGCACAAGATGGTTTAGAAAGGGAGCTTCGAAAGAGATTTGATTCCACAGAGTTTAGGGACTTTGCAGATCTAACCTACAAAGTTGCTAGATATGAATCACTGCTAGAGGAAGATATGGATAGGCATAATTCCTCTTACCCAACATACTATAGGGATCCTAATTATGAAATAGATGCTGCTGAAATTATAGAGCACGATCCTTGTGTGTGTGAGCCCTTAATTCAAAAGAATGTCTCTCTGGGGCAGAAGTTCAAACAAAAGGAAATTACTAAAGTATATTCTTTTGATATATCTAAAGCTGATGAGATCTTTGACTTCTTGTTAAGAAAGAAAATCATTAAGCTGCCTTTGAATGTGAAACTGCCCACAGTGGAAGAAAAGAATGGAAAGACCTATTGCAAATGGCATGATTCTTGGTCTCATTCAACTAAATCTTGTAATGTTTTTCGTGACAGGATTCAGGAACAAATCAAGAAAGGAAGAATCAAATTCCCTGAAAAGACTATGGGGATAAATGCAGTGCCTTTTCCAAAGGTAGAAGAGGTCAACACCAGTGTGCCCTCCTCACTGGCTCGAACTGTCAAGAAATATTGGCAGGATAAAGAAGCACCAGTGAACATGAATACTGTTCAATATGGAAGGGGCAAGCCATACGCTGGCTACCCTCGAGCCATGGGAATGAGGCCAAGTTCTTATAGGCGAACCAATGATGGGTTTTCTTTACAGAAATTCCCAGGTAATAATCACCTGCCTATGTTAGAAGCCTCATTTTTGGAGTGCCTGTGTGTAGGATGCAGGGCCAACTATTTGGTTTTCAAGGACTTGGATAGAAAGGGCGTGAGTTTTTTCCCAAAAGAAATGGGAATGAAAAGAATGGCCCCAGTTCAAGCAAAGCCAAGTGACAACAAGTCTTGGTTGGCATCAAAAAGGGACATGCCTACTAGCCATGTTCCAGCTATCCACAGAAGGGAGCTGCCACCTTCGAAGAAAGCCAATATTGGCCAGACATCGAGGGCGCAAGAAGAGGCCAAACAAGAGGAATTCACCTTGGTGAAAGGGGTTCCTGACTGGTTTCTGAAGCAAGTTAAACCTGATTTGTTCCAATGATACAAAGGTTCAAACAGGAATGCGAGCGGGACTTTCAAGCCACCAATTTCGAACTCTGGAAACTGGGTGTTGATTAGGGATCCCAAGTCTCAATTACCACAGATGGTTCCATTGCTCTCAAGAACTCAAAAGAGAAAGCTCCAGAGAAAGTATACGCTTTTCCAGTCAGGAGAATCTTCAACGGGGGAAGAATCAGGCAGACGAGCAAAACCTAATCCAAGGTTCGACAGGATCGAAAGGGACCCAGAGGAATTTCGAACCCAGTATCACGAGAGGGAGACTTTGGAAAAGGTTGCCTCTGCTATGCTCAAAGAGGATCTTGATCCGCCTTCTCCTAACTCGCTGGCTAGTTATCAGTCTGGTTTGCTCGAGGCCATGGTGGTGGAACAACAGGGGATGGAAGGAACCTTTTCCCCTATGGAGGTATCAACACAAGAATTCGAAAAGAAGGATGCTGAGGAGGTCGAAGCAGTTAGACCAATCAAAGAAGTGGCTACAATCCAATTTGGAGACCAGCCAGAAGTACAAGTTAATATGGTTTATCCAAGCTCTATGGATTTCTTCTCAAAAGGTCAGATGTTCAAAGATCAAGATACTGCTTGGTCGAACTTGAGCGAGCCAGAGAATTCTGAAGAAACTTTGAGTGATAAGGAGTTAAATATCATATGCAACGACTGTGACTTGAAAGAAGTATCTCAAATCGAGATGGGTAAGAACTTGGTACGTGAAATTGAGCAGAATCAAGAAAGTCTGGAGGTAAGCTCAAAAGAAAGTGCTTGTTTCGTGTCAGATTCCATGTCCGACGTTGAATACCCCATGGTAATAGATTTAAATTATGTGGAAATTTCATATCCATTTAAACTACCTACTAATGCAATGAGACAACATTTGCGTCCATTGTATATCACTGCACATTTTGATGGAGTCCCACTTGACAGAATCTCGGTGGATAATGGGGCTGCGGTGAACATTTTGCCTTTCCAAACTTTGAAAAAGTTAGGAAAATGAAAAGCAAAATTGATTCCAACCAGCACATCCATTGCAGGATTTACTGGGGAAAGCCAACATGCCAGGGGAATCATCTCCATTAGATTGGCAGTAGGTGGAATAGAAACTGATACTGTTTTCTTTGTAGTTGACACATATGCTAAATATAATGCTTTATTGGGAAGGGATTGGATTCATGTTAACGGATGTATCCCTTCCTCTATGCATCAGGAATTAATGATTGTTAAGTATGACAAAGGCAAAGAAGTGGGTGTTGAAGGAGTCAAAGCTGATCCACATCCATTTGGTGCCACGGCAAATTTTGCTGAAGCAGAAATGTACAAACCGGATGTAGTTCCTTTGAGTGAACTACTTCAAGCAGCCACCTACCCAACCAACGAGATGGAACTGGGGGAATTGGCAGAGTTGAAATCGAAGCTGAAACAAGCTGTTGACTATGAATCAGACACCCCAAAAGATGATGCTGCTTGGATGTAAATCCAAGAGAGAGGCTGAAGAAAAAGCCAACCCATTGGCTTTAGTAAAGTATGTTGCTCTGGAGATCGAACAGAAGATCCAAGAAGAGAACATATGGGAAGAGGTTATGCAGAACAATAACCCTCATGTGAAAGAAATCCACCTCACTTCCCAGGAACAGGTTGAATCACAAGATCTGTTGGAAGAAGTAAGGTTGGGAGATGCAAAAAACACCAATCCAGTGTTTATCAATAAACAGCTCGAACCTGGTATGAAAGCTGAGTTGGTGGCACTATTGAAAGCAAATAAGGAATGCTTTGCATGGAGTTACAAGGAACTACCTGGCTTGGACAGGGGATTGGTGGAGCATAGGTTACCTATCAAGCCACAATTCAAACCTGTGAAACAACCAACCAGGAAGATGAGTCCAGAAACTATTGCGGGTGTTAAAAAGGAAATGCAGAGGCTTCTAGATGCAGGCTTCATTAGAACAGCCAGGTATGTCGAATGGCTATCTAATATAGTTCCAGTCCCTAAAAAGAATGGAACTATCAGAATCTGTGTTGATTTTCGAAACCTAAATACTGCGACTCCTAAGGATGAATACCCAATGCCTAATGTGGATACACTTGTGGACAGTTCTGCTGGCCACAAGATATTGTCTATTTTAGACGGGCATTCAGGGTATAATCAAATCTGCATAGCAGAAGAAGATGTGCATAAAACAGCATTTGCCTGCCCAGGTAACATTGGCATCTTCGAATGGGTTAAAATGCCATTTGGGCTAAAGAATGCTGGGGCCACATATCAGAGAGCAATGAACACTATTTTTCATGATTTAGTGGGAACTTTTCTGGAGTGTTACATAGATGATATCATTGTGAAGTCAAACTCTGATGAGGATCATCTACAACACTTAGAAAAGACGTTTCAACAAATGAAACGTTATCAGCTGAAGTTAAATCCAGAAAAATGTGCTTTTGGAGTATCAGCTGGGAAGTTTTTAGGGTATCTAGTTCACAACAAAGGAATACAGGTTGACAGAAACAAAGCTAAGGCCATCATTGAGGCTAAACCACCTTCTACTAAGAAGGAGTTGCAAAGGTTTCTTGGTCAATTAAATTTCCTTCGAAGATTTGTATCTAATACTGCAGGAAAAACTAAAATTTTCTCTTCTTTGTTGAAACTGAAGGAAGAGGAAGAATTCAAGTGGTCAAAGGAGCACGAATTAGGCCTTCGAAGGGCCTCAGTGCTGAGGAGTGATTTTCTTGTTCTCAAAGTAATGAGGGAAGGACCAAGTAACAAGGCTATGAAACTTGTTCCAAGCAAAGTGGAGGAATTTCAGTTCCATTTTCCTCATGTCCTCTTTGGCGTCTGATTCCAATTTTTTCTCCAGCAGGGGCCTAAAGCGGAGCACCAAAGCTTTGGCTTTCCTTCGAAGCCGAGCCTCCTTTGTTGGACGCTTCATTTGTTGCCTTTTGAAGCGCCTTCGAAGCTTTTTATCAGCATGGCCAGGCACCACTTCGAAGGACTCAGTAGTGAAGTTATGGATTTGGTCATGCAGCTTCTCAATCCTTTCCTTAGTAAGAGCATAATCTTGAAGGGTTTGATCAAAGCCATACGCAGCGGTATTGGCTTCAAGCCATGACTTGATTACTGGTAAGAAGTCCAGGAAACAGTGGATTTGATAAGAAACCGTGGAGGGGATGGAACATAGTACCAATGTCTCACAAGCCCACTTAAAATTAGTTAGTGGAACTTGTTTTTCCAGGATAGAAATATCCAGGAAAGAGAAGGCCGCCAGGAGTTGTAGAGCTTTACTCTTGTCAGCAGGGTAGATGGAATAACCATATTGCCATTGGAAGTGAGGGGTATTGATGGCAAGGTTATTTACCTCATTGAACCAGTCAGGCTCTTCAGGAAGAGGAGCCAGCTTGTTGGTTTCCTCGAAGTCAGCTGGATAATGTGCAGTTTGCACCTCTGTGAGCCAGAGGGACTGTTGGGTTTGAGCCATGCGTTTGAAGTCGCAGTAAGGGGCAGGCCCCAGGTAATTTTCCTCTTGTTTCAGGAAAGGGGAAAATTTGAGAGAGGAGTAAATGGATTCAAGCATACCCATGTGAACGGTGTCGTTACCGCTCAGGGGTAGGAATTGGCTTGCGAACAGAGTTCGAAAGTGATGAAATTTGTGGGGTGTAGGATCAGGCTGATCGAACCGGACCAGAATGGTGCCAGTGTTGATATTAGTAGAATTTTCTTCCCATGAGCCCCAGTCGGGCCCATCGAGCGAATTCGAACGGGTTAAAGAGGAGTCCCAACCTGTGGGAGATGGGTTGGGGGTGTGGAATGTTCGATCCGAAAGGATTTTGCTTGCTAACATTCGAGGAGAGTTTGGAGGAGACATTTGAGGAGAAGGGGTTTGGCAATCGAGATTGTCTAAGATAAGATTGATTTCTGGAAGAGAGTCCATAAACGCAAGACTTCTTAGCAAAACCCAAATTCGAAAGGGTTTATGAGGGGTAATGTGATTCATTAAACCCTATCATTAGCTACCATTTATAGAGAAATAATTGTGGCTATCTCTGGGGAGTTCAATAGACGTGCATGGGAATAGAAGCCTATCATGCTTCATGCATCCGGTTTTGAAGGGACGTGACCAGAGAACGTGTGCCATTAACATTTATTTAGCCTAAATAAAATGTTAATGCGGGGGGTGTGTTTACATCCTAAAATATGCCACCCAATAAGAAAATTACACGTGGCACCAAATAGTGTGTTGACCAATCAAAACACATCTTAGTTAAACCCGAGATACAGAGGATTGCAGGGTTTAATGGTGATGTTGTTTTAGTACTATACAGTATCGTTTTGATTGGAACCGACGGCGTTTAGGCTATAATTAAGGATGGTTTTAAAAGCAGTTTGATTTAAACCGTTGATTGATCTTTGGAAACATCGAACGGTACTATTACTGTCTTGGTTTATAATAAATGTTGGACATGATTGTAGGGGATTATTCTGAGCCTAACGTGTGACACTAACCCACGTTGCGTGGAAGTGGGAACCGTTAT
Source organism: Rhododendron mucronatum var. ripense (assembly GCA_019656295.1). Classification (NCBI taxonomy): domain Eukaryota; kingdom Viridiplantae; phylum Streptophyta; class Magnoliopsida; order Ericales; family Ericaceae; genus Rhododendron; species Rhododendron mucronatum. The sequence continues at coordinate 3,398,798 of BPLT01000024.1, forward strand.
TTAAGCATGAAGCCACGAATACCATTATCAAAGCATGCAGGGGGGAAAGAATTCTAGAAATATCAAGATAACCATTCGAAGGCCCCTCTCAACCGATTTATGCGGCCACTATGGATATCAATCGAAGACGTGGGGATCGAAGACAAGTTCAGCGTCTATAAATAGAAGAAGCAAGTGAAGAGAGAGACACACAAAAAATCCATATCATCTGACAATTCATACAAAATGATTGCTCAGAGATCTATCTTAGATTAGCTTTAGTTTAGAATAGGGCCTTTTTGTAAGTTGAAGGCTTATTTGCATGTAAGACTACTTTCGATTAAATTCAAGTTCTCTTATTTCTTTTAAGTTTTTTCTTACCAAAGAATAGTTGTTTGCAAGTTCATTTTCGATTAAATTCAGTGTGCTTGCATTTCTTTATTATTCTTGATAAAATCTTAAGAGTGTTTGTATACAAACTTACCTTTGATTAGATTCAGGTTTGTTTGTGTTCAATCATCTTTTCTGATTTCGAAGCGCGTCAATCTTTTATTTGGTTGATACCTTAAGGAAAAATCCTCTTAGTTGAGGTAATCGGACAGATAACACAATTGCCTGATTGAAATTGTTTGTTTCAAATCATTTGAAAAGAGTAATTTCTTCTTTGAAGTTATTTCTTTTCTGGCACGCCCGCACACAATTATTTGTCGATTGATTTGAGTTAATTCAGCCCAAACAGCACCGCCCACCTTGCAAGTTTAGGCATTGTACCCTCATTCCGTTGAGTAAACAAACAAGGGGTGGAATTGAATAATTTTTGCGACTAAAAGGCGGCAATAATCCCTCATATATATAAATCACTATTGTATCCCACCTTTCCACCTACGATTGTTAATTCTAAGACTAAGTGAACTTTTGAGAAGCCAAGCTTGCTTGTCAAGTTGGTAATCTCATTTGTCTTTTCAGTGAAGGCGTGAGTTCAAATCCCGTGGAATGTGCGACCGATGCCTCCCAGATTTCACTGATTTATAAAAAAAAAATTGCCTTGTCGCATGGATTCAACAGCCAATATTATCATTCAAAAAACACATGGACCTCCTAGTATTAACTAATACCATTGTATTACATATTCCCGTTTTTTCAATCCCTCAAAACAAACAAGACCGTGTAGTTCGACCTATCTTTCACGCGGGCTCATGTAAGGTTTACTTTACTAATTTCTTGATTTCAACTATTAATCATCCCCAAGTATATGGTTGATTAAATAAAGTTCAATAGTCCTTTTTTTTATGTATCAGAGATCGATATAGTTCAATACTTGATCAAGTAAATTTATCTTGCTGATAAAAAAGAAGTATATTTATGATATAAAAATTTGGTGGTTTATTTGATGAAGGAGTCTAGACTCTAGACTCGATCCCAAGGAGAGAGAGAGAGAGAGATACGCATCATCGGCATCGACATCAACATGGATGGTCAGAACTTCCGGGGGAACTACTGGAGCTTATCTTGGATCATCCAACAATGGAACCGCTAGCTTGATCTTTTAAGGTGTCGCGAGGTCTGCCGTTCATGGCGATCAACGGTTGAGAACCGTTACCAATCTAATTAAGGCGCATTCTCTGTTGCTACCGGCTGTGCTATACGTTCCTGGTAACACCAAAATAGCAAGAGGAACTGATAACGACGCAGCCGGCCAGGTTTACAGATTAATGATAATGTTAATGTTAATGATAATGTTTACCGATTAAACCTATCGATCTATAGTAATGCCTTCGTCGACAGTAACGGGAAGAGGTTTGCTGCGGTGTGACCTCGTCCCGGGGTTGGCTTCTACTCGAAGATCTCACCACATCCGAATTTATTAGCCATTTTTTCCTATTCAACCGGTTCACTGGAATTAAACTTGAACTCCCTCGAACCATCTTCCAACAGATGTACATGTCCAAGTCCGCACCGTGTGATCGTGTTACAGAGCGGGATAGATTTCCAGTTCACTTATTGCCATGTTGGAGATGCACTGTGGAGACCTATTTTTGTTAATGGACTGCGGCATTAAGACGACATCATATACCACAGTGGTCGGTTTTACGCTGTGAATAGGTATGATGACTGCATGCTATGCTTCGAGTTTGCTGCCAATCGAGATCGGCCTCCGTCAGTGACTCCGATTCGACCCAGCTGCATGAAAGGACATGAGTGAAGAGGCCGACCAAAGCGGGCTAGGGCTCTCAAAGTCTTTGGTGGAGCTGCCCCCTGCTGCTGCAGCGGCGACGGTTCTAATACATTTGACTTGGTACTGGTAACGAGAGGTTCAAGGTGGAACCCGTTTCAATGTGATTATGATACAGAATCTAGCTATGACACGACATGGTTTAGGGTTTTCAGGATGGACTGGATTACGAATACTTGGAGGGAGGTAAACAATTTCGACTGCAACAATTGCGACGTCGTCGATAAGAGGAAATTACTCTTATTTTTGGCTCATGATGAATTTTTCTTTCTCTGTGCTCGCACTCCCAATCAGTGTAAAAGTAATTGCATCTATTTCGTTGGTGATTCGCACCGACCATTTCGAAGCAAAGGTACAGATATGGGTATATCCGACTTGGAAACTAAAAGGATTGAACCGTTCTATAATTCTCCATGCACCCGGTGGTTTATCCCAGATGTATTAATATAGCCTAGTTATTCTTTTCCATCTTCAATTGTTACAGCAGTTTAAATTGAACAATTTCAACTTTAAAGTTTTTTTTATAATGATTATGGCCTTATTTACTAACTTCGATTTTATGAGGTACTATCAAGTTTACAAGGTAGAGATCTGAAGTTGCTGGTTGAGGTGTCAGGGGTAACTTCTTTTTCGTCTTTTACTTATCCCTAGAAAAATTAAGCCGGGGTGCTACTTTCCACCAATGACGGACCGAGTGGCAGATGAGATCAGGCGACCACCTTGCCCATCAATGGAAAACCATAGAATAAACTATCAGAGTAAAGTATTATAGAGTTGAGTTGTGTGGTTGAGAGCAATCGGTTTGTTTTATAAAGAGATTAGTGTGTAAGTCAGGTAAGGTGTGGAATTGAGAGAGAGGGCAAAGACGAGAGAGCACTATTGTAGTGTGTGTGTGTGTGCAAGTGTTAGAGAAATTATGTTTATGTAATTTTGAAATACTTTAACACAATTAATTGTGAGAGTGTTGAGTGTGAACGTTTCTCATGATTCTATCAACATCCGCTTTACTTGTATGCCTTGTTCTTTTCACAATACAAAAAGAATTTTTCAAAAAATTCCCCATAGATTCTCCCTACTTCCAACATTTTTCTCTCTATCTCTCTCCACTTATTACACCTACTATTTTTCAAAAAAAATTTCAAACTCTAATCCAAACAAAGCAGTAATCATTGAAACACAAGATGAAACCTTAGAACATTTGAAGCCTTTACAATCCCTTCTCTCTGTCTTCTCAGAAGGCACCAAGTACGTCATGAACGCCCATGGTAAAGAGAGGAACCGTGATATGACCATTTCTGGTGTTCATACCTGTAAAAAGAGAAGTCAACATGAATGTCACCCGACAAAATATAACTAGTGATGGCTTGGGTGGCATGCCTTTAGTTATTTAACCCTGATAGTGCTCACAAAGAATCTCAAGTTCTTTTAAGAATAGATTTTTCACTCAATATGAGTAAAAGAAATTTATATAAAAACATGAAGTAGTAGAAAATAGAAAGTTAAGAAATTAAGGCACCATAATGTTTTCAAGAACACAGAACGGTCAATAGTAAATGGTTTTGCACTTGAGCTACCAAACTATCCATGTATTGTCCTGTATAAAAATTGTCTTTCAAGTCTAAATCACGAATTGAAAGAGCGAGTTGGAACCTAACAAAATAGTAGAACTCCAAAACCATGTATTGTAACCCTAGGTTTAGCCAACCCATTCCTATGATTTCAATTTCCAACCCAAAAACCATTGCAGATAAGAACATTCAATCATGCATGACTAGAGATGAAATGGTATCAATAAATTGCACAAAATAACTTGGAATCATAACCATGACAATTAATTAGTAATCATCGGAGTTGTGTTCAAGGGAATCAGTAATCACCTCTCTTAAATGATCCAATGCCCCAAGAATACCACCACATCCTAAATGATCCAATGCCCCAAGAATACCACCACATATAGTGGAGAACATAGCGTACCAAATTTGAGTATCCATAAAATAAACCTGCATGAAACTTGGAATATTTGAGATCATTCACATGCCTACTGATAATAAAAAAAAGGCTTCAAAACTTGTTAATAAATTGAAATAATAAACCAAGGGAGAAAAAAAAAAGGGTTTTGTGGGATTTCGGGCTAGTGGGCGGGTACCATAGGCGGACTCATAGGTCGGGGCCTACAGGCGGGCTGAGTAAAAATTCATAGGCCCAAGCCCGCCCATTACAAACTACGAGTTGGGCTAGCCTGCTAGTTTCACAAGCTCGGGTTGGGTAAAAGCCTGATGGGCCTGGCTGGCTTAGGGCAGGTCGCAGGCCTTCGGGTTAAATGATAACCCTTAATCCTGATTATCCGAGAGATAATCTATTTTATTACAAACGAGTAAAAACGAGCATGTGTCCCACATCACCTAGACATACCTCATCTGTGCTGGTTATAAGACTTCAATTTTCCTATTCTTCACACTTTTCAACTTGGTACTTTGTTTGGTGGACCGTTGTCCAGTTGCCATGTGTTGTGGTCCCGTGTTGGAATGTGTCTCACATCGCCTAGACATGCCCCATCTGTACTGGTTATAAGCTGGCCCCCATTTTTTCCTTCTTAACAGTTGAGTTTTAAGGAGTAATATGGGCTGAGTTTTTCAACTATTCACACTCATTGCTAATTTCGTACCATGCATACTCCTTTTTACTCGTTTTGTAATAAAATAGATTATCCTGGTGTACACATCACTCACCCACATATCGCACAATTATTGATGTACATATGCTCCAAATGCACTCTCCACACTCACCTAACACATCTCCAAACGTTCTCTCTCTTGCAAATGTGCACCTCTCAAAATGAGGTTTTCCTTGCCTTTTATAACTATCCTCCTCCACAATCAATGGTCAAGAATCAAATTCATCCAACGATTCGTATTCAATCTACATAGTTCTCCATCCCTCCACAATATATGGTAGAACTCTCTATTGCTAGACTTGATAGTTTCTAAAATATTACGGAAATCTATGGAACTCTAAATGTTCTATCAACTCTATAACCTTTTAAAATGTTCTAAGGTGGTGTTCCACTTTCTAAAAAAGTTTCTTTTTTTTAAACGGAGGTAATTTCAAATTCAAATATAATGAAAATGGAAAATATTTTTTCAATTTTTTTTGCACCGTTTAAAAGATCTTAATGAGATCTATCAAACAAGATCCATATTGGTAGGAAAATTATTTACGTAAGCACGTGATTTTTGAGCTTGAAATTGCCTTCTTTTTCAAAAAATAACTTTTTCAAGTTACTGGAACAGCCTCTAAGAATTTTAGAACTACAAACGAACCGAGTAAAGTTTTGTATTGTTCAAGCTCAAAGCGAGCTCAGAATTCTAGCCTTTGCTCGTGCTCGGATTGACATTAGTTGGTTAGAAGTAGGTTATTGTCTCTTAGGCTCCGTTTGTTTGGACGTAAAATATTTTCCAGTAAAATGTTTTACCTATTTTTCGGTGTTTGGTTGTGTAAAGAATGAGGAAAACATTTTACATGTAAAACATTTTCCATCAATTGGATGAAAATGACTTACCCTTAAATCTTCCGTAAGTTATTTTCCGAAAGAAATCCGCTGCCTTCTACTGCAATTCTCATTGTTTAGTTTCCTCGATCGTCAGTCCTGACCTACGTTCAATTCCAATAATCTCATATTTCTCCACCGTTTAAGCTCTCCATCTCTCTTTGTACACTATTTTGTTGATTTCTAAAAATATTTTCAAGTGCCAACCAAACACCGGAAAATAAAAGTTTGAAATTTGTTTTCTGAAAAAACATTTTACATGGAAAATATTTAACATTGTAAAACATTTTACATCGAAACAAACGGAGCCTTAGTCTCCCTACTTTACAGTTCCGGAGTCGAATTTATTATTAGAATACTACCGAGATATGTAAAATTGATGTTTGGATTGATCAATGTATCTCTCTGTCGGTCTTAGATAGTGTTCCACTTTTCCTTCTTTTTCAAAAAGTTCTTTTTTTCTAAATTTCAAACTCAAATATAATGAAAATAAAAAATAATTTTATGATTTTTTTTGCACCGCATTAAAGATCTCAATGAGATCTATCAAACAAGGTCCATATTGGTAGAAAAATTATTTGCGTAGGCACATGATTTTTGACCTTAAAATTTACCTTCCTTTTCAAAAATCCACTTTTGTTAAAAGTGGAACGACCATTCATTTTTTTAGGTTACGCGCGTTTATCGGTTCACCAACTTAAGAGAGAGATGCAACATCGAGACCAGTTGCTCTTGGACTTCCGAAGTGATGGCATCAAAACAATAAGAAAGTATCAATCCATTAATTTGGGGGAGATTTTGATGATGTGCTGAAAAGTTAACTTGGTTTGTTGTAGGCGTAATTTTTTCCCTCTTTACATTCATGACTAGGCGGGTTTTTTTTTTTTTTTTTTTTCCTTTCACAACTTGGGGTATCAATTTACAAAAATGCTACGTGCACAACGAGAGGAACACAAGGTACAAAACTGATCGCTTACCATCCATTATTGTAATTAGTGGTTAGGATTCACTCAAACCCTTCCCACAAGAGTTATCTCTTGCTATGCACATCACGGCAATTGAAAGAAAAGCAAATGAAAAGATTTTTTATTGTTTGCATGACATCGCAATTCAGTACTTAAATTGATAAAGAATGCTATGTGCACAACGGTTGTGCAACAAGTTGTGGCATAACTTTGCATCTCAATCGATCAAAAATATTTTCGTCGGTTCAGTTTTTTAATAAATTCTTTTAGGGGAAGAGATAACTCTTGCGGGAAGAGTTTGAGTGAATCCTGACCATTAATTACAACAATAGACGGTAATTGTGTTCCTGGTTGCGTTCCTCTCGTTGTGCACGTAGTATTTTTGTAATTAAAAACTCTCAAATAGTAAGTGAAAAGCATTTACCGTTGGTCGTTAATAGTGTGATTAGTGGACCGCGAGGACCCTAGAGCCCTAAACATGAGAAGAGAGTCTTTAATTTCCGGTCTATTTCTCATTTGTGGGCTCGGACCACTTAGATGATGAAGATTTGTTTTTCTGATTATTGTCGAGACGATTAATCGTCATTTAAAAACCGGATGTTCGAGTTAGTTTGTGCGCAACTCGACTAATTCTAGAGCCTTGAAGGTAAGAACCGGACATAAATCCCAGTGGCCCAAAGGTTTGGGATGATTGGCCTCTATAAGATTCGACATGCGACCACGTGATCAAACACTTATTGTTTTTTCATGTCCACTTTGTCAACCCCTTAGAGTTATTGATATCATGATCAAACATGAGACTATTAAATTGAATTTGGAAAACCAATTGGGGCGAGCTTAGTTGGCCACAACTCCTCGCACTAAGAGGTCAGGAGCTCGAATCTCCCCAACCCTGTGTGAGGTGTTCTTCCCTTTTAGAGTGGCTCTTCCTTTCTTTTGTTTTTCTCCTGCAATAGGCTTACTTCTTGTAATGATTGAGTTGTTAAGCTTGATTATCTCGTGAACTCTCAAAATTAATGTAATCCTGTGATTTGTACTTTATAATTTATATGTGTACATTGTAATTTATACATGATGTAAATTATTTTTAATATCGATTAAAAAAAAATTCTGGAAAGAACCCACTAGGCCAAATTGGACGGTGAGAGGAGCAACTCCCTTGATTTTGTGGTGGGGTCATCAACACAGTACAAAGACCCTATGCCTTTGGGAGTCAGCTCCCATCCAGTTTTCTCCCCATCCAGTCTGGTATAGTTTGGGCTGTTTGTGAGTCTTTTCCGAACCCACAATAATGATCGGAACTATTTATGTTTTATAACTCGTCGAAAACATTATCTATGTCAAAAATCAGATTAATGGAGTACCGTTTGATATGATTTTTGAAAAGGGTTGCAATCTTTTGTGCACGTTTTTTTTTTTAAACAAAGATTAATGCATTTCGAAATCATATCAAACGGTATTTGTCAGCTTGATTTTTGACATGGTCGATGTTCTCGGTGAATTTTAAAAAGTGAATGGTTTCGATCATTGTTGTGATCTCGAGAGAGACCCACAAAAGGCCAAAATTTTTGACATGATCGATGTTCTCGGTGAATTCTAAAACGTGAATGGTTTCGATCATAGTTGTGGTCTCAAGGGAGACCCACAAATGGCCAAAACTGGACCAAACTGAATGGAAAGGAAATTGATGGGAGCCGAGTCCATGGCTTTCTTTTCTAACTAACCTTTTATCGATTAGAACCCTCAATCGGGATTCTCTGCATGAGGATCGTGTGAAAGTTTTCATTCAGATCATCAATATCAATAATTAATGGTCCGGATTGAAAATAAATTTTTCTAAAAAAGAATTAACTTTGACCTGACAGTATTTGTTTTTAATCCAAATCATTAATTATCGAAATGTATGGTCCGAGAGTTAACTTTAACCTGACAATATTTATTTTTAATCTAAATCATTGATTATCGAAATGTACGGTCCGAACAAATGAAAATCCTCGCACCATCTTCACGGGGAGAATCCTCGTACAGCACCCCTTTTTGACACCGTTCCCATGCAATGGGATCATCGTCGAATCTAGCCATGCTAATAACGTTTCTCCCTCTTCTCTCTCCACCGAGAAGTTAACTGCGACGAAAAAATCTTCCCATGCGTATCTCGATCTGTTTGTTTCAAATAACCTAAAACCAAGCCGCGAAAATCGACTGATTCTAAAACCTATTGATGCCACCACCACTAGTCATGTGATTTTGCGTTACAAATAACCATCGTTGTATCCAGCTTTATTTCCCGTCCGGATTGAGAAACGGAGCTTCGTCTCCGATTCTCAATTGACGACAGTAAAATTTTCCTTCGAAATAGTAAAATTCTGAATTGAAGCCGCGAAAATCGATTAATTTTGCCAATCTATTTGATGCCGGGTTTGAATCATTAAGAATAATGGAGATTGATTCGTCACCGATAAGCAAGTGCTCGAAAGAGCACCAGATGATCTATCAGGAATGGTTCAGTTACGCTGATTCAGGTTTCGTCTACTTCTAAATTTCATATCTCTAATTGCATGTTCCGGATTACGTGCGGATTTTTTTCTTCGGATTATTAACTCATCAATGTATTATTGGTCGTTAATGATCATCCGTTTCAATTTCAGATGGCGACGGGCGCATTACCGGGACCGACGCCCTCAAGTTCTTTGCCATGTCGAATTTGCCTCGAGAGGATCTCAAGCAGGTAGGTACCTGCTGACTGCTTCTCTCTGGTCGTGCGTTTTTCGTTCATTCGTCCTTTTTTTCCTTTCGATTATTTCCTAAGTCACATAATACGCGTGCACGAGCGAGCTTGAAAACGTCCTTTAAAAATATCTCAAACTGCTAAATTCACTATCGCGAGAGCAAAGATTGAGAACGAGCGTAGAGCAAGACTTTGGAGCGGGGGCGCCCTACTAGAGAATTTTGTGGCTAAGGTTATTTCTGTCTGTTCAGTTCCTGAGAAAATTGAGGAAAAAAAAAAAAGCGCAATTCTGTTGACTAGAAGGCTTGGGCACACGAGATGCGCATTTCTATAGATTATTCTACTAAAGTTTTCTTCTTTGTTTACTCTCAACAATGTGGCAATCCTTAAATTTGGTCCTGCTGCCAGAGATTGTACCCCGAAAAGGTCAATCAACAAGTATCGTTGATTTTCCTTTTCAGGGTAATTTCGGGGTACATTTTTGTTGTACTTAGAATTTCTCAATAATGCAGAATTCTTTTGTGGAAAAGTCTACTTAGGCTCCCATTTTACAACCAAACACACAACCCATTTGTCACATTAGCATATAGGCTCCATCATTTTAATGATCAGAAATTAAACATTCAGACCACGTTAAAAATATTAGTCAAGCCAAAATTCATATTTATCTGATTTTGATAGATGCATCATCAGAACACATTTATCTTTCGTGTGAGTTGTTTTTTTCTGTTGTAATCATGGATTTATTGACATTCTTTAAACATGAATTTTTGTCTTCTTATTATTGTGGGGTAGTCCATACTCCATACGGTGCTTTGTCCCAATTTGAAATGGGCTCCTGCTAATAGACGGTGGGATAAGTCCCCAGAGATTAGTAGGTGCACGCCCAGACACCTTTTCCTAGTTACCAAAAAAAATTATGTACTAATTCACGGGAACCAATACACCATCCACTAATTGTAGATGTTTACGCTGTTGACAATACTACTACAATTTTGATAAGTTACTTGCTCTTTCATCTTCTTGTGGCTATGACTTTGTTTCAAGATTGCGAGCCAATTTTTGTTTTTTCCATTCTCAGAGAGGACGGGAGGGGAGGGGAGTGGGTTGCTAATGTGAAGTGACCTGTGCTAGGGACTTCTATTTTTTTCTTGAACGAAATAAATCACGGGGAGATGAACAGGACACAGCTCAATTTTAATGCACGTGTAAATGACTCCCCAAATGCAATAGCATACATTTGTATAAGAGCATTTTGGCTTGACTACATGCTTGTCTTTGTGCACCTACAAATAGAGATTTATGCTTCTCTTTCGTTTTATAGTTATTGCCCAATTATGCTCGCTTTTTTCAAAAAAAAAAAATATATTCCATCAGGACTAAACTTCATCCTCTTCTTTTTATCTGCAAGGTATGGGCTATGGCAGATTCCAAAAGACAAGGCTTTCTTGGCTTTAAAGAGTTCATTTCTGCAATGCAGGTTCAATTTCTGCTGTGTCATCTTGTTTTCTAATGTTTGATATGAGAATCTATAGTTTTGACTTATCTTTTACAAGCTGACATCTCTTGTAGCTAATTTCTTTGGCGCAAGGTGGACATGCGCTAACTAAAGATACCTTGAGTAATGAAGGTAAGTAGTGTAAGTTGGGTGTTCTAGTCATTGGATGCTTGGGGTGGTTTGCTGCAAGTTCAAGTTGACAACCTCGTGTACCCTTGCAGTGGACTTGGAAAATTTAAAGCCCCCTGTTATGGAACGTCTGGATAAGCTACTAGCTGTAAGTATTGTAATGACTCCTAGAATTTAATTTGGAAATTATTCTATATGTCCTGACCTGCTAAATAACAATATTCAGAAGAAGAAGAAGCGTTCACATAAGACAAGTGACCCTGAACAGAATGGTAAGAAGTGTTTTCCCTCGATCTGCACAAGTCTCAATTTGTCCTTTCAAATCATTGATTAACACTAACGCAGGTAGTTCTCAACTGCAACTATCTCCATCGGCACATTGGTTTACTTCTTCGAAATCGGCAAAGAAGGTATACATTGTAGTGTTTCAATGCAGTCTTTATTGGTTGCGGATTACCCGGAAAAAATAAGAATAAAGAATTTATCTCTCCCGGGAAAGCTCTTCGCTACTTGTCAGTATTCATGGTTAGGAGAGCTTATGTTGTTGTCTTTTAGGTTTGTTATGATATTATTTCTTCATTTAGTCCTCCTTTCTGCAGAATATTATGTATTTTTGATCATTAGGTTGCATCTGTCTTTATTGATCCATATCTCTTTTCTTTCATTCCGAAGACTTTTGCCATTAGAAAAATGAATTTCTCGTGAAAGTCACATCGTGTAACCATGAACTACATGCCACTGCTTTTTGTGCTCTCCTGAAAGAAACTTACAGAATAGTTAGGATACTTCATATGTTTATGGTCTGTCTTGTTACGAGGGTTTTCAATTAAGATTAAAAGGTTTTGACGGTCCCTTCCTCATGATTATTTTTTTCTTCGCTAAAGTATGGACACCAGCCCACTAGAAATGACTTGATTTTCCTTGTTACAAATTAGAGAAATTTGTTATAATTGTCTTCTCTTCTTGAATTTGACCGTTTTCTTAATTTTCTAACTTCATTCATTTACTTCTGAGAATGGTCCTCTCATGTATATTACAGGTTCCATTGTCCTCTGTTACCTCAATTATCGATGGCTTGAAGAAGTTATATGTACAGAAATTAAAGCCATTAGAGGTTACATACCATTACAACGATTTTGTGTCCCCCTTATTGGTAAGTGATAAATGCATATGGCCTCGATTTTCATGTGAAGTAGATTGTAGACTTCTCTTGACTTCAGTTTCTTCTTCTGCATTTATGCGCAAACATTTAAATAGTTTTTTTGCCCTTTTGCAAGTAACAAGCATGGTTAAGATACATTAGTTAACACTTTCTTTTTTTGTGTTGCTTGTGGCAGACAAACAGTGATTTTGAAGCGAAACCTATGGTTATGCTGTTGGGTCAATACTCCACAGGGAAAACAACATTCCTTAAACATATACTGAAAAATAGTTATCCAGGCAAGTGTTAAACATTTACTGAAAATAGTTGTCCGGCCAAGTGTTTTTCGTTTCTTCTGTATGTGATTTATGTGCGTTGGGTAGCAATATTAATTTTGTCTATCATGTCTTCAATTTTCAACAGGAGCTCACATTGGACCTGAACCTACAACGGATAGATTTGTTGTTGTTATGGTACTTATCTATCAGTTCTTCTGCCTTGTTGTTGGTGAAGAAATAGCCAAATTCACTGTCCTCTTGTTTATGCTATTGATCTTGTTACTTCTCTTTCTGTTTCTAATGTCACTTACTCTTTCAATGTTTAGTGTAGCCTTCTACTCTATTAAGTTATTAACAACTCTATGTTTCTAATTTCTACTTTATGCATTCTAATGCTGAATAGTTTGACTATCATTCCTGATATTTGTCACAGAATGGTCCTGATGATAGAAGTATACCTGGGAACACTATTGCTGTTCAAGCAGATATGCCATTTAGTGGTCTGACAACTTTTGGAACTGCATTTCTTTCAAAGTTTGAGTGTTCTCAAATGCCACATCCGGTTAGTTATTGCAGTAGAATTTCAGTTAAAACCATTGAGGTATCTCTCCCTATGTACTAAATTTGCTTATGCTTTTGAATATATATATATGTATGAAGTTGCTGGAGCACATAACATTTGTTGATACTCCTGGGGTTTTATCTGGAGAAAAGCAACGGACACAGAGAAGCTATGAGTTTACTGGTGTAACATCTTGGTTTGCTTCAAAGTGTGATCTCATTCTGCTGCTGTTTGATCCGCATAAACTTGATATCAGTGATGAATTCAAGCGTGTGATTTCATCTCTACGCGGTCACGATGACAAGATACGTGTGGTTTTGAACAAGGCAGATCAAGTTGATACCCAACAAGTAAGATAGTACACTGTAAATTGTAACAGTATTCAATATTTATCTCTGAGTATCTATGTCTGGTAGTAGCAATTAAATATGCAAATTGATTGCTCACATTGCAGCTGATGAGGATATATGGAGCACTGATGTGGTCGCTTGGGAAAGTTCTAAATACTCCTGAGGTTATGCGTGTTTATATTGGGTAGGCTCTCAATATATCATCATTGCATATTTTTTCCCCTCCAGTTAGATGGATATAATATAAACACTGAAGTAGTTTCTTTATTTATTTAAAGACTCAAAAATTGGAAATCATGCTCTCATGTTTCCTTTGTTAAAGGAGTATTTCTTTAGTAAGAAATATATGTTCACATAATATAATGATAAAAGGACATGATAAAGAAGGTGTTGGGCTTCCATGAGAAGAAATAGTGTATATTGCTTCTTCACGTTTATTTCAGTGGTTTCTTAAGAATATGTGCAATTTGTTTTTGGTTCATACCTCTTTCTCTACTTGCACTACCCTCGTAAATTTTGGAGTATCAAAATGCTCGTATGCTCAATAATTAAGCTGTCGTTCCTAATTTTGGCAGATCATTCAATGACAAACCTGTAAATGAGGTTGTTGCCGGTCCACTTGGCAAAGAACTTTTTGAGAGAGAGCAGGAAGATCTTCTTTCTGACTTGAAAGACATACCAAAGAAGGCCTGTGATCGTCGGGTGAGTCCAATGCAGTAACCTCTTTTGAGACTTCTAATTCTTTGTCTGCTCTTGTTGTAAATTTACTGGTTTTTGAAATGTTGAACAAACTTAAAGCAACCGCATTCATATAGACTACTGATGTGTCATGTACAGATCAATGAATTTGTGAAACGTGCCAGAGCTGCCAAGATTCATGCTTATATTATTAGCCATCTTAAGAAAGAGATGCCTGCTATGATGGGCAAAACTAAAGCTCAACAGAGGCTGATTGATAATCTGGAAGATGAGTTTGCAAAGGTCCCCCCTCTCTCTCTCTCTCTCTCTCTCTCTCTCTCTCTCTCTCTCTCTTTCTCTCTCTCTCTCTCTCTCTCTCTCTCTCTCTCTCACACACACACACACACACACACTCGCCAAACAATGTTTTGTACTGATACTCCATTATATTGTGTTTTTGTACTTTGCGTTTCCTGTTGTAGGTCCAAAGAGAACACCATTTACCAGCCGGAGATTTTCCAAATGTTGAGCAATTTAGGGAGGTTTTGAGTGGTTACAACATCGACAAGTTTGAGAAGTTGAAATCTCAAAAGATACAAGCTGTTGATGACTTGTTGGGATATGACATTCCTAAACTCTTAAAGAGTTTCCAAAATCCCTATGGCTGAACTTTCAGGAGCTTGAGAGACAATGTTTGCTGCAGAGCTCATTCATTCGTGTACCTTATACTTCATTGTCTCCTTTTCAACCCATTTTTGCCTACTTTCTTGTGTGTACAAGTGTCTTCTGTTAGGTGAATGCAAGAAAGGCGAATTTATGGTACAGATGTAAGTAAAAAATCATTCCCATTTGCGTAGAAGCTCTTATTCTATTGGAATTTGTTGCAGAGAATTTTTGTACTTCTTGTAGCTTTATTTGTTTGGTAAAACTAATTGTGTAATGAGTTCTGCATTTTCCATCTTGATAATCATGGTCTATTTTTCCCTCTTGTACGTGGATTTTGAAAAATAAAGAACGCATGTAATTATGTAAATGTCTAATCCAACATACAAAAAAAAAAATTTCATGTATTTATATGTCTTTTGATGAAATAAAGCAAGTATAAAAAAAATCTTTAATCTTTATTATTTTTCCTTCTTATATTCTCTATTAGTTCATTAGTTATAATTATGTTTCATCACTAATGCAGTAGTAGGAGAAAGAAAAGTAGCAGAAGACCTTAAAGAATGATCAATGTTAAATTATAGTGACTTTATTTCCTAAAAGAATCGTTACAAAGAGTCATGGTTTTTTTTTTTTTTTTCAGTATGGGGATTAGATATCTATGTGTTCTCCATGTGGAAAAATACACTTTGAAGAGAAAAAAAAAAAAAAGACAATGACTATGATAATGTATAATGCATGATTAATATTCAAATTCAACGAGGTTTGTATAATTGTGTCTAATGTGATGTCGAAATTAAAGCTTTTACTAGAAAAGAAGATAAATAGATAAATATGGAATAATTTTAATAAAAATATGGAATGGTCTGGTGACTATACAAATTTTGTCTTATAGAATCAGCATAATTTTAGTTTTAGTATTTAATACTCCAATTAAAGTGCAAAAACAAGAAAAATCCTTGATTTTTTAGTTTAGTGGAGTAATATTCAAGGGGATTTTAGTCGATTAATAACAAAAACTAACGGCGTTAGTGTGGATTTAACGGAATGGGGGAATAGGAACAATAGTTTGTAAGGTAATGGGAAATCAGTGCAATTATCAGAACCTCAGGGGAGGTGAGTGAAATTTACCCTATAATCATATAGGAGTACTCCGCACTTGCTAGTTGGTACTAACCAGTTTCTACGCGATCAGAATTCGAGCCAAACGGAGTGTAAATCGAGTTCGAAAGAAACAGGTCACTCACTCTCTCTCTCTCTCTCTCTCTCTCTCTCGTGCTGCCCAGGAGTGAATGAAAATTCAGCTCACATGTACTTTTTAGCTTTTATTTGGAGTTTCTGAAGGAGTGGTTTTCAAGGCTTCTGCCAGGGGCCGGCCCAGGTGTTTGGTTAAATTCCCCTTCGAAATAATAATGCCTTTCAAGGTTTTATCTCTTCCAGACTGTGAATCGAATGTTATGGGCTATGCTGAGCAAATTATGTTAGTATCAATTTGGCAAAGTGAAGTAAAAGTTAATTAACGGGTTAAAGCCTTAGGGCCCTAGATGGTACGCTACGCCAAGCATCCTATCTCTCAATGGGAAATTCTCATCTTCGTAACTGGTTGAAATTTCATGTAATTAACATACCCTTGGGCTACCTAGGTGGAGATTCATGTAATTGGTACTGTACAGAAGCCATGTCAGAGGTTCTATCAACTTTTATAAGGCTGTCCATACTCCATACGACAATTGGGCTCCTGTTAGTGGATGGTGGGATCACATAAGTGGGCCAGACACCTCGAGTTATCAATAAAAGAAGTTTTGTGGAACCAAGACTCTATCTTACCGGGGGGCCATTATTCGTTTGCAGTGATTAATTTCCTCTTGTAAACTGCAAATCTTGTTTAGGGTGTTTGGATTCTTTTGCGCAATTGTGTGTGTGTGTGTGTGTGGGTGGGTGGGGGGGATTGGTTCGTTGAGCGAAAAAAGAGAAGAAAAAGTTGATGCAAATGTGTGAGAAACTTTGTCATTTTGGCCTAGTGCGTCTGCTGAGTGCTGATAAGTGCGTGTTTTTCTCCTCCCTTGTAAACCCAAGGACCATACTTTTATAAATAAATAAAAAATACAAAGATCCCTGTTAAGAAAATACTATAAAAGAGGGTATGCCACTTAAGAAAATCATAACTTCCTGTGCGAAGTAGAATCAAAGAACAATGGTACTGACTGATTCGCGGCTAGATATTCACTTAAAATAAGAACTCAACACCAGTGTTTCACAGCTTTTACACTTTCGAGTTTTGATAAATCCTTGAAGAGTTTAAAGTAAGTGCCACTGCCATTGAAGGGGAAAGAACACTTGTAGCAGCAAAAGCAACATGCTAATTTGTTCCCTGTTTCTGTTTCTGGTTCTGGTTAATGTTTTTTTAGGATATTTTCAGTTAAATTATCCCAAATACCAGAGTGTTTTTTGGACTGTTTGCAATTGCATGCCTAGTGTATTGTGGATTACAGGTGATTGCTTGAAATACCAAACCAGACAATAGAGGCAGTGGTTTCTCATATTTTTATAGGTGGAGAATTAGTAAATTGTACCTGTAGTATGCTCATGAAGGGACAGTTAAGTAAAAGCAAGTGGCGGTCTTACTCTTCGTTCACACTACGCACTGAGTTATTGAATTTCGATTTGTAGAAGATATCACAATCAACAATAATGCTGCCGCGGATGAAGAAGGCCATCACTGAGAACCCAAAGAAACTCTCCAATTTGATTGACCTTGTAAATCTTCCTTCAACACTTCGAGATTTTTTGGGTCAGTCTCAGATCTCCCGTTTGGGCTGTTTTATGCGTGTCTGGTCATACATCAAGGCCAACAATCTCCAGGTCCCTTTCTATCTCCCTCAGATTAATATATTACGAAAAAGCTTTGTATCCTCACTTTACTATGGTTGTAGTAAGATTGATTAACGATTCATTATGCTTATACTAGTCTTATCTTTTGCTATATCACGTGATATGTTTATGATTTAGACTCTTGTGATTTCAGTTGGAAATGGGCGATAGTATGTACACGGTTTTAGTGTCGTGATGTCTATATATTCTAACATCCTATACAGATTGCCTAGTCCAAAAGAGTGTTATCACTTGCTTTTTGCATGCACACGGGGTTTTAACCTCTGGTCGGATTATCATTCAAAATCTGCAGTACCTAACTTTAGTTTTGTGGCAATTATTACCGAGTTCTTTTTTAGGCACCACACTACTAATGCCTTTCACTTTTCAACCTCCATTGCCTGGGGTTTCAATAACAAAATGTAAGCATTAATGTTTTTCGGCATGCTAGGCTGTCTGGAATCGCATTTGCAGGAGTTTGGGTGGTGTATTGCTATAATATTATCGGTTTCCACATACCCTGACTGAAAGCTACTTTTGGCCTTGTTCAGGATCCAAACAACAAGAACGTAATAAACTGTGATGATAAGTTGAGAAGCATTTTGTTGGGTAAGCCTCGAGTTGAGCTTGCTGAACTTCCTACACTGATCAAGCTGCATTTCCCAAAAGAGCCAAAATGATATGACCATTTGAATTTAGGTGCCTATCTTCTTCTTTCTCTTATATACATTACCAGACACTCTAGCTGCTTCATGTTTTGGTACTTAAGAAGTCAGTATTCTTGTGTTTGGTTTTGTAACAGCATAAATGTGTGTTTTTTATGCCAGTTTTAATCTTTCCCCATAGTCATCTGGCAATGGATTGTCCATTGTAGTTGACAATGTACTATCATGTATAAATCTGAGATCAGTGTCTATGAAACAATGCTTGGCCTTTATTACGTTTAGTAGCTTGACTATTGGCAGAGATATACCATGGTTGGTGGTTAGTACCTTAACATACTACAAGCAATTACTCCTTTTTTTTTCCTGTTGTTTTGAATACGGTTGGATTTTGGAGAGAACATGTGGACTAGATAATGGAGGCATTTTTTACTTTTGTCAGAGGGATATCTTCTTTGGGTAAGGTAGCTGACCTTATTCTTTGCTGCTTTTGTAAATCACCTTCATATCATCTCATTGACAAACTAAGTCATAAAAGTCTCTCCATCTATATGTCGTTGCATATATATGTACACCTTGCTGTGTGCCTCTATGGACTGAGCCCAACGTACATACGCCATGCTCTCTGTTGTTCTTCTTTTGGTCTCATCAACTACAATTCGGCATGTATGACATTGTATATTTGGACGAACTATGAAGATATAAAAGTTGGTTTGGTTTACTGCAACTGAATCATATATGGGGGAAAGCTTTCCATTTTGGGGAACATGATCTTAATTTATTAGCTTGTAGTTTGTATAGTAGTTTAGTATATGCATAGTGGAAACAAGATTTGTGATTTCAAGCACTACAGTACTATGATAAATTACAGGAACCCAAATAGGGAATTCTTGACCGTGTGATCAGCAACAATAAAATTTGTTTTCTCTGTGGGGTGGAAGGAATCCCAAAACACGTACTTGGTGGCGTCTGAACATGTGAAAGGGTTCAGTTTGTCACACATGTAACTCATCTCAATCATGCCAGTTGCACAACATGCTCTTGCTGCATTATCAAATCCTGTCATGATGAACAATAACCTTAAATTCGCTGTTCGAAAAAACACCAATAGCCTTAAATTCCACATGGCTATGAATGTTTGTGGTATTAATTTGGATTCAAATGGAATGCAAATGAATATGGTTACTGAGAATGAGGTGAATCCCATATTGTACCTTACTTATATAAATTGGGCTGACAAGCGAACGGATTTGATTTATTTACCAAAAGCAATGCTCAGAATATTTGATTCCTTTGGTCATAATCTTTGGGGGATAAAATTAGTAAAATGCTAAGTCTTTAACTGATGAAAAAGGTTGCTTTTATCTCCTCCCAAATGGAAAGAAAGGAGAATTACTACTGAAGAAAAGAAAGACAGACCAAATTGTCAAATTACAATGTGAAGCATATCTAGTGGGCGAATTAGAAGTAGTTGCTGCTAAGTGCTATCTGAGATCGGGATAATGAATAGAGCATAATTGCCAGAAGAGGAACGGGAAGCAGAAAAATATAGGAGAAACAAAATCAGGGAATGCACCCAAAATATGTAGGGGAAACAGCAAGCAGAGAATCAATTAGGAACTGAATAGGAAACACGATGGGTCTTGGTCGAAATTTTTGTTATACATAGAAGAGACCTTAACATAAATGACAATTTTCACAAACAAACCCTCATAAATTTCATTCCTAGAGTTACCAGCTTCCCTTTAGTTTTCTGGGAGTTCATTTCTTCATTTCCCAAAAGTAAATAAGTCGTTCTCCCACAATATGACGATTTCCTGGTAACTATAGATAGAGTAGTTTTCGCCTGAAAATATAACCTCAGTTAGTGGAATAGCCAAGTAGGACTTTGTTAAGTGCCTGGTGACCTTGTTCTAAGTTGTTTATAGTTAGCTATACACTAATTTACGTTGTCTGTTATTGGAAAAGTAAATTACCGTTGACAAGAAAAAAACAAAATGAAAAAATCATTGAGCTGGTAGTATTTGAAGTGGGTAAAAGTTCAACGCTAGCACGACCGATGCAAGCAAAACTTACCAAAAGCGTGAGGATACTGAATGATCTCTGAGAGGATATCATATGGGTTTGAAAAAACCAAGTGTAATTCAGCAAGCTCCTTGTTCAGCTTCTCAATCAATCCTTTCAACTTCTCATTGAATGTTAGCGCCACGTTGTTGTACTTCTCTATACATTTGCTCCCAAACAGCATGTTTGTGGTCCTCTCCAATGGCAAACACCCCATCGGAGGAAGCCCGGTAAGAGATATTTTTCGGGCTCCAAGCTGGTAAAGCTCCGTTACAAAATCTCTTGCGATTCCCACAAGAAAATCCTGGTACTCACCAATGGAATACTTAGACGATCTTCCTGGAACTATATAGTAGTTCTCCAGGAAATCATTGGTTCCTATGCTTATCAGATATAGCGCTTCACTTAGAACCATGTTAGCTATCTCTTTGCCAAGATAACCTCGTAGCTGCTTCTGGTATTCCTTGTAGTACTCTATTTCTTTCCACAGTGGTATTACAGACTGCAAGGGAAATGAAGTAAATTGTAATCAAAGTTAAGTCTCTAGGCCCACCTACGTTCAAACCTTAACCAGTTGATTCGATTCAACTTGACTCGATGATATGATTTGTAACTGCCTATATCTGAAAAGTTCTGCTATAATTGGGAATATCAGATGATTTGGGACCCTTTTGCCTCTCTTTTTCACCAAATAATATTAGTACATAATGTATTGGGTACCGGACTACATCCCCTGTATCAACTACTACTTATGTGATGGTTAAAGTACTAATTAACAAGCGCAGAGCAGTTCGTATTGGAATATATTTTTGGGACTTACTAGCACATTTGAGGTAGCATTATCATAACCAGTGCCAGCCGAGGCGAAGCAAACTCCAGAAGCGAAATCTGCGATGCTGTACTGGGGATCCAAGTAAGCAGGTATAGTTGGCTTGAGACCAAAAGCCTGTGAGATGAAGTCCGTCGCGATTTTACCATTGGAAAACCGTCCGGTGGCCTTTTTACCTTCGAAATCTCGACCGTAAGGCTCAAAGTTGCTCTTCAGTATTGTTGAGATGTGGTTATTGTTCCCTGCGTCTACCGTGGAATCTCCAAATACAATGATGGATGAAACTCTAGCATTGGTCCTGACCATTTGCAGGAGTTGAAGTAACAGAAGCAAAGGAATTGCCTTGTGTGCCGTGGTTTTGATGTCTTGCTTCATTTGGTTGGAACAGGATGTAGTTTCTTGATTGCTTTAGGCAAAACACAAAAGGCAGGCTGAAATAAGCAAAAACTCTGAGTTTCTGAGTTTGGGGTGTGAGGTTTTGCTGAAATTTTCAGTAAAGCTCCTTACGTAAGGAAATGAAGAAGGGTGAGGTGGGGAGGACTGTTTTGACTCTCCAGAGGTACCGTAAAAGGAAATCAATGGTGCATTTTTTCCCGCACTATGTCCTAATTTAGCATGCGTTGATTCTTCCGAGACAGGACATTTTTGAACGGCGGCAATGTCTATTTCGAACAATTCGATGCACGAGGCTCTTGCACTAGTGTTTGTTAAACCAGAAAACAAGCTCCCCCCATGCATAGTACCATCAAAATCTTACAATGTATCTTACATTACATTGTGTATGTCATGAGTGTTTCGGACTATTGGTACTGATTCCATTCCCACTTGAAACGTGAAGAGAGAGAGAGAAAGAGAGAGAGGTTTCACCTGTTTCATCTGTGCCTGACTTTAGGTGCCGTTTGGCGTGATGAAAATATGTGTGCGGTTGCAACGGCCAGGAAAAGTATTTAATAAGGCTGTATAGCTTTAGCCTGTTTTCTTTTTCTTTGTTTCCTGCCTTTCTGTTGGGCGGTGGTGATTCTACACGTGAGGCGTCCGTACGGAACGTATCAGCCGATCACAGCTCGGTCAGGCCAAATCATGGGCCAAGACAATTGGGCCTGCTTGGTTACTATTTGAGGAGGTTGGCCTTGGTGGGTCTGGGCCTGGGTCAGCCTCGGGCTACCCCATGGGTCTGTACTCAAGTTTAGCCCGTTGGTGTGCTAAAATTACACTGTCGAAGCCATTCTTTAGCTTGCCATAATGTCAAAAAGTCAAAGGAGTGAATTTTCACACTCCCAATGATGATTCTTACTCTCTTTTTTTTTAATAATACATGCACTCTATTTTTTGTCATTTAGCTGAACTTTTATGTGCCTTCTGGCTTTTAGATAAGTCCAATTGGAATTGTATTTAGTCTTTAAGAAGCAACTAAAAGATAAGGAGTCGGGTGCATTTATCAAAAAAAAAAAATGAGGGTGAAAATCATTACCCAACTATTGATTTTCGCGTTCCTCTTTTATCCGTTGGCATTTTCATTTTTGTTTTTATTCATGTAAAAGTATCAAATTTCCTTTCATTTGAAAAAGTGGCTCAAGAAGTAAGTGTAATTTAAAATTTCACATGAAAAAAAGACGGAAAAAAAAAAAGAGTGCCAATGGATAAAAGGTAAGTGTGAAAATTATTTTTCTTTATAATTATAATTTATTACTGTAGTTGTCAAACAACTTAAACTGTGTTAACTTTTGGTCTCTTGAACCAATCCTTCTATCCGTGCAAGGTTTTGATAAGTTTTCCCTCAAATTATTATTATTGTCATTTCATCTTTCTCTTCATTTATTACTCCAAATACTTCCCTCAAAACCCAAACCAAACAAGGCTTCTATGTACGGTTTCATGTTGTGGGAATGGGAGATGCACATCTTCTTGTAGAGCAGTGCAGAGTGGCCGGATCAGCCGCTCATATGGACAATCGACAGTTTGGATCTTAACTGAGCAATGGACGGTCCAGATTTGTATGCGATTTGAATGCGCTCAGATTAGATCTGAATTGTCTGTGCCGTTCATCAGAGCACGGACAGGGCTGGCCCCGGGGTAAGCCCCGCAAGCCCCCGGGCTTGGGCAACCCCCCGGATTACGGCTACCCCAAAAAAAAAAATTTCTATGTAAATATATATATTGACGAAGATATAACTCTAAGGATGCTATTGGCTTGTTGGCTAGAATCGTGTAATTAAGTTCTTACCTTCTAGGGTTCGATTCTTATGTTTTGCATTGGGGATTCTTTTTTTCCAATTAGTGCTTCCGAAAATAATTCTTTTTTTCCCAATTAATGCTTCTGAAAATAGTTCGGGATTCTTTTTTCCCCAATTAATGCTTCGGAAAATAATTCTTTTTTTTTTCCAATTAATGCTTCCGAAAATAGTTCTTAACTCTTTTCTGTTCCTTTTCAATCTCTCTCTCTCCTCATTGACCGCAGAGCACACACTTCTCTCTCTCTCCCTCTCTCTTTATTTGTCCATGAAGTGGAGTGATATTTGTCCATGTATGTAAATAAATATAAAAAATGTACATGCATATGTATTATTTTTATACAAGACTCACAATGGTTATTTGCATATATGTATATATATGCATAGGCACCACTTTAAAAAACTTCAACGAAAAATGTTGTCTATATTCCTATCATTTCATGGTTAATTATTTGGACCGTTTACCGTAAAACTATTTCATAGTTAATTAAATGTTTGTCTCTATTCACACCAAACCCACATTATTACGTGCTTTTGTGTTGGTGATAAAGTGGTCATGTTTTATGAAATTAACATGATAAGTTGACCACATTTTAGCTTTGTGGATTATAGGTATTGGCCAACCAGACATGATAAAGTGGCTATGTTTTATGAAATTAACATGATAAGTTAACCATATTTTTGCATGTATTGATCATGTTAAAATGCTCACATATTAACCAACAATGTTATATTTTTAAGGCTTAATTGCAAGAACACCCCCTAAACTATCAATTTTTTGCAACTTCACCCCCTTAAGTTTAAATTCAAGCAACTTCACCCCCTTAACTACCAAATTCGAGCAACTACACCCCCTCCCCTATTTTCCTTTAAAAAAATGGATGGAGACCAACAAAATTACGTAGGTACCCTTTTTTAAAAAATATTACGTTGACAGGCGGTCGTCCACGTGGTCGACCAGGCGGTCATCCGGGTGGTCGTCCGGTGCACACTTCTCTGGTCTGTCAGCCGGTTCGTCAACCTGTATCTCAAAAATTCATCTAAATAAATCCGTTAAAGCATGTATTGAGCTCAATAAGTCTTTGTTAATATTAATCATTGAATCTAAGAGACTTTATACTATTTTTCAAGGTCGAGAAAATATTTAGTCCGCGAAAAGACTTTTCGATAACTGACTTTCGCGATGGTGTAGTTCAAAATTTTTACTCAAATATGGAGGTCAATAGGGAAACAAGGCACATTACCTCTACTATTGGTTCAAAAACAATAGCTGTGAATCCTGTTACAATAGCCACTTATCTAGACGAGTACCAACGCCCACCCGCCGAAGTTGTCACATTTCCAAGTCCGGCATGGTCTCACCCTCCCGATGAAATTAGGGATTGTAGGAAAAATATGCATGATAATTTGTTGAAAAATTATATGCATTACTATTTATTATTTTGATGATTATATTGATGAAGTTTTTATTATATGGCAAAAGAAAATCTTTTATCGCAAAGTCCTTTTTCGGACTAATTTTTCCTTGCCTTGACGTAATGCATAAAGTCCTTTGAATTCAATGATTAATATTTACAAAGACTTAGTGAGTTCAATACATGTTTTAATTTATTGAGGTGAAGTTTTGACAGGCCGGCTGTCTAAACAGAGAACAGGGTCAACCAAAGCCAACCGACTAAGAGGCCGGACGACCAGCCGGTCGACCACCTGGTCGACCACTTTGTCAACTGAACATTTTTGTAAGGGCATTTTTGTACATTGATTTACTTTTCCATCCAATTTTGAAAATTTCCATCCAAATTCATAACAGAATTGGACGGAAAACGGGGGAGGGGGTGAAGTTGCTCGAATTTGGTAGTTAGGGGGTGAAGTTGCTCGAATTTAAACTTAAGGGGGTGAAGTTGCTAAAAAGTGATAGTTTAGGGGGTGTTCTTGCAATTAAGCCTATTTTTAATTGATCTTATTCCATGAAATATGGTTAAATTACCATCAAAATAGGTGTTATCACCATCAGCATTCCATGGAAAGGTGGGTTCCCCCCCAAGTCATTGTGTTAAATTCAATTGTGATGGAGCATTTTCGTCTTCCCGCAGCAAAGCTGCCTTTGGTTTTTTAGCCAGAGATAGTGGTGGACAAGCTCTTTTTTGGAGATCTGGACGAATCATTGCCTCCTCGGCACTCTTTACAGAAGCGTGGGCCCTTCGTATAGCGTGTGGTGCTGCCACTGATATGGAAATTATGGATGCAATTTTTGAATCTGATTGCAAGGAATTGGTCGACTGTTTTTTGAAGGGAGGCCACCACTGCCCATGGGAAATTTCTTCGTTGGTTGCTGATATCAAATGTTGGGCTAAGGGGAGGAACTGGAAATTCTCATGGGTCTACAGGGAGCAAAATCGTGTAGCTCACAGGCTTGCTTCTTCAATTTTTGATAGGAATTTTGGTATTTATCCAGGTTGTATCCCGCCTGGGGTTGAGGATCTCATTGTTAGAGAAAAACCCCCTTAGTTTTTTTCCTTCCTTTTTGTCCCTCTGTTTGTCTTTTCAAAAAACCATCAGCATTCCATGATTAAATTACTATGTCGATTTCAACGTTTCTTGACCATTCATTATCTAACTTGAAACCAATTTAATAAACATGACATAATCAATCCTATTAAAATTACCAAAAAATCATGAATTATGATTGTTTCGATGCGATTTAATTTGAAATATAAAAGTAATCAATCATATTTAAATTTACCAGATCCCACAGAATTAGGAAACAATCCAATCCAATTCCACTAAATTGGGAAAATAATCCAATCCAATCCCACTTAAATTAGGAAAGCAAAAAACATAATATAGATAATTGCACTCACCTTCATTAAAGAAACCGGGAAAAAGACTTGAAGATAAGATCACACCTTACCAGCACAAAGGTCAATGACAGCACCTCTATCCAAATTATTGGAAGGTA
This sequence comes from Rhododendron mucronatum var. ripense, assembly GCA_019656295.1. Taxonomy (NCBI): domain Eukaryota; kingdom Viridiplantae; phylum Streptophyta; class Magnoliopsida; order Ericales; family Ericaceae; genus Rhododendron; species Rhododendron mucronatum. The sequence goes on from BPLT01000024.1 coordinate 3,425,165, forward strand.
TTCCCGGTTTCTTGGATTTTTCGAAGGTTCCGATTTTGGTTGTTCAACTCCCGACGTTGTTTATGTTTCCTCAAAAATTAGTAAACACTTCTCCCCTGTAGAAACCCAACCAGTCTCCAATGGCAGGTTCTAAGATCCAAGCCTTCTGGAACCACCCTGCTGGCCCAAAAACCAGTCAGTTCTCTCTCTCTCTCTCTCTCTCTCATAAAAATAATAAGCTTATGTCGTTGATTTGTTCTTGTTTGTTCATCTGTCAGTAGTTTTTTGTTCAATTTGAATTGATCTTGTGGATGGAGAGGTTGTATGAGGTGTTTCTGGATTGTGATAATTACCCAAAAAGGCAAAAACTAATCTTTTGCCTCTAATCTGTTTTGTTTTATTTATCAGCTGATCTGGATAAGTGGATTACTGTTGTATCCGGTTTACGAAAAGGCAAAGAAACGGGTGAATTAGAATCAGACAGTAGAAAAAAGAATATCCGTTTTTGAATTCACAGTGTCCTGTTTGGCATCGTGTCTAGGTCGTATGGACAGCTTTCTAATCGCCAGATTCCTTCTGGCTCGAATCCTTTTTTTCCAATTAGTGCAACATATTGTGCTTCTCACGAAACAAGAGATTCGTCGTCTTACCAAACAAAAGTTTTCAAAGAGCTCACCCTGCTGAAGTTCCCAAGGGGCGGTTCGCCAGGTGACTGAGAAATGGGATTGCGATTGAATTTTGAAGTGATGGGCCTACCACAAGTAGTTCCTTCTTCTCATAGGAGAGTCATAGCAAGCTTCGGATCGTTTCATTCAAGCTTGGATCAAGATTAAAGATTGAGTCCACCCCGGAGACAGACACAGAGACAAGCTTGGCAGTTCTCTATGTTGTCTATCTATCTTATCTTAGCTGGCTCTTCCCCAGGGTGGTCTACAATCAGATAGGAAAGAACAGATTAGATGACTAGGCGTTTACCGTAGTCAACTTTGTTTCTAAGGGATCGCGGAGATCCAAAAGGCATATACGAGAGGCAATTAACTTGGAGAACTTGGTCTTGAGTTCCCCACACGCTGCCAAGATCCTATGGTTGCAAGTGGTTGCGCGGTGATCCCCTCAAAAGTATCCTTACTAACCGGTTTAGCCTGTAGTTTTATGCTACTCATAGAGGCTCAATAGCTATATACATGGCAATTGAATCATGAGCCGAGATCATAAAGAGCATGCTGCGTGTAGTAAGTGGAATTAGTCAAATGGGTTAAGAAGCATCAAATGTCTGTTGTTCGGAAGAATCGATGGCCTTTTTTTCCTTCCACCTCTGCTCCTACTCTAAGCTTTCGATAGATTGATTGAATTTGTATTGATTCTATTCAGGGGGCATAACCACCCCCCACACCACCTTCGCCTTTCCCACATAGCCGCATAACCATAACAATTTTTCTCTAATGCCATACCAAACCAAACCAAGACCTTTCAAACAAGGAATGCAAGAACCCACAGTTCCTTTTGCCTTTCTTGAATACCATCCTCACTCCCCCAGGACCGAGTTTCTTTATGCCGGATATAGGGATTCTCGTCTTTTGCTCATATTGTCTCCACTTCTGGCAGGGCCTCTGCTGCACCAACCACACCCACGCACTCTGCTGAAAACAACCAGCTAGTCCAAAAAATGCTCCTTTATACTACTATTCTAATAGGGGATCCTTATTTGAATGTTCAGTGGGGGCATAAACCATTGGTTCAATCCAGTTATCGAACTTATGCTTTTATAATTACAGCTGTGTAAGGTCTGAACAAGATTGAAATTGGGCCTGGCTAGAAGTACCACCATGACTTATTAGTGTTTAAGCATATTCACTTGAGTACCTTATCTGATTATCTCCTTTGCCTCAAATGCAGTTCACTTTTGGGCTCCAACATTCAAATGGGTGATCAGCATAGCTAATGTTGCTGACTTCTCAAAACCACCTGAACAGCTCTCCTATCCTCATCAAACAGGTACTACTCTCACTTCCTTACATTTACTAGGAGTACTACTTATTAGTCTTTAGATTCATGCTCCTATACGGGGCTATACATACATAGATGTACTCTAAGGATTCAATTCTTACAGATTTTTTTGTTCGATTTTGTAGTTGTTGCAATCAGTGGACTCATTTGGTCTCGCTACAGCACGCAGATCATCCCTGTAAGCCTGACCCTCCCATTCTAAAATTATTACGTGACTGGAAACTGTTTGTGTTAGTGCTCGGAAATTGTTTTGGTTTGAAATTACAAGAACTGCTAAATTGAAAAACAAGTGAAGCCCAATGTCACTCAATTTTTTTCAAGATGGTACTAACCCACAAAAATAATTAGGCACATCAATCAAACACGTAGAGCGGAGGAGAACACAAGATACACGTGATTCAGCAAAGTGCATACGAACACATAGGAAAAGCAGAAACCCCTGCTCAAAACTCTTTTCTGTGCCTCCCTTACTTCCCCTTTCTCTGTTGTCTCAGAAATTACAACAACTACCTCCGAAATTCTACTCCATTCTCCGAGCAACAGCTGTCTGCCTCCATAGGCCATTACATAAATCTAAGAAAATATTAAAATGCAAGACTACTCACACCACAGCGTAGGATCTTGTGACCCATTTTATGTTCTTTTACATGATAAATGCCCCCTCCCCTTATATACCTTTGCTTTGATTTTATCCCGAGTGAATAATTGGAAACAATTTGCAGCCTCAATGGTGCTGATTCGTAGCCTAAACAAGAACCAATTATTTAGGGATATTGATGGAGTATTTTGTTTTGAGATTTCAGAAAAACTTGAATCTTGTTTGTGTCAATCTCACAATGGCTGCGACAGGCTTTTATCAACTGTCACGCAAATTTCAGTAAGTCGGATCGATTCAATTCCTGTAACTACACATTAGTTGTTTTTTCATTTCCTTCGTTTCGTAACTGTCGTGCATTTTGCAGGCATGATTACTATCCTGAGCCCGAACCAGCTGAGGCAAAAGAATGATGATAATGAAAATTGAAAAAAACGTGGAAATTTCCAAGTACATGTGTATCATTGATGCATTGTAGATTTCAAAAAACAAAACATTCGTTGTTGTAATAAGTGATGGTGATTACAGTGGATAATGAGATTCTGATCGACTGGAAATGGAAGCATGACCATTTGGGAGATTTCTATATACTTTGTCATGTTGAAAACTATGGCTCTCCAGATTACCTTTTCTTCTTCATCATGGATAGGAGGCTTTGTTATGAAGGTGATCATGCTAAAAGTAAAGGCCAATCTTGAGAGCAAGAAAATGGAGTCCTGAATTGTCATGTGTTTTAAAGCTTTTTTTTTTTTTTTTTTGAACACGTGTTTTCAAGCTTATTTAAGTTGTTTTTGTCTCGTAAACAACTTTATAAGCTGTAGCAAACATGTGAAAGGTTGATATTCAACCCGTATAAAACACATATCCGTTTAGAGTTGCAAACAAGCTAAACCAAGCTCAGCTCCTTCAAAACTATCTCATATTCAACCCGTATAAAACACGTTATCCGTTCAGAGCTGCAAACAATCCGAACCAAACTTTGAAGTGTTCGAGCTCGGCTCGTTCAAAACTATCCAAGCTCGATGAGCCAGGTTGAGCTCAAATAATCGAAATCGAGCCTGAGCTGTAGCAAACATGTGAAAGGTTGATATATATTCAACCCAAATAAAACACATTGGTGATCGTGTAATCGATTTCGGCCTGATTGTTGGGCTAAGCAGCATTGTCACCTTATTTCTCCTCGCTATAGTGATTTAGGGAAATTTTTTATCACGTAATTTTTCAGTAAGAGAAAACATGATTTAGCGAATTTATGTTGTGTTACTATCTTGATCACATAATTTTTCAATAAGACTCTCCACTCTTATTCACAATACCCATTGTATGTCGTTTTCATTATCAGTATTCTTATTGAGATGTTTTCGAAAGACATTATCAAACTCTAAAAGCTTACACTTTAAAGTTTTACGTAAAGAACAAAAATTAAAATGCATTTATCGAAAATATGAAGTGTGAAAATTACCATCCAATAATTAGGTTTTGGTGTAATTTCAGCCGTGAAATTGTGTACGGGAAATAGAGGAATGTCGATAAAGATGACTTGGTGCCCAATGGTTTTGGATGCTTCCCTCTCCGCGCTCTCTCTCTCTCTCTCTCTCTCTCTCTCTGTCCTTTTAACGGCAGATGTCGCTGTATAGGATTACTTCCGGTTTTCAGAAGACCGTCCGAAACTCATTGCTAGTTTATGCTCGCCGCCCCATCGTAATCGATTCCAATGAATTCCACTCTCTTCGTCACTATCAAAACAAGGTGCGCCCTCTAACTCCTGAGTGACTTGCACTTCGTATAAGAACTTGGGTTTTGCTAGGGTTTAAGGCTCAGGTATTGTATGTTTCTAATTTCTATAAGGTTGTAGTCTTTTGTGTATTATTTACCAAGAAATTATTGTGGGTGTCAAAGTTTAGGTTTTGAAGTTATGCAACACAAAAAGAATTCAAAAATGTTGGAGCTGTGATTCCTATTTTTTTTCTTCTCATTTTATTAGTTATTTAACGTCAAGGTGCACCCTCAATCAGAACTCTGGACTTGAAGTTACGAACTAGAGGATTTAGGACAGGATGTCATCTGTTAGCTATGACAAGCCAACAACATCTGTATAGCCCACGATGCTGAGGATGACTGAGGAAAGATAGAGAAGTAGCCGGACTGAGACCTCTCTATGTATAAGGGGTAGGTCACGCGGGTCTTGCCTAACCACCTTGTGATCACAAGGTGGATGCCAGGGCCAATTGCACAAGTTCTAGCCTCTCAATCGCGACTGGCAATTCACATTGTGCAACGGGTACTATACCTAAGCAAACCTTCTGTACCTTCCCGTGGTGTTGATAGTAGGCCTGAGTCTTGCCTGGTAGGACTCTTGTTCTTATGGAGCTTCTGGTCCTCATACTGCGAGGGAAGGTTTGAGGCAAGGTTGTTACCGCTATGCAATGGTTAGCCCAGTGGGTTTCACGGTTTGGATCCCTCAGAGCTACGTTGCATGCACCTTCAGTGCTATATGGTTTGGAGGTTGATTTTGAAGAAGAAAGAGACATTTCCTCTTCTTTTTTCCTGGTGAGTGGTGACATTTCATCTAGGAAGTGCTGAATGCATGTGTTTTTTGTGTTCCAGGTGGTTACCAATCTCGTGTCATTATCACAGAACTCACCCCTCAACGCATCTGTTTTTCGACGACTTGGGTTCTGGTCATCTGCGTCTCCTGAAACTACCAAAACGGAAGCTGCCCGGTCTAAAAACAATGGTACTCACACTAGAACAAGTGAAGCTACCACCCATCCTGATAAAAAAGAAGCTTCCAGCTCTGAATATATAGAAGTAACTAATCAGAAAGTTGAATCAGATTCTAGTTCGGAATCCCAATCTGCCAAAAGGAGGAGGAGACATACTAAACGAATTGCATTTTCTGATTCAGATTCGGAAAGTGATTTTTCCAGGGAGGAACTGTTGAAAGTTATGGCAGATAAGGAAGAACTCCTGAAAGGGAAGGACAAAGCAATTGAGATGATGCAAGAAAAAGTTCTCCTGGCTGATGCTGAAATGGCAAATGTCATGTTTAAGGACAAGACGTGAAGCAGCAAACTCCAAAAAATTTGCCATACAGGTTTGTGTCCTTTTAAATAATGCTGTCTAATTTTTAAGGTGGATCCAACCCTCAGTTTTTGTTATGATTTGCCGATTTGTAAGTCTTACTTGCTCTTTGTTTGCACATTATGCTGCAGAGTTTTGCAAAGAGTTTACTGGATGTTGCAGATAATTTGGCTAGAGCTGCTTCTGTTGTTGAAAACAGTTTCTCAAAGATTGATGCATCTAAAGACACTGCTGAAGCAGTGCCCCTTCTCAAAACACTTCTTGAAGGTGTTGACATGACGGAAAAGCAACTTCTAGAGGTATATTAAACATATTGCTCCAGAGCAATTATGGTGAGATATCATGCATTCCTTTACTCCTGCATGTGTGTTTCTTTGTATTTCCATCCAAACTGCATTCCATACTAGTTGCTGGTAATTTCTTGGCCATCTGGAATAATGCAGTCGTTGCTGTATGCTATCATTTATAATGGTTCAAATTCGATTTGTTTTGTTACCTTATAACATTTGTATCAAGATACAATTTCTTATTAGGTTTACTGAATGTTTGGTTCAGGTATTCAAAACGTCCGGAGTGGAAAAATATGACCCGACAAATGAGCAATTTGATCCTAATAGGCATAATGCAGCATTCCAAGTTCCAGATGCTTCTAAGTCCCCTGGCACTATAGCTATTGTTCTGAAGGTAATTTCTTTTCTTCCTCTTTGCTATCAATAAATTAAGACTAGCCAATTTTCTAAGATATGAAGTGTCATCCCTAGATGTTTTAAATATATAAGCTTTTTACTCAATTATTCATGCAAGTATTCACGACTTTATCATCTCAATTGAAGGCGTTTTTTTATCTTTTTGAAATTACCAAAAGTCAGTCACCTGCATCTCTCTCTCTCTCTCTCTCTCTCTCTCTCTCTCAGGATTTTGTATTTACTATTTCAGAGTGCATAAAATTAGGTAGTTGTCTACAGATGGTCAGTAACAAGCAAAATGGTGTAATGTGCTTTCTGTGCTGCAGCCAGGATACATGCTGCACGATCGAGTTCTTCGGCCAGCTGAAGTAGGCGTAACAGTAGACATGGCTAATGAGTAATGAGACAAACCAAGGCTCTGAATCTTGAAGGAAAGATTGTTCACAATATCTACGAGGCCATATGAAACCTGCCTATGAACAGAAGAAAGCATGATTCCCCTATTAGATAATCTTTGGCTGATGTGCCTAGTCTTAGTACAAAGATTTGGACAAACGAAAATTGACCCAGTTTTATATCTCTCAATTCAATTTGAATTTGGCTTATGATAGGGGAGATTATTCAGCCATTCAGCTCCATCTCTGTTGCTCTTGTGGGTATTAATTTCCAGAAACCGACTCAGTCAGGATGCAGAGGGACGCTAATTCTCACTTATGCATGGTTTTTTTCCTGTAATTAATAGAACAATGTGGCATTTTTCGCTTTGCCCAATGGTTTGTCTATTGGAATAGAGCTCTGTGTCCTGGTTTTTGTGCTAATGGTTTATTGAGACCCATTTTCATCGTTCACTGTTTTTTTGTTTCACTCTCCATTGCTGACATCGGCCCTTAGACTCCGCTATGACTAATCATGCGATTAAAATGCAAAACAGTAAATGAAATCAAATCTCTCCATTGCTGACATCGGTCCTTAGATGACTAATTCTTGAGCCGATGTAGTCTCCGTATAACGTAATCATGGGATTAAAATGCAAAACAGTAAATGAAATCAAATCTCTGCTTTTTCCCTATCCTTCAACAGAGTTTTCATGTCAGAACACAGAAATCTTTCACGATTGCAAATTTCTGCAGTTTCAATTGATAAACTCTACTCCAATTTTTTGGGTGAATGAATCAACAAAATTAGACTTCGGTCTACCCGTTTTTGTCTGGCATTTTGCATTAAGCATATAGAATTTATTAGATGCATACTTACCCAAAACAAATAATTCCTTGCCCCATAAAAAGATATTAGATGCATGCATCGTCTCCTCAACCCTTGTGGTCTCCCATAATTGTCTCTCTTTTTTTATTTTTTTACGAACAAACAATTTCATTCCTCAAAAAGAACAGAAAATTGACCGGAGGCTACAGAATCTCAACATCCAAAGCCCATCATTAGGTACAAAGACCTCAAGTTTCAGGTTATTCAAGGATGAATTCACAAGGGTTTGGTAGATATTCACCCAAGTACAATAAAGAAAGTTCTACATACGGAGAGAACGCGAACGGAGATGACCCCTTTACTTTTGGGGAGTGAATAATTTGAGGGGTGCGAAAATCACTTCCCTTACTTTTCCAATATGAGCAACAAATTGGCTATTCAAATATTTGTATTATGTTAAATTGTTGATTCTCGAATTCAAACATGCCTCGAATACATAAATTTCACAAAGTGTAATATATCATATATTATTGCTCTCGAGATGTTAATGTTACTATTAATTCCGTTAAAACACGTTTCTGCTAACCAAATGGCATTTTACTGAGAATTTTGGAAGTTAAATTTAAGAAAGTAACCGTTTTCGGTCGGGGTGACAGTTTCCTGAAATTTCCATCAGACCGAACCGAACGACTATTTATTTATATAAATATTGTTTTATATATATTTTACATATATACTTAAATGAAAATTTTATATTTTGGAAGGACCGAATTCTCCAACCGGACTGATCTCACCCCGAACCGAAAACTCAACTTCGGTTGGGAATCACCCCTATTTTTTTTATTTGTTTGATCCCCAATCACCCCTATTTTGGTGACACGAAAAAACATAGGGAAAAAAAACAAGAGAAGGAGGGAAAAGGAGTGCAAAAAGGTGACTGTTCGATTAGGCCAACCCATCAGGCGTTTATTGGACCTCGGAAGCACCGGCCCGTTATCCTTCCACCGTAGAGAGCGGGAGGTGATCGTTGCTCTGTGAGGCCAGCCTTACGCTTTGCCCTCCGCTCTAAAGGCAACGAAACCCAAGCCTTCGCTCGGGTCCCGCAGCCCAACTCTCCACTTGGAGTGGGCAGGCCAGGAAATAGCTGCCAGAGGCCCTACCATCTGGATTAGGCCATTGTCCAGTCACCCTGATGCCCCCACTTGGGTCACAGGCTAGCGTTACCCAGCCCGGCAATAAGAAAGTCTATCGTGCAGCTTAATATAGCAGAAAAGATTAGTATTCCTGCTCGATGTGGGACAAATGAGAATAAGATTTCTCTCTCATTCTTTATTCGTCTCTCTCTCTCTCTCTCTCTCTCTCTCTCTCTGTGTTCCCATTACCTGTGTTTATGGCTGTGATGATGGAGTTTGAAGCTCCAACAACCACTCAGACATAGAATAGGTTGGATATGGACAGAATTCGCCGTGTTTCTTCTCTCTCTCTCTCTCTCTCTCTCTCTTCATCAGATGACAGAAAAACTATGAAAACAGTTAGTATTCCTAATATGAAGTGGTTGTTCAAAGCACCTGCGTAAATTATTTTTGTTTCACTGGTTTTGGTTGCAAATCGCATTTCAAACTGCCCCTGCCCACCGTCTTGTTAATTCTTTTCAGAGTCTTCTCTGAACCAATAAAAAGCGTCTCGTGTATGCATGAATGTTCGATTTTGGGTAGGAAACCGGGTTTTAGTTTACTTTTGTGTTTCACTCGTGATTCTGGCTGACAATGTTGTGACAATACTTAACCTTTCACTGGTAAGCGCCTCAAATCCAGGTTGAGGGACTGTTTGTTGCCTTTCGTGATCTACAAAAACACGTGCTATGGCGCAAGCAAGGAAGAGATATATATGTAGGTTTGCATTTGATTTTTCAGATTTCAAAAATCAATGGATGAAATATAAATGGACTTCAAGTAATCGCTAGTTGGGAGCCTCCCCAATAAGAATTCCAACGAACAAAAAGCTCTTTTGAGCATGTGCGTGTACCCTATTGTAGTCTAGTCTTTAAAATCCCAACACCGCGGAAGAATCAAGAGATGAAGAATCAAACGAAACATCAAAGACCTATTAGTTGTTCACTTCTACAATTTTTAAAACAAACGAGCAACACTCTGATTACATTAAAGGGTTCTGTCTTTTCGCAGAACAGTTGGTTTCCAAAATATCGAAAATTTTACAAACACAATCAAAATGCACCAGGCACAATGGAACCCCTTGTTCACCCAAAGCTGAACAGGTTCAAAAGCATGATCACCATTAGCCATCATTACATGTTGAATGGTAGTTTCATTACATAGTACTGCATATCTTTCACTAACACTGCATTTACATATCAAGACAAACCATAAACCAATACTAGAGCTCGATTACAGACAGAAGGAAATTTGTCTGTCTTCACCAGAACATATATTCATGCACATGAGGCACCAAGACTCAAGCTCTGCCATAAACCCATCTGAGCGCACTCTACCAAACTTCGCCTCCTTGGTTTTTCATGTCTGATTCATTGTTGTCATCGCAGCCAGTCAGTCTGTATCCAAATTCAAATGGCTAATTCTTGAGGGTTGTCCGGTCAACACGTTCTTGTTGGTTGCCTGAAATCCAAAACCGTACACTTATCAATAACTGTTAATGATCGATAATCCTGTCTGTCTATACACAAAATATAGCAAAACAAGCAATTGCATCTTTTTCTTTGACGAAGAAGCATAGCTGGAATTAGAAACTTAGGTGTTATTACCGAGCGTAAAACCTGGAAATATACTGATCGAATAGGCTCCCAAACTAGAACAACACCCGAAACTGGAAGTGGAATTTTTCAGGATGACAAATAAACAACCTGCATTTTGTTCCACGATAGCAATCTCAGTTACTCCGGGCTTTTCATAGGCATCATCATAACTCTGGCATGTAGTTTCTGTCGAACAGGTGTTCCAAAGACTCATCAGACTCCATGCAAATAGGACAAGTTTTAGATTGAGCACAACGTCTTCGAAACAGATTTTCCTTGGTGGCGAGTAGACCAACACTTGTAAAATGATAAGCAGGAGTTGACATTGGATTATGCAACAAAGACTATAACCAAATACTTCATACCGCAAAGGCAAGTAAATCTAGCGAGTATACCAACAACTTACTGCCTTACTTTGCACCCAGCGAGATAGGGGGGGATTACATTTGCTCTCCGTCCAATTCCAAACAGCAACGCCGCAGCTACAAACGTGCCAATCACCGTTAAACCTCTTGGAATTTTGACACGAAGAAATGTAGTCGCCCAAATATCTTCCAAATATTTATAGAGTACTGTACTCAGGTGTGTATGTCTTTCAAATATGTTTTTCAATACCTCTGGAAATATCGAAAGTGCTTTGCAGTAATTACATATCATTCCTAAGCATAGCCATACGATAGTTCTGCTACAATACGTTTCAATTATCAGTTCCAATCATGATATTTTAACATACAATAAGGCATTAGCAGAAGAGAGCAACTTTGAACTTCACAAATAATAGTATCGAAGTCAGTGACACAGTATATTAGCTCAAACAAAGTAAAGAAATTCAACTTCATACCCAGCATTTATAAGATTTTGAGCCATTGGTGAGCCCATAATTCAAAGACCAAAACGCCAGAACGTGCTGACATTTCATCTGCTGCAATGGAAAAACTAAATTTTCAACATAAGGGGAAAACCAGTTCAAAAATTTGCAAGGGAAAAACCCAATGACAAATGGAGAGTTGAATTGCTTGGAAACTAAAATGCTCAATTGAAATTCCAACAAAATGACTATACTTCAATACCCAACTGGGAAATTCCTTTTTTTTTTTTTTGGTGGGTGAACAAACCTAACTGGGAAATTTACGAAAACTAAAACCTGAAACAAAAATTCAGAGAGAGAGAGAGATGCAGATACCACTGGGAAGAGAAAGCCTTGGAAGAAAAGGAGGAAATGGGTTTTTTGGGGTTGAAGAGATGGGTCGGGCTGTGAAGTGAATGGGTATACGAGTGGAGAAGCTTGAACGATTTGCAATGGATTTTGTTTTGGGAAATGTTTGGAAATGGAGAATTTTAATAAGAATTGAAAGCAATTGGGAGTGAGGAGGATCACTGCCAGCAGAGTACGATACAGCGCATATGCCAAAAAAAAAGCCGCGTTTGAAAAGCGCGAGTTCTGGTTCTAAAGACTTCGCAGGATCAACATGCGAAGTATGTTTAAATAACGCAAGATGCATTAATAATTAAATATGGACTTATATTAGGTTTTTCCCACAAATCTAAATCGTTCATATTGTATAAATCATCAAGAGTAACCAGAACTGTACACAAAATTCATGAAACAATTATTTTCAAATATTTCAAAATCCCTATAACAAATTTTATACTCCTGCATAACTAGAAAAAAAAAAATGTCAAACGAAAACGCAGAGCTTGTCCAAAGATTTAACACTAGGCGTCATGCTTCAAAGGGTGGCCTAGCTCCTGGAATATCTGCCCAAGCTTCATGTACAGTTCCTTCTGCTCCTCAAAAGTCAAGTTCATTATTATCTGAATCAAAGAAACAATAAGAACATAAGAGCTCAATATTGCACACGGATTAATAGTTTGACGCCCGTGCATGGTTTCACAATTCAGAAACTAGGATGTAAGAGAAAAACAATCCTGATGCATAATAGCTTCTTGGAAAATCATTGCTGAAAACAAAAAAATAAGGAGGAGGTGAGAAACGCATCAGTTTTGCCTCGCATCTAATGAAATCTCATTACCATGATTAGTATTCCAAGTCTAGAGGTATTTCGCCAATCGTACCATTCCCACAAGGTCTAAAGCATAAGTGTATAAGGCATGGAATTTACCTGATCCAAAAGCACCTCAACTGGATAGATTTGAGGAACAATGAAAGATTGATGATAGATGTAGGCGAAGACGGCTATAACCATCTGCAGATACATGGTAAAGAATCAATTAGATTTCAATGGCTTTTCTTGTTTTTCTTTTCAACAAGGCATAACAAAAACACAAGGATGCGGCCTTGCTAGATTGGCAGATTTAAGGCGTCTTGAGGTAAATAATTTAAATGAATAAATGTCTTCAGCAGCTGACCTGGCAGTCCATTCTGTCAGTAAAGCCACCATGTCCAGGAATACTATTACCAAAATCCTGCGATAATTGTGGAAGAAGGCTCAGGATAAGTTACTATTGATCTCATTCGGATAATGAGGTTTAAGCAAAACAAACAATACACTAGATGAACCTTAATTTTGAAAGCTCTCTTGAAGCCACTTGCAAAGAATCCTCCAAAAGGTGCTATAATTGACGCAAATAAACCCAAGCCCAAAGCATGCCATTGAACAGGAAAAACTGATATCTCTTTCCATGGAAACTGCAAGATTCAGTAAAAAATGACATGGTAATAACATCATACATGATTATTTTTTGTATATGAACAGGACACAAAGTAGATGCTCACCATCTAGGTAAAGACACAAAAAACAAGACCTTAGTATTTTAGTATGCGACTCACCCATTGAGGAACCCATCCATGCAAAGAATAGTAATCTGGCTTAAAAAGCGGACCAGGATCACATTGAAGCCAACCAGTTGATAAATCCTACAGACATCCACTGGATAAACATTTTTGGAATAGCAATGCAGAGTTCTTCACATGTGGACTGATTGGATCGGTCAAAAAACTTACCTTCCGTGGACAAGTCAACCATTGAAAACGGCCCAAGATGTTCGCCAGCTGCATACAAGATGGTGGAAGCATCATTAAAGATACCCAATCAAAGTCTCTTTTTCCCAAATAGAGACTCAATGCCATGACGTACTGATAAAATCTCAAAAACTTTGTTTTGGTACAAAGGATACAAACAACAAACAAAAGAAAATACACCTCTCAAATGAGGTCCCTGCTATGTAAGCAGCAAGAAGTTCCCCAACTATGCACCCAGCAGGATAAAAAAAAGGCCCACAAGTTAATGCATGAAGAGTTAGCTTGCTCACCACAAATGCTGAGATCATGGTTGCTACCGATGCTCCAATGAAACCCTCCCATGTTTTCTTCGGAGATAGCTTGATCAAAGGTGTTCTCCCAAAAAAGAAGCCAAAGATATAAGCAGCTACATCATTGATAGCAATAAGTGATGCTGGAAGAAGAAACCTGCATATATATCTACACCATCTGAAACAGCCCATGCAGTGGATTGAAGTAAATTAGAAGTACACTGAAAAAAAGTTTACATATCTAAGGGCTTGTTTGGTTGAAGGTTTTTGGATTTTGGATTTGAATTTGTAATGATTAGGGTAGAGAGATAAGAAATGATTGGAGAGAGATAAAGATAAAAATGAAAGTAGTGGTTGGAGATAGGGGTAATGAGTGGATGTTGGAATAGGGTAATAATTTTGAGCCCAAAATCCCAATCCCAATCTCAATCCCAATCCCTAACCAAACAAGCCCTAAGAGTTTTAGTTCAATAGGAATTGAAGTAATTACCAAGCATTCATATACTTGAATACTCGTGTCTGATACTTGACACGCTGATAAGGGTACGGGCTCCATGTCAGAGTATATTGTTAGATATTCACCTAGCAAGCGTTTGCTGTAATTCAAATTTACAATGCACTACACGTGAAACTCATAAATTTTGCATGAAACGCTCGAAGACACTTTGTAAACACTATTGATTATAGAAAATAACAGAGATAATGTCAGAGAATTGAACATTGTGGCATATTCGTTTGTCCTTGAGGTGGGGACTATAAGAAATCCGATACTTATTACAAATATCCTCACCGACACCAGTACCCGAGTCCATGAAACATTGACGAAAAGAAAGAACTATTGTGGGAATCACGTTACCAGAAGATGCCTTCAAAAATATTGGCAACCGTAAATGATGATTGGGTGAAGACAACAATGAGAATCATGTGTGTCCATGCGTACTGGCCGAACTGATACTTATACATCTTCTTCTTCTTCAATGTAAGGATGAACCACATGAATCCTGTACCAAATACATGAACATCACGAATACTTTCAAAGACAACTCATTAACATAGTCAGTCAACAAACTTACGAGCTGAACAGCCAAAAGCAAGCACAAAGTAACCAGAACTCAATTATAAGATAGAAGAAAAGAACAGTTCTGATTCCTGAAGATAGATGTGTCAAATGACTCAAATTGAATGGACGCATAAGTGCACTTGACATACAGTTTTTTTTTGCGTGTAACACTGTGACTACTCGTATAAGAAATGAACCAACCTGCTATATATAAGAAATAACAAATAACCATCTGATACTTGATAAAGCCACTCAAAAGCTTATAGAAGAATTTCTCCGAAGTTACAGTATCCACAAGCTGCTGACTGAGAATGCGACCATATACAAACAACATCGCTGTGAAGAAAAAGTGCCTAAAACAACATGTAATGCTTACAATTAGCATCAAATGTCTACACCAAAAAGCTTTATTTTTAATTATTCAATAGTAAGGAGCCGACCAAGGCTTTCACATGCAAAACATCAATGTGCAAAATTATTCAGGGGTAATCTTCTTACCAGTTGAGGAGCCTAAATCCTGGAAGCCACCTATCTTCATGGGCTCGTCTGAGTAAATTAAACAGCTCCCCGGCCATAATTATTTGGATAACAACCACCACCGCCCAAATATAAAGGTGACCCAAATAGATAATAAATGCAAAGCCTGCAAGCATCCACAGAGTGGAGTATGTGCGAATCCACAGTGATTTGTATTTGTTCTCGTCATCGGCAAGGAAATGGTTTCCATCTAATTTGCTTAACTCAGCAGGAATCTAACACCAAAACAAAATTTGGGTCAGTCTTCTGATCAATCTCAGTTCAATAACAATCCACAATACAAATTACTTTCATTCCAACTTTTGTGCAAAAGATACATCAAGTGTCTTGTAAATTCAGGTAGGGGGAGAGGGATAGAGAGGGAGAATATAATTTCCATGCTAACCTCATTTGAACGTCTCCTGTGCCGAATTCGAGCAGTGGGTGTTGATGGTGCACTACCACTGTGACCTCTTTGCATTGTTTCTTAGCGTTCTCTTTCACTGAATGATACCAATAAGGAAAGAGAGAACAGCATGACATACATTATTTACTTAACATCATTACATGAGGAAAAAGAAAAATTTCCATTTGTTTAAATAGAAATAAAAACTCAAGTAGCTTAAAATTGAATAATAAGCTACTCCAACCATGGAAAATGGAAAAGTTCTTGTGCCATAGGTTCTAATAGCTAGGAAATAAGTGAATAAACACCATTCCAACATATTACAATTAATTTGTAGCAGTGCACATAGGCAAGATATGATTCTGCAGAGAATTTTATGTACTTCACAAAGTATTGGCCATTATATTTATACATCTGCTCAATAGTAATTTTGCACACAAACACCAAAAGGTTATGAAAGACTTGGCATTAGAACTCACTTCTGCTCGTACTGAAGGCACTGCCTCTAACTTCAATAAACAACATGATAACTAGGGAGGGTAGAAAATGTACAACTCCCAAACACAAAGAAATGATGAAACAAGGAGAGTAATGAGGAAACAAGCCACAAACAGCTCTCCATTCCCTACTAATCAAGAACAAAGGACTCCCCTTAAAAGGTTTTGTCACTAAATCCTTCAAGATCTTAAAAACTTATCCGAAAGATCATTGTGTTTCTCTCCAACTTTTTCCTTTCTGATCGGCAACTATGATACAAACTAATGTAACCTGGGATATGGTACTCATTCTTGCATATACCAAAGCTAGCTCTAGAAATCCTGCAACCTGCAACTTTTGTGCCCTACAGTCCTTTTCCTACCTTAAGCCCACTTATAATCCAATTGATTAAACACAAAATATTTGTTGGGCCCGGAGTACCCCCATGAATTTGGTTACATAATGTCACTCCCTGCAACCGCTCTCAAAACAGACTTGCGGATGCAATGTCGAATGCCATAAAAAACTTAATTGAAGCCATTGACAACACCAATTGGTTTTAGAAGATATGGTGGAAAGCAGTCCAACAAGTGGTATCAGAGCCAAGAAGTCATGGGTTTGAGTCGTGAGAACGTCATCGCGAAGGAGGGATTGTGGGCCCGGGGTGCCCCCATGGTACATAATGTCACTCCCTGCGACAGCTCTAAAAACTGACTTGCAGATACGATATTGAATGCCATAAAAGATTTAATTGAAGCCATCTCTAACGCCAATTGGTTTTAAGAGAGATGGTGGAAAGCGATCCGACAATATTGACAACGAAAAGACCAGAAAAACTACATCCATAGTACCAATGCCACTATGAGTAAACCCTCAAAATCACAATTTAATGGTTGTTTGATTTCTTGGAATAATGGGTACAAATAATTCACAATTGGTGATTATGTTCTTTATTGTATCACCATAATATCACAGACAAGAATTGTTTCTACACTCCTTACATAGAAATTGTAGAAAAGTAGCACATCTAGTCAAACAGCAAAGGACAAAACGAGTACAAAACAATGCAGAGAGAAAAAGACAAGAGACAATTACAACGATGGCTGCTGATATGGCACGGTAAAATTAGATGAGTCAAAATGTTGCCTTTCCCCTGGCAACTCCATAATTGTCCTGGCATTTGCATCACCCATCATTTTTTTTTAACAGAAGCGTCACCCAACATTGAATCAAGGGTCCTTCTATTGAGTATTGACAGCCCAAGCAAAGATAAAAGACAAAACACACACACATACTCCAGTACACTTTTTACTCTTTTCAATAAAATTTCACACTTTTATACACTTTTAAGTTTTAACTCATTTCGAAACACTTTTCAAACATTAACGTCAGCCTACTGGGATTTCTTTAGCATTTTCCCTGAATCAATAACAATAAGGTGAATAACAAGAGCAAGAATCAAGATTGCATCAAAACAAAAAAAGAAAAGAAAAGAAACATGAGCAAGAAAAAATAAAGAGCTGCTTTTGTTTGAATTTGTAATCAGGTAGCCATCGTGAATCATGGGCATGCGTTTAAAAACGGGGAAAATAACATTAATCTACGAATTGTACAGCATAACGATGCATATAAGTATAGAAAGAACAAAAAGTATATATACGGAGAGAGAGAGAGAGAGAGAGAGAGAGAGAGAGTACGGCGATTGATTAGAGACGGTGGGAAGATTGGACGGACTTTTTGTTCAAGAGATCTCACTGGCTCAGCAAGACAAGGAAAAACAGGAAGTGGAAAATGTTTTCTGGATCGAAAATGGTGACAAGAAGAATTTGGTCGAATACCCCACTTTTCGCGCACTAAAAAACGAAAGATTAGGTGTGTATGACGTCAAAATTGAGAAAGATACGAGGAGGTGGTGTTCCACTTTTATAAAATGTATTTTTTTTTCAAACGAAATTAATTTCAAACTCAAATATAATAAAAATGAAAAAATAAAATTTCAATTTTTTTTACACCGTTTAAAAGATCTTAAAGAGATCTATCAAACAAGATTTATATTGATAGAAAAATTATTTGCATAAATACATAATTTTTAAGTTTAAAATTACTTTTTTTTCAAAAAGTTTTTTTCCAAAAGTTTTTTTTCAATTAAAGTGGAACACCCCTGAGTATATTGAAAAAATTACTAGTAATTGCTTCCTTTTGCCGCGCGTAAACTAATAATGTTAGTAGGATCAAAAAAACAAAAAAACTAATAGGGTTAGTCTTATCTCATGAAAAAAAATTTCCGACATGGAAACCTACCATTGCGAGTTGCATGTAAGTGATAACTTCACCAATAGGCTTGGCAATCGGACTCATTGCGAGTTGCATATAAGTTATAACTTCACAAATAGGCTTGGCAATCAGATCCGTTTCGCCCTGAAGCCTCCTCGCCCCATCCCAAACGGAGCAGATTTTCACCCCATTTTTGGGTGTAGGGTTAGGGTCGAGATAAAAAATTTAAAACCTAACCGAGTTTGGGTAGGGTTTGCGGTGACAGTACCCCACCCCTCAACCCGTCCCAAATTTATTTTTATTCTTGTATTTTTAGCCTTACAACTTAAATACTACATAAAATTTTAACTATTTCTTCCATTTTGCTTTTAGACATTAGATTTTGGTTAAGTTGTAATAGTTATTTTGTGAGTTTTTATTATTTGTGCTCACTTATTTTGGAGTTTAGAACATATTTTCTCAATAGAAAAAAAAAAAAAGAAGAGCGGGGTGGTTGGGTGGGTATACCTAGCACGTGATAGGGACGAGGTACCCATAGATTACCCCGTCGAGTTTTGGGCCGAGGATAAACTTTTGAGTCAGCGTATGGCAAAACCCACCCCTTCCCGCTCGTTGCCATTCCCTACTCACACATGCAAAATTTTCTTTTTTGGAGGAATAGAGCAAGAAACTCCATTAAATGGCCAAAAAAGTACAATTATGCTATCGTTGGTTTAATTATAAGACACACCAGTGACGAGCGAAGACCAATTAAGAGCCCAAGAGACTGAACAAAACTGAATACAGCTCCACAAAATACAAAATACACAAAAAGTACTATGTTATTGCCAAAAGATAAAGGCCCACAAAAAGGCCTAAGGGCACCGACGACGAGTAAAGCCCAACAAAGATCTAAGGAACGGAGTACAACATGGAAAGTGTGCAAAAATGTGCATGGGGCGCGATACGAGAACATTACAAAAACAAATACAAAAGATGATGGATTACTCTCCAATCAATTATTTATTGAACTCCCTACCATACTAAAATACTCCCACCGTCCTAATTTAAATGTCTCATGCAATTTTCGTGCAATTTTGAACCCCCAAAAAATATACTTCTACAAAAAACTGTATGGGACATTTAAATTAAGGAGTAGTATGCAATGGAAAAAAGGCTAAGAGCATCAAGAGTCGATACTCAAGAAGTACATAATGATTTTCTCTTGATATGATCATTTTAACCTATGTGACAAATTGAACCCAAATTCATTAATAGATTCAAGCTCGTCTACTAAAAAATAAATTTAATTCAACTCATTTATTAGTTGGGTTAGAATGAATCTCAACCCATCTAACTTATTTTTTAATTGGGCCTCAATTGGGCTTCGAGTGGGTCAAATGACCCAACAAGTGATGAATAACCCATAAAAGAAAAACCTTCGTCAGTGGATCTCCTCCCTCTGTCTCGACCTCTCTCGCCGACTGAATCGCTTCTCTCTGGTTCGTTCTCTGATTCGTCTCTTCAGGTACGTCTCTCTCTCTCTCTCTCTCTCTCTCTCTCTCTCTCTCTCTCATCTGTGTTTCGTGCAGAAAACCGAACCTCTATCGAAACCCTAGACCCAAACATACACTTATTAGCTCCCTCTCCCTGTTTAATTTCTGCGAAAGAAAACCTTGGAGGAAGAAAGGGGGATTGGGAGGAACCCTTTGCAAGAATCTGCACTTGGTCTACCCATTAGGTAAATTTGTGCATATCATGATCTTTGTCGGGTGGAAATGTTTAGAAGTTATTTTTCAGCAGAAATTTCTAGCTGCCGAGCATGATCTTTTTTGTCCACATAGAAGAATGCATTTGGTGAATGCAAAGGGTGGTTGTTGCTTTTTTCCTTCTAAATGGTGTTTCCTCGTAGTCAGCTTAATTATCAGCAGTTGGACCATGAGTTTCATTTTAATGTGAGGATTAGCATTCAGATCAATTCTGAAGTTACTTTGGCTTGTCCTAATTATGGAAAATGCTTCATCCTTGATGAACCGAGACTGAAATCACTGAATCATTTATGGTTTGGTATTTTGGAGTTCTTTGCTAATATCATTGTTTTATAAGTACACTATTTCTTATTCCAAATGTCCCTCCACTAATGAACACCTTCAATCTAAGTTTTTAGAGTGGAACAATGTTTGGCTTTAAAACTTGTGAACATCTGATGAGCCGCCTGAGGTCAAACTAACCGAAAATCATTACTTTATTGGCAAGACCTTAATTGATTGGTCATTGGTCATCGCCCCGCTTGCATAAAGATCATATGATGCATACATTTTGAAATCTTATTCTCCAATCCCTCTGTTTTTTAATGTGGCACTTGACAAACTAAATTAACATTATAGAACTGTTTTTCACATCCAATGGTACATAGGTTCTTTGAGTGCACAAGAACAGTTGACAGTCGAAATGGCGTTTTATGGTAGACTTGGAAGTCTCATGAGGCAGACCATTTCCCAGCCAAGTGGGCAAGTTCCCATGGCATCTATGCTTAACACCATTCGTTCCATGTCATCTACAAAGCTTACCATTAAAGGTATATACTTGAGTATCGTTGTGTAATGTACTCAACGTTGTACAAGTTATTAATTGTCTTTGAAACTGGATCAACATTACCGGCCTTTTTTTCAGGTCTTTCTTTTGGAACGAATGACGATTCTCTCAAGGACGCGTCTTCGGGCTTTGGTTGGAAGATTGGATTGCCTAAATCACGAGTCTTATATACTGTGTTACGATCACCTCATGTTGATAAAAAGTCCAGAGAACAATTTGAAATGGTAACCAAGAAAAAACTGCTGGTCATGAATACAGACTCGCATGAATTGCGCAATAAGTTATTTTGGTTGAAACGCCAGCGTATATTTGGAACTCAATGTGAAATCCTAGTTTCTTGCAAGACGCGTTTGGATAAGGGTCAAGTTGTGGATGGTGAGTTTAAATCTGCTGTGAATGAATTTACAAGCTCCCAGAATCCAAAAGCTAAGTTGTTTAATTGGGGTAAACCATAACATGTACGAGGAGTTGGTTATTACTGTATTGGTTTATTCAGCCAACCAATGGCTTCTATGGTACTCTGTTATCATAGCCTCACAGCTGCACACATGATAGGATAGGTGCACTATAGTGTGTGATTATACTTACAATCTCTTTTTTAGAGTTTAATTTAGGGGTTGTCCTACTGTTTTCACTGTTCACATGTATCATCTATAGGCGGATTGGTTACTAAAGGTTAAGTACAGCTGTATAAGCTTTTCGAGATAGTAGCTACTGTTTTACTTGGGGCTGTGCAATAGTTGTCCATTATTCGAAACAAAAAAGTGTTGCCAACTGTTTGTACTCAGCTTGATATCTACACTTGGAAATTGTTGGAACGTTACGTCTATTTTTGGAGTATGGTTGACCAAATATTTTGGTGATGACCCTGTAATCAACATTCTTGTTAGTTTTTTTTAGAATTTTTTATCTGAACATTCTTGTTAGTTGATTCTTGGTTCCAAATACATGCACTTTAGTTGTCTGTTTTCAAGATATAAATTTGAGTCATAGTTCCTATCGTTTATTTGTGCTGGCCTCTGTCTCTTAGCTTCTGTGATTCTTTCTGCATAAGGTATTGAATATAAATCTTATAGTGCACAGAGGGGAGACCGTACGCAAAACACACACACACGCACAAGACTTGTGGGTTGTATAGTATGTTTACATAACATGTGGATATCCTGACAGTCTCTTGACTCAGATGTGTTTCTGTGTTTCTATAGCACCAGTCCACGGGTTGTTTTTGGTGACTTAAACAGGAGTGTAATTTTTGGTTTCTTCCCCTCTTATCTCTTTTTCTACTCTCTAGATTTCCTATATGGGATGTGGTAGTATATGGCCTTGTACTCTTGTTTCTATGCTCAACTTGTACATGGTTTTGGTAGCACTGCAAAGGTCATCACCGACAGCGATACAGGGAGATCAAGAGGGTTTGGTAGCCAGCTCGGCAGTGTCGGCCATGGATGGACAGGTTATAATCAAACTTAGGAAGCTTTTTTTTCACCTTTGTTTTTTGGGTTTTAGTGCAGCTAACTTATTTGTTGCTTTTTTTTTTCAGCCACTTGACGTCGTAACATCCACGTGAGCTATGCTAATGATAGACCACCTGCCCCTCGTGGTTATGGTGGATGCAGCGACAGCTATCGTGGCGGTTTTGGTTATGCAAGAGAGAATGATGGTTTCTGAGCACTGTTAATCGGACTTCCGATCGGTACCATGGGCTATGTTATGTTCATTGTTGTGTTCCACATTGGATTTTCCATAACTTGTTTTGGGTAATGAATGCTTTTTAAGGAATACTAGTTTGCCAAGAACTTGAAAAGTTGAAATCATGTTTATCAGAGATGGAATTTTAAGCTGTTCATTTCTTTTTTTGACGAATAAGATCATCCCATTTAAGCTGTCCATTTTTTATACAGGGCACTTTAACTAGTTTATTATGACTGCAAATAACCATATTCATCGAATGGTCCAACCAAATGTAATTTGGAAAATATTCATGATTAAAAATTTTAACTATTTTCTATTAACTAACCATGCATAATTAGGTTGCCAACACTCTAACTAGGGGTAATAAACTAATGAGCTGGGCAATTAGTTTGGTTTGAAAACCTAACAAGGCCCACGACATGTTCAAGCTTAGCTCGTAAAGAGACAAGTTAATCTCAAATGAGCTTTAATGAGCCGAAAACAAGCCGATCTCAGGTATCTTAATTTTTTTGTATATCATAAGCCAAACGAGCCGTGTAGTAGCTTTTGTCGAGCTTCAAAAAAAAATTCAAGCTTAATTTATTTATGTAACAAACCGATTTTAAACGACCTTTTAACTAACGAACATAAACTCGAATAGCTTGTAACTCTAACAACTCCTTAGCCGGACAAACACACTGGGTCTTAGCTCGGGATCAAAAGAAAATTTAAATTGTCTACAGCGGAAAAAAATGCTAACCACAGCTCATTAAATAATGGTTAAAATGCAAAAAGTGTATTAATAGATGTGAAATCGTACTAATGACCGAAAATATTAACCATATATCTCACTGAATTGCATGTGAATTGAATTTCTGATGTACGGAAAAAGTGCATGATAATCTCGAAAGATGATTGAATTTTTACACATCTAAAATATGCACCAAATACTTGACAAAATTGGGTAGGAAAAGGTTATGAGGTATCCAACATAACAATACCCCAATAACACACACGGGTTGCCCAGTGGTTCGAGCGGATGTCCAGGCTTTGAGAGTATTTCTCAAGGTTTAAGGTTCGATTCTTTACCGGATAAATATCCTAAAGTAAGTGGGGGGGCCGTGATTGGTATGATCACGCTATCTCCCTGAAAGTTTGGGTTGCACAATCGGATCCTTTTAGTGGAAAAGGGAAAAAAAAAAATTAGACTCATACATTTTTTCTACTACACAATAAAAATAGCTCTGTTTTATATAGCGGACTCATTAGAAAAAATTAAAAAGACCGGTCCTCCTTTTTTTTTAAATCCGGAGGAAAAGACCTCAACTTATACGGCGCCCATAGATGAAGTGTTCCAATTATTAGTAATTTTTTTGGTTAGTAAAATACGTACGGAGAACAAAAACAAAATACTAAAAAGAGAGCGCATGTGAAGCTTTTTGGCTGTTTCAATGCACCCAAAACACAAATCCCTGTACGATTCCTTGTACGTATAGGCCACATGAAGCAAAAGACTTGAAAAGCTTCTGATTTCCGTAGTCAATGTATTGACGTATCGGTACCTATGCATTCGAGCAACTTTCGGTTTGGCGGCATGGGAAAAACAAAAGGTTTTTAATCCTCCCTGACAATGCCAAAAATTTCAAACTTTCAAACCATTAGAAGGTTTGTTCGATCATTAATTTTAGAGCCTAGAATTAGTCGGTTTATGTGTATGTTGGCCAATCTTAAAGCCGCTGAAGAATTTACCCGATCATTAATTTTAGAACCTCAAAATTAGTAGAGTTTCGTATGTATTGGTCCGGACATCCAGTTTTAGATGGGGCGCGGAATTGCACAGTAAAATATGATCCGCCTTTTTCGGACCATAATGTCCCGCATCCGGCGTCTGAATCTGCAGTCAACGGTCAAATTCCATGTAGAGTACTAATAGGGACTAGGAGGAATATTGAAGTTGCATGCATGTGAATCCCAGATTTCAATGAAAACATAATCATACCCACATAAGTGGGTAGTGGGTGGTGGGTACCAGACCTAAATGGACGACTATCTTGTCTGAATCAAGAAAGATACAGATAAAATCATCTAAAGCAAGAAAACAAATGCACCAATGTTATTTAATAATAATTGAATATCAAAGCTAACTTTTGTGTATTTCGATTAATTTCGAAAATCTGAAATTAATCACTGATTAAATTTTCTGGTGACCTTAAGGTTTGGAATATTTGACATTCGTTTGATTCAAACACGTAACCTCATAGAAAACACACATTTATTTGTTTTCTCATGTTCACTTGATCAAACTCCAAAAGCATCAATGTTATCTATTATAGAATACATTTTTGATTGAGCACCTTAGTTCAAGGAGGAAGGTCATTGTTGGTTCCAATAGTTTGAGAAGACCTCATGTTGCGTATTGACCTCTGACGTGCAATAAATCTTTCACGGATGTTTTTATGATGATAACACCGACCACTAAGATCTTTAGCTAATATTTTTGTATTCAATTAGGCTTAGTGCAAGTCAATTCTATAAAGAGACGGATATGGCCCTAGATCCACATCAGACATCAATTCTATATAATAAGACCTCTTATGCATGACTACACACGTTTCTTATTGAAGGCTTTGAATTGATCTCCAGACCTCCGTCCCAACTCTTCTAACCCGTAAATTGGTATTGACTCTTATACTAAGGCATATTAGATCCGATCAACCAAAACCAGTGCGCCATACCAACTTTCTCTTTACCGTTCTACCATAAGAAAAATATAAAAAATGAATTGCTATAAGAT
The DNA here is from genome assembly GCA_019656295.1 of Rhododendron mucronatum var. ripense. Lineage (NCBI taxonomy): Eukaryota > Viridiplantae > Streptophyta > Magnoliopsida > Ericales > Ericaceae > Rhododendron > Rhododendron mucronatum. Next base: position 3,450,534 of record BPLT01000024.1, read on the forward strand.
TTAGGGAAAATGATGATCAATGATGAGTTTTGATAATTAATACCTGTCAAAAACATTTTCAGCATTAACAAATACGGAGTATTTTCAGTATATCCTTGACGGGTATTAGTATGAAAACAAGTCCTCGGCCATAATTCCTACATAATTCAATGTTTTTTTTTCTATCTAATCTATAAATCCAATAACCGTGGGCCATTCTCGAGCAGGAACGAGATTTCTTCTCAAGTCATGCAACAAGTAGTCAAGTAGAGTGGGTCAAAGAGCAAGAATAGGGCCACAACAACACTGCCATCGTAATTAACCCAAAATACAAGGTCACAACAAATCAAACGCTACGAAAGATCTTCTTGACGATTGCTATAGGACCCCACTTCTCTTGTCGCTTTGGGCTTTAACGGTGTCGGTATGAAACACTCTCATATTATATCAATTATCAATTGTTTATCTCCATAATTACTGATTTAAATTTATAAAATATTTTTAGTTATAAAAATACTTTTATTAGTACTTAATGCCTTATTTGGATGGTATTTCGAAAAAAAAATTCCAGTAGAATTATTTATTACCCATATTTTCAATCATTACTCTTATTTTTCTCTATATTTTTCAATCATTATTCTCATTTCTCTTTCTATTTCTTTCCACTCATTACCCTTATATCCAATTATTATCCTAATTTATCTTTTCACTCATTACCCAAAAATCAAATTTAAAAATTTTCAAAATACCATCCAAACAAGGCACAAATAATTTAAAATACTTTTTAGCCACTTCCATTATAGGGAGTAGTCTCTATCGTTTAAATCTAGACTGTGGATTCATTGAAACAGACGGCGATCTAAGGCTCCGTTCCTGAATTAAAAAAAAAGTCTTTATTTTTTAAGAAGGTAATTTTAAGCTCAAAAATTATGGGCATATTGAAATATAAAAATATGCAATATGGATCTTGTTTGAAAAATCTCGGTAAGATCTTTTATATGATGCAAAAAAAAATTAAAAAATTATTTACTTTATTTTTGAATTTAAAATATGAAATAAACTGCTTATTTTTTAAAAAAGATTTCTGAAACGGGCCTTCCAGTCACATAAATTTTTTCATTGTTTCCCATTGCTCAAGTTTTCAGTCACCATTTTGCGCTTGACCTCTCAGTCTTCGTTCACGCAGATTTTAATAGTTTGAATTTTTTAATAGAAGGGGACGCTCGCGCTCCGCTCGCGAAGACTTGACGCCTATACATACGTATCGGCCCCACGGCTATAGTTTAGGCCCAGCTGTACATTTTCTTACTCAGTGTCCTTCGCTCTCTTCCACCACCACAGTCGTTTCAAAAGGAAAAAGTCACTACCCCTCCGTTTCAAGCCAGCAGCCCACTGACTGAGACGAATACTGCCTAGATCTGATTCCACATACTTCGAAATCGCTAGCCCCAATTACGATCTCGGTAAGCATTCCACTTCCACTCTGCTCTTTTGCTACAGGGTAACGTGGATTATACATACGGAATTCGTTACATTTTATCGGGGTTTAAATGGGTTCGATTTGAGATCTGTGACTTTTGAACTTGACATTGCAGTTTGTTGTACTAAGTGGAGGGTTTAAGATCATGGGTTGGTACACATTTGTGTGAGAATGAGGGTTTTGGGGGGTTTTCTTCTTTATTACTTGGTTGTTTTGAGTTACAAACCCTATTGGTGAAGTGAATTGCTGGTAATTCTTACTTTAGAGTGATTAACAGTGCTTGTCCTGGAAATTTTGTGCTTCTTTGTTGTTAATTGAAGCGTGATTGTACTGAATTGAGGGTTTAAGGTTATGTAGTGGTACACATTGGTGTGAGAAAAAAGGGTGTATTAGGGGTTTTCTTCTTTATTACTTGATTTTTTGAAGTTATATGCCCTTTTGGTGAAGTGAATTGCTGGTAATTATGACTTTGGAGTGATTAGCAGTGTTTGTCCGCGGGATTTTTTGCTTACTGTAAGCTTTGCTGTTAATGGAAGTGTAATTTTTGCGTTTTCGATATTGCTTGGCGAATTAATTGGGCTTGGATGAAAATGAGTGCTAGTTAAACCCTTAATGTGGTTGCACTAATGCCTTTTGAACTTCATATTGCAGTGGATTGTCCTAAATGTATGTTTGTTTGTCTTGGATTGGTACATATTTTTTTGAGAATGAGGGTTTTGGGGTTTCTCTTTTTCATTACTTCATTTCTATTTTATCCGTACACCCTCTTATTAGTGAATTGAACTCATAACTCTTACTTTGGCATTAGTAAGCATGCTTGGTCTGGTGATCTTGCTTAACGGTATATTTTTGTTTGGAAGCTAATTATGCATTTGATGCCATTGCTTGGTGAATTTTGGTGGGCTCGGAAGCAAATGAGTGCAGGTTAATTTAAAGAGTGCACGGGGCTTGGGATGTACTTTGGTGACATTTGGTAGAAGTTGAAAGTTGTTATGAAGGAAATGCAATGGCCAATGGGTGACAGACAAACAGAGCAATCACAAGAGTATTGCAGGGTTTGGAAAACCCAATGCAAATCCTTATCTCATGAATCAGGTCAACCTAAGTAATAAATGGGGTTGGGCCTAGTGAGCCAAAAAACAATACATAGACATAATCCATCTTGATTTCAAGAGAACCCAGAAAATAGGTTTTGCTTTTAGGCATGGAACTGTATAGTTCAAGAAATGGTATCTGCGACATCGCGTATTGGGCTAGCACTTCGGGATGATCCAGCTTGGGAATTAATGTAATAAGAGTCTGATTTATACCTTCTGAGAGTATCCCCTCCTCGAGAGCCACCTGCTCCATGTGGGTGATGGATTCCCCTACCGTAGTTGAAAATGTTTAATTTATAATGCAATGAATTAGGAGTTTCTCTAGTAAGATGGCAACATGCACATTAATGATATTGTGTTCGCGGTTTGTGTAGCCAATCTCAATTGATTGGGACTTAAGGCTCAGTTTGCTTCTCTTTTTCTTTCTATTAATTTTAAAATATCTTCTGATCCTATACGATTTCCTTTTGAATTGTTGTGTGGTGCAGAGTAGGTTCTAGAAATAGCGACAATGGCGGCAGTGGATGCTCGAAATCCTCTTCTCGTAGACACCACTTGTGGTTCTCTTCTGCAGCAATTGCAGGCAATCTATTTGAAACCTTCTTCTTTCTGCATTCTGCCATTTTTTTTTGGGGTTTATCAGATATGGTACCTGTTCAGCCAAATCTTAGTTGGTTGTCATAACTGAGAGTAACGAGCTGTGAATTCTATTACTCCTTAGTTAATACTCTAATCTGTGTATTAATGCAGCAAATCTGGGATGAGGTTGGTGAAAATGATGAGGAACGGGACAAGATGCTTCTTCAGTTAGAGCAGGAATGCTTGGACGTGTACAAGAGGAAGGTTGATCAGGCTGCTAAGTCTAGGGCACAACTTCTTCAGACCTTGGCAGATGCCAATGTTGAACTCTCCAGTCTTATATCAGCTCTTGGAGAGAGAAGTTTTGTTGGAATTGTTAGTAGCTACCCTATCATTATCAACGCGTATTGGTTTTTAACTGTAGCTTTCAAGGAAGTTGGTATTGTCATGCAGAAAATAGGTATAGCTTTCTTAAGTATATTGTGGGAGTTAGGGAAATGGTTCTCATAGAAAACCTTGGATTGATTTGCAGCCTGATAAGTCTTCGGGAACAATCAAGGAACAACTTGCAGCGGTTGCACCAACACTGGAACAACTGTGGAAGCAGAAAGAGGATAGGATAAAGGATTTTTTTGACGTACAATCGCAGATACAAAAGATACGTGGAGAAATTGTGGGAACCAGTGGACAAGCAGGGAGTCCTGTAGTTGACGAGGCTGACCTATCCCTGAAGAAGTTGGATGAGTTTAAATCTCAGCTCCAAGAACTGCAGAAGGAAAAGGCAAGTACATTTCTTCAATAAATGTCTTAACGAGTTTGACTAAATTTTACTTATTTAGTTGACACCTGTTGGTTGTTTCTTTGATCTGGAAGAGTGATAGGCTGCACAAGGTCCTTGAATTTGTAAGTACTGTGCACGATCTCTGTTCTGTCCTTGGGGTGGACTTCTTCAATACAGTTACGGAAGTTCATCCAACCTTAAATGATTCAACTGGTGTGCAATCCAAAAGCATTAGCAATGACACGCTATCTAGGCTGGCTAAGACGGTCTTAGCACTAAAAGAAGATAAGAAGCGGAGGTTGCAGAAGGTAATTCCATCCCTGATACTTGTAAGAGGCATTCATGAAAAGTTTACCAGTTTGCCCTACACTTCTACCACACGTAATTTACAGCCCTTGTGAATCCAAGGTTTTAAATCTCGTGGCACGTATTAAAGGTACGAGAAGATGTCTCATTATCTATGATGATGACGAAAGAAGAACTTCTTATGTACGGTACAAATCTGCATTATGTAGATGTATGGCCTCTCCGAGTACCATTATGCTATTAAAGGATAGCAAGTCTCTTTTCCATAGTATGTATGGCCTGCGAAATTATTTTTCCACTATCAGTAGACATGCTTTTGTTTCAATTGTAATATGTTCACGTGTTTATTGCTGTAAATCTCAGCACTATGCTTGTGCCTTCTTTTTACATGTTATTTCCATGAGATATGTTACGTCCTTGGAAAAGGTAAAAACAAATATGGTGGATATAGCAGGATTATTGTACCATTTTGGTTGTATGGACATTACCTCTTTCTGCTGTATGTTCAAACAAGCTGAATTATCTTGTAATTCATCTTCCCCAACAGCTTCAAGAATTAGCAACTCAGCTAATTGATCTTTGGAATCTGATGGATACCCCCCAAGAAGACCGAAGTATGTTTGATCATGTTACCTGTAATGTATCTGCTTCAGTAGATGAAGTCACGATACCTGGGGCTCTTGCTCTTGATTTGATAGAGCAGGTAATGAAAGTTCACTACCTGGCAGAAGTTTAGTTGAATATAGAATGCATGCTCTGCTTATTTCTCAAATTGTTTTTATGTGAAGGCTGAGGTGGAAGTTGAAAGGCTTGATCAGCTAAAAGCTAGTAGGATGAAGGAAATTGCTTTCAAAAAGCAAGCAGAGCTTGAAGAGATTTATGCTCGTGCTCATGTTGAGATTGATTCAGAGAATGCCCGCCGCAAAATTATGGCTCTGATTGATTCTGGTGATGTTGAGCCTTCTGAGTTACTTGCTGACATGGATAACCAGATAGCAAAAGCAAAAGAAGAGGCTCTTAGTAGGAAGGATATCTTGGATAAGGTTGAGAAATGGATGTCAGCTTGTGAAGAAGAGAGTTGGCTTGAAGACTACAATAGGGTACTTCTGTTCTCTCTCTCTCTCTCTCTCTCTGTGGGTGGGTGGGTGTGTTTTTTTTTTTTTTGGGGGGGGGGGGGGGGGGGGGGGTGTGGGGCAGGCTGGTGGTATGTGAGCTTCCTTAGGGACTTACCAATTCCAGATAGTCCTTATAATCCTTCTATGTTGTTCTTAAGCACACATCTAGTTTTCAAGGAATCAGACAGACGATTGAACAATTGAAGTGAGAATTCAGATAAAGGATATAAACATCTACTTAATGTGATTAGTATTTCTCTACAGCATGAGTGCTGGATAAAGGAAGGAGTCTGAGGTAAAGGAGGGGAAGGTTTTTATTATTACCAAGGCCCGTCTCTTTACCTCCTTTTGCAAGTGAACTAGAGACGCCATTTCTATATCCTCCTTTATCAGTTGGCCCAAATTTGTTGCAACTACAGTCAACCATGGTCCTCTCTGTATCTTTAGTCCTTTCTGTTAACCGAAAAGTGAATGCTGTTAATGCCATTTTCTCTCTTGAAGTGCTCTTTAGACCTCATTGATCAATCTTACCCAACAACCATGTGAACTACCCCCGCACAAAATTCTTCTTCCTTGGGTTCTGTTTTCCAAATACACATAATTACAGTCACATTCACACTCGCAAATTGCCCTATGGACCTGTGAAGATTTCATCTCTTGGTTGGAAATGGATGGCTCAAAATAATAGTATGTTTTAGGCAGTGCATTATCCGCATTTTTTATGCTTGAAGGTCCTTTTTCTGATGCTACAATTTGATTACTGCATGTCTGATACTGTGGCTGTGAAACAGGATGACAACAGGTATAATGCTAGTAGAGGTGCACACTTAAACCTCAAGCGAGCTGAGAAGGCCCGTGTTTTAGTCAACAAAATCCCAGGTATCCAGAGAGTTAATATACCATTGCTTATGGTAGTTGACATTTGTCAAGGATCAAATATATACGTGCTTTGTTCATATTTAAGTATTTACTTTTTGACATTACTTTCCTTTCTTTTCCCCCTTACAGAGCTATCCTTCCTGTGGTTCTTGTTTTAGGGATTCTCCCCTCACCCCCAAACCCCAACCCCCCCCCCCCCATTGTTGACCCTTTATATTGTTGAAATCCTTGCCTTAGACAGCAGAACTGTATATACTTGGCTTACATGTTAAAAATGAACTGAAAAGCTGTGATTTTCTGAAACTTCTAATTACTCTTTCTGTATACATTTTTTAGCGGGTGGATATTTCTATCTTGCCATGTGACGTGAATATTTCAGTTCGGCCATGGAAATTTAGCTAAGACTTGAACCTTTTATCAAGGTCTGGGTTGCTGGTATGCCTAAAGGTAACCCTTGTGTTGTGTAACTACTGTCTAGTGATATCATATCAGAAGAGATGATTGGAGAGAAGACCTAAAACCCTTGCTATGGATGCAGTCATCCCTTTCTAGATACAACCTTCTCCGTGTGTTACCTTTGAGTGCATAACTCTGGAACCCCAAGTATTTGGCCTTTCATCATTTGCAGAAGCATTTGTAAACAAAATGGATGCAGCTATTGCTTCTTGTTTTATGCAAAAAGTAACGAAGAACAATGGCTATTGATTGGCTTTTACGTAATGTAGCTCTTGTGGAAACTTTGGTTGCTAAAACCCGGGCATGGGAAGAAGATCGTGGCTTATCATTTGCTTATGATGGCGTTCCTCTACTTGCGATGCTGGATGAATATGCAATGCTCAGACATGACAGAGAAGAAGAGAAACGGAGGATGAGGGTAAGTCCAGTGTTATTTAAACTGAAATTGATAAGTAGATATATAAACGTCCCATTATCGATATCCAAGTGGCTTAGGTCACATTCCCTCAATTAGTCAACTCAAGTTCTGGTCTCTGTCCCCCAAACCCAAAAAAGGCGAAAACTAATTATGGTTCAAATCTTTGGACTTGCAGGATCAGAAGAAGTTCCATGAACAGCTAAACACAGAACAAGAAGCAATCTTTGGTTCAAGGCCGAGCCCAAGCCCTGCTCGAGCAAGTCTCGGTACCAAAAAGGTGGTTGGCCCACGTGCAAACGGAGGTGCAAATGGAACTCCCAGAAGATTGTCTATGAATCCTCATCAAAATGGTTCGAGGTCCATAAACAGAGATGGGAAGAGGGACAGTAATACCAGGCCTGTTGCTCCCGTCAACTACGTTGCCATATCGAAGGAGGATGCCGCCTCTCACATTTCTGGCGCCGAGACCGTCCCGGCTTCACCATAGTATAATCGATTGCAATCTGTTTAGGTTGACATGCATGTGATATTTTGTTACCGTCATACTAGCTTTAGTTGCTGCATTGGGGAAACTGGTTTGAACTGTGAGTAATATAGAGTAGGGTTGGACTTGGTGCTCGGGAAACTAGTTTGAAATGTGAGTAATAGAGAGTAGAGTTGGACTTGGTGCTCGTATTATATTGCCCTTCAAAAGGTCTTTTCGCCGCTAGTATCATCTTACATAGCATTTGGTTGAGATCTAAATTGTATAGCACCTTTTGATGTTGATCCAGAAAAGAGGATCAACTTCTGTCAAAGGAACTTCTGTGGAGAGAGAGAGAGAGAGAGAGAGAGAGAGAGAGAGAGAGAGCAATTTGGCTGCCAAAAGCCATAGCATTCTTCATGCTAGATCACAGAACTGGTTTTGCCGTTCAATGTAGGGTGAAACCTAAAGAAACGGGGAAAAAGGAAAAAGCAAGGCAAAAAAAGCACAACAAATTCAAACTATAAAATGAGCTACTTGGTTTGGTTAAAAACATTAATCACTCGTTTGGTGCTGAAATTATATTTTTGCTTATACAGTGTGAAAAAGATATTAGAAAATAAAAGAGAGTACTATAAAATCACAATGTTGGATCAATTTGGTACTCCTATTTTGGCAAGATTTCGAATCGAGACTGTTGATCTCATTTGTAAATGCAAATCAAATGAATTGGATGATGTGGGAAAAGTGACATTATTAGGTTTTGACATGAACAAATAGCAATAGGCGAACGTGGACTTTGTTCGGTTTGAGTTTTGAGGGAGTTTTTGAGACATTGAGTGAAAAGAGATAGACAGGGAAAATTATTGAAGACCGTGTCCAGAAGTTTTGAGACCCCAAAACAAATCGAGAGTGTTGATTTTCCGGGAGTAGGTTGACCAATTTGTTTTTGGTGGATGAGCTAAACCCCATTATTCTTTGTTTAAGATTTACCGTTTCTTACTCCTAACTAGTACTTATATTTCGTTTTACGAGAAAGATCATTCTCATACAATACATCATATTTAATTTAAAAAAAAACCCTAAGCGGAACTAAAATATAACCAAAAAAGAAAATACCACTGAAAAACAGGCATCAAAACTTCCCAAACCGAGGATCTCAAAAAACCCCAAAAAATGAAAACTTCCCAAAATTTGGTCAATATGGGATTCTCTGTTCTTTTTTTTTTTTTTGAACCGCGGGATTCTCTGTTCTTGAAAACAGAAAAGGAAACCTTACTGAGTGAGTTAAAAAAAATGAAAAAGAAAAATGAGAAACGAAATCCTAACGACGTCGTGATGGGCATTGACGTGAATAACCGGTGTCGTTTGAAGCTTCCTCGTCTTCATACAAGACCTCTCTTCTCTCCTTCTGTGAAACGCTGTTCCGCTCTCTGTCTCTGTCTCTCTCTCTAAAACGATGGCGAACGAAACTGAGCCGGCGAAGCTTCTTCTACCGTACCTCCAAAGAGCCGATGAGTTGCAGAAACACGAACCCCTCGTCGCCTACTACTGTAACCCTCTCTCTCTCTCTCTTGAAAAATTCAAAACCTTCACCATTAAGCAACTGTAAACCCTAATTATGATACGTCTCTTCATTGCTTTTCTGGTTCTTTGCTGTGATCGACGTCGTTTTAGTTTGATTGATCTCTATATTTCTCAGGTCGATTGTACGCGATGGAACGAGGGTTGAAGATTCCACAGGGCGAGCGTACTAAAACCACTAATTCCCTCCTTATTTCCCTCATGAAGCAACTTGAAAAGGTCCAAAAACCATTCCTTGTGTGACGTTTGTGTATGGTTTTGGTTTCTTTTGTTTGGTGCCCTTCAAGTTGAAGAGTTCACCAAAATCTTTCCTTTTGTGATGGTTGTCTATGATTTTGGTTTCTTTTGTTTGGTGCCCTTCAAGTTGAAGAATTTTTCGCGAATTTAGAACTGTATTTCTTTCCTTTGACCTCAGTTTTCTCATCAACCAGAATCCCTAGTTTATCATATTTTCAGATTAAAAATGAGGAACACTCAACTTAAAAAAATAGAAAACACCTATCAATATAAGGTTTTTCTGGAGCATCGCGAAATTAAAACTAAACCGTACTTGAAGATCTATGTCAGCTAAAAGCACTCTGAGGGAGATAGCAAACTTGCTACACCATTTTAGAGTAGCTCTCTCGCTTGTTGAGTTTGAAGAGTGAAAAATGACTTATCAAACTTACTAATTTATTTGGCAAAGTGGGTACCGTAATAAAAAATTAATAGTGTTTGAGGAATTGAAGAGTCTCTCGGGGTGCACTGGTTGCAAGTGGCTCCTCAACTTGCCACGTGTCACCAAAGCTATTTTGGTCTTGAATTTTACTACTTCCTATGTAGATGCTCTTAGGTCTATGACGGTTAAGATATTTGACTTGTTTTCGCTTTGCTGGGTATATTTTACTGCCCGTGTTGTTATTGTTGTGGTGATGGTGATGGTCTTTCCAAGTATCAGGGCTTTTGATGTGATCTGGGACAAGCTGACTATTTGTTTCCGATTGCCTTTGGACACAAATATGATAACTTAACAATACTCGATACATTTGCATAAGATTATGAAGTCTATCTTTCATCTAGTCATCCTTTAATTGCTTGGTTATCTTAGACTGCCTTGAACATTTATGTGTGGTTGAGTTGTAGTCCTATGAGTGTAATAAGTGTTTGTATGCTAGGAAACAACAATGTTCATGCTTTCATGAGTTTTGTGTTAAGGGAGTTCAAACTTGCACTATAAATGGTTGCTTTACATCATTATGACTTTTCATCTTTTCCTGTATTGAGGATTTGTACCTTTGCCTACGCCGTAGCAATGATGTAGCATGAATTTAAAGATCTTCCCTATTTATCTCTTTTGCAGGACAAGAAATCACTGCAATTGGGGCCTGATGACCACTTGCACGTTGAGGGATTTGCCTCAAATGTCTTTGCAAAGGCAGATAAGCAAGATCGAGCTGGTCGAGCAGATCTGTATGATAAGTTCTTTTTTTTTAATTTTATTATGATTATCTGGGAAGTATTAACTCACAGATTGAGGTCCGCATCTAGGTGTAATTTCTGTCACTTATTGAAAAGGAAATTAGGTTCCTTTGTCGATCATGAGACAAATAATTTGACTAAAGGCACGTTGATGTGTACTTTCTTCAAAGAAAAGTTTAGTTTCATGTTCATGTGTAGTTTCTTTGTTGCCTGTGGACATGTCTAACTTTATGTGCCTTTATTAAATACCTTTAACTAGTATACAACTTCAGTGGAGTGTGTTTGTATTTCTATATTGTTGCCATTGCAAATAATCAAACAAGCCAAAACGTTATACATGACAATGTTTAATGTTGTTATTTTGTGCCTCTAAAACCGTATCCACAAAAGGTGGCTTAATACTTCTAAAAGCTTATATTAATGCATCAAGATGTTTTTGAATTTTGGTGTTCTGGAAAATATATTGTGTCATACTAAGCCTTCATTGTTTAGGTTATCTTTCAGTGTCTTTGCTTTATATGAGTCTAATGTCTATTGAGAGAAGAATATCACTGATCTACTTTGAAACCAACTCTTCCTTTTTGCATTATAATTGAACTGCGGAAATCTTAATTGTGAACTTTTTGGTGGTCATACCTGTACTTATGTACGCATGCCTAAATTTGTTGACTGGCCCATTTTTGAGATAAGCTATCCATTTCACTCCATCAAGACGGTGATATTTGGTTATTATTTGGGAGCATTAATTTCTTGCCTTCTTCCAGGAATACGGCGAAGACATTCTATGCAGCAAGCATATTTTTCGAGATTCTTAACCAGTTTGGTGAACTTCAGCCTGATGTGAGTCTTTGTTCACGTTAACGATTTTCAAGTACAGTTAATTTGTTACCCAACCTTGGCAGAGTTGATTAGATATATTTCTCTATGTAAGGAGTTCACTTGGCCAGCCTGGGCCAGCATATGTGCTTATGATTTGTCTCTTTAACAGCTTGAGCAGAAACAGAAGTATGCAGTCTGGAAAGCCGCAGATATAAGGAAGGCTATGAAAGAAGGGAGGAAACCTGTACCAGGACCCCCTGGTGGTGATAATGATCTGTCATTAATGTCCGGTACATCAAGTGGTGAATATGTAAGTAGAAAGAAGTAGTTTTTGTCTAGTTAGGACAATATCAGATGGTTTTCTAGTTGGAAGTTGAAAGTTCCACCATTGTTCACCGGTCAACCCCCAAAATAGGAGGCGGTGGATTCATGTATTCCTCTTTGTTAGTTTTTTTTTTTAATTCAACTCCATTTCGTAGGAACAGAATCAACAGATGGCCTTAAATAAGTTTGGAAAGTTTTTCCCAGAGAAATACAAACTTCCCCTTCAATAGGCACTTGCTGCATTTGTGGTTCTTGCATGATTGAATTGCATTTGGTGGGTAAAATTCTGATATAAACAAAGCAATCATATATTTGCATGAAGCTCTAGGTACTATAGGAGTGTTACAGCACATTGTAATTGCTGTGAAGTGTGAACGCTATTTCTTAGGACTCTGATTGGGAAAGAGTCTACATGTATTCATTTTTTAAATGATTTTACTAGTTCTCTTATTTTCAGGATCTTGAGCTAAGCAGAGTCGATCCCACTTTCAAACCTGAATCAGAACCCGATCCTTCACCTTCACCTCGGTTTTATGACGGAGTTAAACCGCATCACACTCCAGACATTCCATCATCACCATCAAATAGTTCACCATCACCTTCTCCTTACCCTTCTTCAAATCATCCCACCCATGATTTCCATCCTCCGCCTTCAACCAACAACATATCCGAAAGTCCCAGTTATCCTCAGCCCTACCACCACCAATCCTATCCGCAAGACCCTCAACAGCATATTCCCCAAAACTACCCATCTCAAGATATTCCGGCCGCTTACACATATCCCAATTTCCAATCTTACCCCAGTTTTACGGAGAGTAGCCTTCCAGCGGCCCCATCTCATTATCCTTCTTACTATCAGGGCTCTGATGCTACTTACTCTACTCCTTCCGCTCCAACCACAGCAAATTATGCTCCAACTCCTCAATACACCAATTCAACCAGCAGAAAAGGAACTGTTCCAGAATCTAAACCAACTACCCCGACTTTCCAATACGACAGCACTTATCAGCCGTCACCTGAGAAAATTGCTGAAGCACACAAGGCTGCGAGGTTTGCAGTTGGTGCTTTGGCGTTTGATGATGTCTCTGTGGCAGTGGATCACCTTATAAAATCACTCGAACTACTGACAAATCCGTCTGCAGGTCAGTGAATTTATTGCTTGGTCTTGTGGATTTGGGCTTGGCAGTAAATTTTATCCTTTTTCTTGTCTAATTTGTTATGGGTTTGATTTGTAAAGTTCTTGAGTTTTCTTTTTAATTGGCTCATTTTCAATGTAAGAATTACTGTATCCCATGTTGCCACATAACCTTACATGAAATTTATTTACATGTAGTTGACTGCAGATTGAAAAATGATCAAAGTCTGTTCGTCTATTAATTTCGGTACTCCCATACTGTGCTCAAAATCGGTATAAGCTTTGTGTGGAAATAGTCATTTGAATTCCTGTCTTCTGAAATTGGATTCCGAATCCATGGCCAGCATTTCACCATCCAAATTGGTATTGTCAAAATGTTTCGGAGTTGAATCCAATACATAACTTATATCTCTGTTATCTACCAAAATTGGAATGAACAGTATCCAATTCTAAGAAAGGTGGAAATTATAGATATTGTCGTTATGATTCTATGTGTGTTGGAGAAAAAAATATAGGGCTCTTGACAATTATGGCCTTTGTTCACATGTTATCTCGATGAGAATTGTTTTTGGCATAGCTGTAAATTCTTTTATGAGAATAGTTTTTGATGTTGGTAATTCATTATGAGAATTGTTGTTACCGAGTGAAGGATAACATTTAGATATGAGAACAAAAGCTCATGCTGTCTCCAGCAAAGACTTTGTCTCAATCAGAGTTTTGAATCCCCTGCCGCACTGGTCCGTACGTACCAGATTTGTCTAAAACCGACACCCAACTTTTCTAATTTCGTTCCGGTTTAAATTTTGGCCGGTACTGTCCATGCCGGATTTTCTTCTAGATTAGCATCTAGATTTTTGTCTAACGTTGACAAAGATTTAATATAGATTAGCATATAGATTTTTGGCTAACTTTGACAAAGATTTAATTAATAAACAAAGAAGTAAACTCAATACCCACTAGAACTAGATTTTCTTATAGTAGGAGATTATTATCCACCGTCTCTGTTCCAAAGGAATGTTATGTTGCCTTATGGGGGGAATTTTTTTTTTTCCCGTCGAACGAAAATTAAAGGGGGAATTAATCCTTGAATTCGGTACCAATGGGTATCAATCCCCCCGAACAACATTCTCATTCAAGCCTTTCAACCAATCGATATGATCCCTCAGAATAACTTTTGCTAAAATTCGAGCATACTATCAATTGGAAAATTCTATAGTGTAAGGCCATGTAAGCTCTAAGGAAATCGACCATGACCCCGAAAGGACACGTGCAGCCTACTTTGAGGCTCACACGGATAATACTTTGAAAAATTAATTCATTTCGATATATGTAGTTGCTCAATCCAATCTTTCACTTTTTTCACGAATTGGAAATCAGAATGAAATAATGGATGATTGGATCGAACACGTACATATTGGATTGACCTGATTTTTCATGGGCCCGCTCGATTTTTAAAAAAAATCATTGAATAGCTCGGATCATCTGTGCGGATTCTAGAATGGGCCGGTAAAAAATCAGCTCAAACAGATATGTGTAGGTGTTCGGTCCAATCTTTTACTTTTTTCACGATCTGAAATCAGAATGAACAAATAAAAGATTGAATTAGCACCTACACATATCGAATTGAACTGATTTATTGAGGACCGTGCGTAGATGTATTTATTCAGTGGGTTTGAGACTTTGAGGGTCTCATAATCCATAATCCACATCGCCTAATCTATTAGGCCGCATTTTTGGTTCAAATTTGACGGAAAGGGTAAACATTGAAATCGGTTAGAAATTAGAAAGGTAAAATTGAAACTAAAAATTTTGCGAGGACAAAAATGAAACCAGGCCTATTTTGTAGCAACCAAATACATAAATCCAACGGTCCAAAGTTATCCCATAAATCCTACATATGAGATCAAAGAGTCCTAGGGCTAGAAATATATTTGGAAAGAATGAAAGTCATCTCTCTCCCTCACATGTTAATTTCAAAACCGATTCTAATTTTGGAATCCAAAATTGCGCGCGCACACACACACTCCCTCTCTCTCTCTCTCTCTCTCTCTCTCACACACACACACACACATCCAACGCTGCTCTCTCTCTCTCTCTCTCTCTACAAGCAACAAAGGTTCCCATAAAAGGTAAAAGACGATACAACGTGTCAATGCCATTGAAAATAGTTTGCACTCTGTTTCTTTTCTCTCTTTTTTTAGTGAGAAAAGCTGTGGTGGGGTTGCTGATTTGTGTTTGAGGGGTTGAAAAATTTTATTCTTCCCGGACTCAAACCCTTTTTGAATTGTAGGTTTACCTCTTCGTAATCCTTCCATGTGAGAGCACCATAGCCTTTGTTTTGATCTTTTTTTAATGTTCCAACTTTTTGTTGGTCTAATACATTTGCTTAAATCTCTAATTGTAACCACTTCCATTATACTACTAGCTATTAGCTAATACATAATGATTGTCAGGGGCTTTCATTAAAAAAAAAAAGAAAAGAAAGAAATTTGCTTAAAAAGTGGATAATTTTTATTGTTAGTATATACTGTATGACCTTAGTTTGATTTTGTAGATTTGCAGTGGGAAGGCAAAAGCCTTGCCTGAAGCATCATTGCCATTTCATCGTGCAAGGCCAAGAATGAACCACATGGCTTTGGTTGAACTAGAAAAGGCTGGAATCCTAAAATTTGTTATTAGCCAGGTATCAATGTTCACTAACTTAACTCATTAATTAAACTCTTTATTAGTTTGTTAAGGAGTATCATCTCTGACAATCCCTCAATGATGAGAAACTGTTCGTGGGTGATTATCAAGTTGATCTGAAGAGATATATCATTATTAATTTTTTTGTATGACTAGGGTAGAGGCAATGAAATAGTCGTGTCTAGGGGTGAGAAAAAAACTGTGAAATCGCAAATTCAGTTCAAACCAATTCAAATCGAATGATTTGGTTTGGTTTTTTTAGTAGTGTGGTTTGGTTCTGGGTTAGAAAAATTAGAAACCGTGTTAAATGGTCGGGTCTGTGGATTTACATTAATGGTTTCGGTTCCAAACCAATCTGAATCGTGTGTGTGTGTGTATAACTCATTTAATTTAGATACACCAAGTATACATAGGAGCTATAGTCAATTAATTTTATAAATTAATAATCTATTCAGTCCATCGTCCTATTCAGTATTTATTTACTGCTAAAATTATTTAGATTCAGTCCGTTGTTGGAACGGCTTAGATTCATTTGATCCAAAAGCTGTAGTGCATCCTCCCACTTCCCGGTTAAGTGCTCATGGTTTTCACCTAAATCGCACTACTGCCATCCCCTTCTAACAGGGATGCGTAGTGCCACGGGCTAGCATTAGTACTTCTATATGGGCTAGCATTAGTACTTCTATATATCACAACTCATTCCTATAATTTTGGTACACCAAAAGCACATGGTATAATGTTACGCTCCATTCAGTAAATAGTGATTCCATAGCTCAATTAATTCCTAAATTTCTATAAATGAAAACGAATTCCTAGTTTATCTCTGCAATTTTGAATACTTAAAATAGTTTACGAAGATGATATCTCAGTTTCAAGTAAACCGTGGTTCGAAACCGAAACTGAAACCGAACCGCAGTCTAATGGTTTGGTTCTATACTTTTTATGGATTGGTTTGTTTCTCCAAATTCGTAATCTATAGATTGGTTTGATTCTTGATTTACTATAAAACCGAATCAATCTGATCCATGCTCACCTTTAATTTGTGGTGGAATTCACACAATTTGAACCAACAGGAAGGTGGCACAATCGTAAGGGGAGGGTAACAAAACTTAACTCGATTTTCTATTTTCGAAAACAAAATCCATTTCCGTTCTCTGTTTCCCAACAACGGCGACAATGAAAACAATCTCTGAATCTCAGCCGCTCTGAAACTCGTCGACGCAAAGAAAGAGAATCCCCGTAAAGCCTTCGCAGACTCCACCGGCCCTCACCTGGTCCGAACTCGTCTCCTACGTCTCTTCCTTCCACTCATCCCTCCAGGCTCCAGCACAAGCCAATCTGTGCTTTTAATACCACTCATGACATGATAGATTGACCTTTTAACTCCTGGGGAAGTCTCTGTTTCTTTGAGCAATGAGCCATAAAGCCTTCGAGCGTTCCAATTCCTCCAATCCCAATTGCCAAACACCCCCTATTCCATCACAATTTCAAACCCCTAATAATCCACCACAATCCCAAAAAAAACTCCAATAATCCACCCGGCTCACAAACCTTAGATGGCCTGGTTGATTTGGTGTGGAAGTGGCGAGGTTTAAGGAGGCTGTGGTACTGGTATTGTTTCGCATGATCGGTCTCAGTGCTGTTAAGATGTCTGGTGAGGGTCTTAATTGTGTGTTTCATACTCCCATCATTTAGTTTAACCTTGGATTTTTGTTCATCTCTCTGGCTCTACAGTCTACACTTCATCTTTGGTCGTTGGTTTCTGTAGATAATGGATCGATTTTAGTCGAAGTTGCTCGGCCAAACCCATGATATGGTTTACTGCGTTTATATTGAATCTTTGGACATTACTTTCCGTGGATATGGGATTTCAGTTGAAGTTGCTCGACCGAACCCCTGACAATATTGTTTATTCGCGCCTCTGTGTTTGTGATAAGTTGAGTTTACGATTGGATAGAATTATCGTATCTTGACTGCAACTAATCTTATCAAAAAAAATCTTGCCTACATTTAATGTTTTGATGTTTTTGGACACGGAGTGATGCGGCAACTTCACTTCTAATTAATCTTGGACTCAATTCATTGCATGTTTCTTGGAATTGCCATTTTTTCTTTTCTTTCTTGAGGTTCAGTGATACTATATAGTATATAATTGTTGTTTCATGCCTGAGAGTTTGCCATGTGAAATGATTGATTATCGAGAAAGATAATGCGCTATCTGGCGGTATTTTATAATGGTAATCATTTCCTTCTGATCTGCAACATGTTTCAGGGTCGCAATTGTGCGTTTAGAGTTTAGATAAAGTAATTAATTACGGGGTAAGACGCCAACGCAGGAACTAATTTGAATCGTTGAAATGTCCAAATTTTAGCATCAAAATGTTAAGTTGGTTTGGTGTATCATAGGTGTACCTTGTGGTGGTTGGTGGTAATTGGTAAGTGAAAAAAAAAGATTCTGCCTTTTAAGTTCTAACATAGTCAACTTGATCAGGTCTTTCTATGTTTCACCGTTCTTGGTGGTGTGGGTTTCAGCCACGAAGCAGCCTTTCAGCAATGGGTTAGGCCGATGGTTGCACCAGGAACTGATATTAGATTCCGACCTCAGATGTAAAAACTCATTTAATATTTTGATCTTGAAGGCGTGAGCAGGAGTATAATTTATGGGATGAATCTGTATGTCTTCATGGATATTTCAAAGATTTTTTTTTTGGTAAAGGATCCGGATTTTCTCCGTTAACTGTTCCGGAGAGTTCAATATTCTTTTTACAATGCGTGAGGCCCTGATCGGTTAAGATTTTTATGTGGAATTCACACTTATGTATTTGAGACAATTACTGGAGAAGATCCTTTCGCGGCTTCGCCTCAGGAGCCATCACGAAATCCAGAAGCAATCTTCTCAATCAAAAGAAGAAACAAACTCCTAATTTTGTAATAACTGAAATAACCGCCGAAGTCCAATCGCTCTCACCTAACCCAATTCAGAAAGAGGTGTATAGATTTTATGGCCAATTAAATAAATTTTTTTTTTTTTGAAAGTGAAGCCAATGGCCAATTAAATAAAGGCCAAGGAATTTAGTGAAAAAACACCACATGTTGGAGAGTAGTATGCACAGTTGCACACTTCACCATAGTTTTAGGCTTGTCAGTAGACCAGATTCAATTCAATCAAATTCGAAAAAATCTGATTTCGATAACTCCAATCCGATAATCCGATCAAATTTGGACATATCCAATCCGATACTATTCACGATTGATGTATCTCAGGATGTGTAAAATAAAGTACGTTGTGTGTGGGCTAATAATTTTTTTTAAGAGGACTAATACGCAATTGACTGAACAAAAACACAACAATGTAATGGTAAAAGAAAGTATTAGCTGTGTTTACAGAGTTTGAAATAAAAACAAAGGGAACACCAAATACACAAAAACCAACAAACACACACGAAAGAGAATGAAGAGACTGAAAAGGTAGCCTCTTTCTTCTCCCTTTTGGGTGTTTTCATTTTGTCCCCCATACAGAAAAACACAATGGAGAGAGAGAGAGAGAGAGAGAGAGAGAGAGAGCCCTAGCTTGTACCCCTTTGCCCATTCTCCACTAGCCTAAGCAAAAGAAAGAGAAGCCACAATGTGGGTGAACTGAAGCTGCTCCAAAAGCTCTTTTGCATGGCTAGTGGCTCGGCTTGCGACCCGCGAAAACAGCTCCTCGCTGAGCTGGTCACCAATGTGTGCGTCGACTAGGACTCCGCTCACGGCTCTGCAGCTGTTAGCCAGGGCTCGACCGACCTCGGCTGCGTCGTCGGGGCAGCTCACCACGAGCGGGCTCCCTCCTCTGAACAGCTCGAGCTTGTTTATGGCGAACGAGCCGTCGGCTTCGACTACCTCCTTGAAGTCTTGTAGGCTCGGCGCGTACACAGGGATGTTGAAATCGTCACGTTTCTCACTTGTTATGAGGCCCTATATATATAGGGATTTCAAAAGAGTGACATATATATATGATCAATAATCATGAATTCCTCATAACACGAAATTAAAACATATTAATGTAAGTCTAAGAAATCCTAATTGTAAATAAAAGAAAAAGTTTAAAAATTCAACTACACCCATAAAATGCACCTCTGCCCTAGAGACCCCGGATCTATGATTTTGTGTTCAAAAGCATATGAGAAACAATAGTATGTGGAGTGACCGACGTACCTATCATGATTATAATATTGTTGACACCATGATCGAGAAATGGATAGACAGATCAACTGATACATAGTCATCGTTCCATCGGACGGTTCATAAATTGGAAAAAGTTGTAATCATGATCTAAGACATTTCAAAAAAGTAGTAACAAAACCAACACTTTTTCATGTATCATTCACACTTTCTAATGTTGAATTTCTTGTTGCTCCTTTAAAAGGGTCACGTCACAAGCATTGAACATTTGGCCCTTGTTCGGTTGTGGGTTTGAAAAAAAATATCTAAACTCAAATCCACTCATTACCTATATTTTCAATCATTATATTCATTTCTCTCTTCACTCATTACCCATATGTTCAATCATTAATTTCATTTCTCTCTCTATCTCTTTCCACTCATTACCATTATCTCCAATTATTACCTTATTTACCCTCCTCACTCATTACCCAAAAACCAAACCCAAAATTTTTCCAAATCCACGACCAGACAAGGCCTTGTGAAGGTTTGAACATAATAAGTGTGCACTATCTCTAGAGCAATGATCGACACACATATACATGAGACACTTCTTGTTAAGTCTGTGTTCGGCTCTGTGTACGAATGTGTGTATTCTAATTATTTCAAACCCAAATGGAAACTGGAAATGATTCGGCCGGTATGATTACCTCTTGGACAAGATCATCCCAAGCATCCTGAAAGTGGGTCCCGAAGAGGAGGCCGGCCCCACCTTGGTCTGTGGGGTCCACAGAGTTCCTTCCCAAGCAAACCAGGAACATGGACCCCCCACTCTTCATCTCCAGTGATCTTGATCTGAGAAACCTGGCCAAATCACTCTGGAACTGCACCCTGTAAGCATTTGCTGTGCTCTCATTTGCACCGTGGATGAAAATCTTTCCTTTGTTGTAAGCCGTTGATCTTTTGTCTAACACGGCGTCGGGCACCTGGATACATGACCGGCAAGACTATGATTCAGTGTGAATGTTAATATACCGTAACATATACCATCCCGTGTTGTGTCCGCAAAAAGACAAATAATAAAAGTGCTTTTAAGTACAGGCATCCACTAATATTATATTTCCAAAGCTATAGAAGAAGAGGAATTGAATGTCAAAGTGGGCCCTGCACCTGGAAGTATAAATCTTGACTTTTAAGCATTGAGCCAAACAACCCCCCTCACTTTCCTAGATCTATATGCAAATAATCCCAGTGTCTATGTATGTGTTGATACATGTGCATATATATATATATATATATATGTTTTGTTTTTTTCTGAGATGTACAAAAAGCGTTAGTTGTTGTTAACGAGATTTAACCCTAAATCTTGTACATGAGGGTATATGATATCTGCGCTTGACTGCCACTCCACTTGCCGCATATGCGTTGTATTCATGTTTGATGTTTGCATAGAAGAGGAAACTAACTGAAATTTTTAAAAATATTAAATTGAGATTTATACGTTGTATTCAATGTTTTAGATGCATATTTGGAATATATTGCTACTGTCTATTGTGACTAACTGACTATCATATTTTAAATGCGATATTGGTAAATATCTCCAAAGTTAGGATGCAACATTAAACTAATCCGTGAATGAAGTAGCAGGATCTATTAATTATTTCCGTCTAGTACCCGAAAAAGAAGTAGGATGATAGGTAAGCTACCCATTAATGATGCAAAAAAGATACTCCACTAATTAAAATATAATCAATACTCTAATGTGGACATCATAGCATTACAGGCCCGTTTGGGAGGCTAATTTATTTTTGCATTTTAGATTGTGAGTTATTGATTTTAAATTGTGACCATAATATATAGATTATGAATCTGGTAGAGTGTTTAAGAGCTTTGTGCAAAATAGATTTTGCAACAGAGTAGTACTTGAGAGGATAATGCTCAAAATAGATTATGAATTAATTTTGGAAAAATAATCTAAAATGAGAATGAAAAAGCTCCTCCAAGGCTGATTATCAAATTGTGTCTCTAAAGTGTAGTTCTCAAAATACATCGTAAGAGAATGCATTATCACAATTAAGCTCCCAGACAGAAAAACTTGAAAAATGGATTATCAGAATGGACAATCCGACTCCCAAACAGCCCCTACTTTCGTCCGACATATATAGATGACCATTCGCTGTACATGTATAGAAAAAAAAGGTAATACATACACATAAAAAACACAGACACACAAACGTATTATCCATTATCTTGTATATCAAAACTTTTAACGTCAATCAATTTTTTGTTAATGTCACTTCATTTTTCTCACAAAATAAATCATCTTATATACTATATAAACACAAAGGGGAGTGACATTAACAAAAAGGGGAGCGACAAAATCACTCCCCTTATTAAAACGATCAAAAAGAAAAAAAGAAAAAAAAAACTAACCTGAGAGCACCAGTGCAAGGAAAAAGCAGAGTAGAAAACGTCAACCGATCCGACCGGAAACAGCCTCCCATAAAACGATCCCGGAACAGCGGCGGCAAAGTAGGACCGGCGGTGGCCATCAGAGGCCAAACACTCTTCCATGCTACCGCCGTCCTTAGCCAACGGCGGCAGCAGTTGGAAGAGGGTGTTGAAGTCATTCGACGGGAGGTCGGAGAAGAACGCTGAAAACTCCGGCGGGTCGAAGCCCATTGCCTCGTACCTCTTGATCATGTGGTTGATGATCACTTCCACGATGAAGATTGTGTTGTTGCCCGAAGAGCAACCTAAGTCAGCCACAACGAAAGGGACCGCCGCCGGCGGGGAGTCGAGCTGGACCCCATCTAGGGTTTCTTCCAGCAAATGAAGCATCGATCGAGCATGCTGTGCCTACATAAACATGTGATACGTACAAAGTTTATATGAGTGAGGATTTTTATATGTGTGTGTAATAAATAGCATGAAACGTATGTTTATAAATCTTTAAAAGGAATTTTTTTAGAATTATTATGTGGAATCTTTTACAAGAATTATTGTTTCAGCGGATTTTTCGGTTTTGTTTTTCATGGTGGTGTTTTGGTTGGCTCCTTGCCTTCCTTTGAATTTGTTTCCCGGGTAGAGTTTGCCGGTGTGTCCATGATCCATTAAAATTTTGTAATCTTTTTCAAAGATTTATGAACTAATTTTTTGCTAATAAAAAAAATGATAGTTTTAAAATTTGTGGACGGGTTTTTTGTTTAGAAGTTGGTGATAGGTCCACAACTCAACCATATGATCATTTTCGTACATCAATTTTTTATTATTATAAGAATTGTGTCTTTTGTGCATTTCAAACATAAAAAATTTAGAGAATGTACAAACAGAATTTTCATACAGAATATTGACACAACCATTTTTTCGACTGTTCGTTTCAAACAAAAATGGGAACTTATCATTTTCATTCTCATATAATCCCTGAATTGGGTTTTGTGTGGAAAATTCTGTCTGTGTACTAATTTTTGAGGAAAATTAAAAAAGAAGAAGAAGAAGAAGAAGAAGTTACTAACCTGGGCTTGGCAGTTATTGGCATAGCTAGCCTCTCCTTTGCCTCCTTTCATGCTAAGCAAACTCTCAAGCTTGTTGCTAGAAACAACAACATTGTCTGCTGCTGGGGGAGCCATTTTACTGCCTAGCTATTGTGTTGGACAAGAGCTATCAAATGTTATATTGATAGTGAATGAGTAAGAGAGAGAGAGGAGGATTGTATGTGTATTTATAGAGAGAGAAGGAAGGTTGTGCTTGTACTCTGGATAAGTAGTAATTATTCCCTACTACTCTTGAGGTATTGCCACGTGCTGTTCTAACTCGCTCCACGATCACCAATTCGTGCAGGATTCATAAATTTGGTTTTGGGTTTCACAAAACGTGCGATTGTAATCATGAGCGCGGGAGGAAAATTTTCACAAGCATAAGGGTTAGAGCATCACGTGACGGTGCCCGAAGAGCAGATAATAATGTTTTCCGGATAAGATGCAAAAGGTGAGTAGGTAACATGACAAGTAGGAACCTTTCAACATCTTGTTATCTTCCAAGAATAACCCCTTGTTTGAAAAATTCTTCTCTTGGATCTCTCCAGGACTTAGGGTTAAGTTGGTAATTTAACACCCTCATACAACTAAATGCAACTAAATGCATTTGGGTACGTACGTGGTACTGAGACTTTAATTGGCTCTTTACATTTTTCGGATATGGGGATTTATGATGTTTAATTGTAGTATCCCTCGCATGTTCTGTTTCGATTCTTGTGGGACCATTTTCTGAAGGGATCCAAGCTAGCAATACTGCTGGCTGCCTGGCTCATTATACTTGTAATATTTATTATAATTAAGTGATTATTATTGTAAGCTTTAAGAGTGTCTCATTCTAACGCTCCGATTTTTTGAAAAGTCAATTTAATAAATTTTCAACATTTATTAAATATAAATTCATTACAAACTAAATTCTCCTTAATTTCGAAGTACATTTAACAAATATGATAGGAAGGGCAATAGGGTAAATTCTACTCCTTGCATCATTCTTCTTCATTGGCAAGTTTCTGAGCAGCACCGTACTCCTCAAGCTGGTAAACTCTGTTCATCACCTAGGTTTGGCCTAAAATGCCAGGGTCAGAAAAGTAGCACCATGAACTTTTAAGCTCAATTGCTAACTCCTACCCATATATCTCATACACTAACAAAAATAGCATATAACCGTTTAGGGAATGACTTCGGTGTCTCCGGTCATTTTGGGGACACCGTAACTTTTGGCATAACAAAACCATTATAAGTATAACTAAATTCATTATAAGCATAACCAAAACCATAACAAGGCATAACTTGCTTGGTTATGCCTTGGTTGATTTTTGGTTATGCTTTGATTGGTTTTTGGTTATGCCTTGGTTATGTCATGTTATGGTTCTATTATACTTGTAATGATTTTTGTTATGCTCGTAAGGGTTCTGTTATGCCAAAAATTACGGTGTCCCAAAATGACCGGGGACACCATAGCATAATCCAACAGTTTATCATTTCGTAAAAATTTCACATCACAGAGGTAAACAGAGGTGTCGGTGTCCTTTTAGAGTTATCGTAGCGTATCGTAAATCGTATCATCATTTTTCAAGTATCGATTCTACTTTCCATTATATCTCCTCAAGCACTTGGTTCCGCTAACCATCTTTTAGATTCCATCGGGCTCTTAGGCTAATTTTTCTATCCAAAAGCATTGACTTCCGCTAACCATCTTTCAGATTCCATCGGGCTCCTAGGCTAATTTTTCTATCCAAAAGCATTGATTTCGCTAACCATCTTTTCGATTCCATCGGGCTCTCAAGCTCACACACGCACACCTGAGCCATAATTCCTCTAACTATCTTTCAGATTCCATCGGATTCTTATACACACATACACCCGAGTCAGGATTCCGCTAACTATTCTTTCAAATTCTATCGGGTTCTCATGCTCACACAATTATTAATCTTTCACATTTCATTTTCTTTTTATTTTTTGTATTTCACTTCTCATTTCTCGTGTCTCGTAATCATGCATCTTTTCTCGCATTCACATTATTGTTTCAAAGCTTGCTGCAATCATGCGATAATAATAAATCACTAATTTCATGCATTTCTATTTTCGACAACATTGAAAATTATAACATTGTAACTTATCAACAAACATGCAATTAATTAAGCATTACAACGATAAAATTAACTTTTCAACTTAAACAATTTAATCATGTGATATCATAAAAATAATAAACAAATAGTTAAATATATAGCACATCAACATTATACTTAGGTGAGGAAATAGGAGGTTCTACTGTTCTTCTTGGCAGTAGCGAGTTACGGATTCGTCGAGTCGAAACGGAGTGACGTTGCCTCGGTTGGAATTTGATGAAAAGAAAATTAATTTTCTCTTAACTACAAATACGGACAACTTTTAGATTTTGGAATTTAAAGATCGAATGGTGGTTTTGAGTGGTGGTGGAAAGGTGGCAAGGTAGTGGTGCTTGGAATTTTTCCTCTTCTCTCTCTCTTGGCCGACTCTCTTTCTCTCCCTCACTTTCCCTCTCTTTAAATAAATGCAAGAACAAGAAAAGAATGAAGAAGTGAGGTGTAAGTTGGTGTGCATGGGTGTGAGGCTATTTATATTAGTAAACCTAGAATCTTGGTCATATCTAGGAAGTCAAATCAAATTTAGATCATAATCTTATATAATCTTATAATATCTAAACATAATCTTATATTATCTAATTAATAATATCTAGTAAAATCTAAAACAAATCTTAATAAATCTAAGTTTATCTAATACTCTCTTCGTCCCATAATGTTTGTCCGGTCTGCTAAATGAGGACGTAAAAATAATACAATTTTTACGAGAAAAATTAAAAAATTTCAACAGTTCACTAGATACGGATGAGTTCTTAGTTCTCGTTTTATGGACCGGACAAACATTTTGGAACGGAGGGAGTATGATTCTTTCCAGAATATTCTTTGAACCTTACGGCTTTCCGTCTCACGGGGACTCGTGCCTCACTCCCGAGCCACAATGCTGTTAATAGGGTTGGGGCGATATCTGTAAAATAGAAATTGATAGATACACCAAAAATACTCTAATTTTTATAAATCTTAAGTCATGACTTAGTATATTATCTAAATCTTAATGGCAAGCGGCTCGCTTAATGTTAGCTCCTTAATTTATATTATTTCCCAACGGAGTTTGTCTATGTGAATAATATTACTACATTCATAGCATTTTTTTTGAAGAACCGATCTCATTTGGGAACTATCTGCCGTCATTGCCAAGCCTTAAAAAAATATCTGGTTGACAGTCTAAATGCGTGCAGTTCCTAAAAGGGTACGCTGTCCGAACCTCGTTTTCAGAAAAATTTTCTAAACTTTACTGTAGACTATATATAGAAAAAAATGTTTCGGATCTAACCATGGGGTCAATATTTCAAGAATTTTTTTCAATAATTGTATTTTTTAATTTTTAAGGTGAAAATTGGGTTATCACACAAGTATGGGTTCATAGCCAAATCCTTAGGGATTTTAAGGGTTTTGCACAATAGTATCAAGAGCAAAATCTGCTTCAATCTTTCCCTCTCACATTTTGGCATTCACACACTAGGGTTCTTGATTTATTCTTTCTAGTCTTAGGTTTTACAAGATCAATTTCTAATTTCTCTCATTCTACATGTACGTACATGACATGTCTCTCCCAAATCTCTCATAGATTTCTCAATTCTTTTCCTAGATATCTCTCTCTCTCTCTCTCTCTCTCTCTCTATATATATATATATATATATACTCCATCCGTCCCATAATATTTTCCGGTCCGCAAAACGGAGACGTAAAAATAATACTATTTTTGTAAAAAAAATTGGGAAAAAAATTCAACAACTTACTAGATCTCGACGAGTTCTTTTAACTTGTGAAAAAAATTTGAATTTTTTTTTGAAAAAAATGCATTATTTTGTAGTCTCCGTTTTGCGGACCGGACAAATATTATGGGACGGAAGGAGTGTATATATATATATATATCCCAAGATCTCTCCTAAATTCACCCATATCTTTCCTAGATTTTTAGGATTATGAACCTAAGGCTAGAGTTCTATAATAGTAGGTACACGGATATAAAGGTTCAAGATATGAAAAAATCCTATGATATCAAAGAGTTTTTAATAACTAGCTCCTAGAGTTAAATTATAATAATACAATCACTTTAATAAATGATAAAATAATTTTTAGTAAAAGAATTATAATAAAATGTTTAATTTTATTTTAAAAAAATTGACGTGAAAATTCGGGTCATTATATGTACAATTCTGGAAATATTTACCATAATTATCTTTTATTAAAAATTGATTTCTTCTAAATTTGGCACCAACGAGCTCAAGTCCTGGCCCTGCTCTTGCATCAAGGTGTTGCAAATTAGCTATATCAATCCAATTATTTTTTTTTATCACAAGCGGTATGAGAATAATTAATTGTAAATATCCAAATTACATTCAAATTGAAAACAATTCCACAACCAACCTAAGTAATAGCCTGAGAACAAAAAATACAAGGGGAATAATACCCACACGCATGTAGCGCATGCAAATTCGAACTCCTGATCTCTTGGTAATTGAGGTGCAGAAAGAGAAGTGCACAGACTAAAGTACTATTCTGTAAAGTAAGAAAAAGAGGTGCATAAGATATAATATTGCATAAATGGGCATCACATGCATGCAACAAGAATTAAAAGCAGTCCAAGATTGACGCCGGAGTACTCAGTAACTCTCCCTGCCTTTTGTCTCCCGACGCCAAGAACTTCAGTCCAACGACATCAGGAGCGCAGTTACAAGTGTCACAAGATAGAATATTGTCTGGATCGTTCAACTCTTTTTACAACGTGCTAATTAAGCCATTCTGACAATCCTGACTTTCGCCAATCAAAAGAGAAAAAGAACCGTCTCCTTCCGGCCATTTACACTTTACAGGAACTATCGAAAGGTACTTAAGACTTAACCCTTGGGTACACTGTAAAAGATCATTAGTTGTGATGGGGTAGTTTTGTTAAACTGGGCTTGAATAGTATTCCAATAATTTTTTTTCTAATCTAGTTAATTCGGTTGCTATCTTTTGCAGTTAACAGTTATTAAACAAACAAAAAGAAAAAGGAACTTTTGTAATATATGCATCCTCTATATATATAGTATATATACAATATTTGATTGTCGATCGGACCCATTTGGTTGCATCTTTCGCCTATTTAGATATAGCATTAATCATAATATGCTATTCTGATTAGATTTTTGCTTTCTTGCTTTATGCAAAAGCAAATGTTTTTATTTTCAGAAAAAGTCGGTTTAGTTGTAGTTAAAGAGGTTTGAATTCCTGTCGAATATAAAAGTATAATGGCGCCTACCTTAGTCACATAATCCTTCAAAATGTTTTGCGCCCTTGCTTTCAATGCTCGCACCGCACTTCCATTTTTAGCAGTTAGGAAAATGTTTCAAAGACACTTTTACGCTCATACTTGCGCTCCTGCCTGTTCACGCATGCGCACACAAATTATGTGACTCTTACACATAATCCTTCAAAATGTCTTGCGCCCCTGCTTTCAATGCTTGCACCGCACTTCCATTTTTAGCAGTTAGGAAAATGTTTCAATGACACTTTTACGCTCGTACTTGCGAACCGGCCTATTCGCGCATGCGCACACAAATTATGTGACTCTTACACATAATCCTTCAAAATGTCTCACACTACACTTCCATTTTTAGCAGTTAGAAAAAATGTTTTCAAAGACACTTTTACGCTCGTAGTCACACTCCAACCTGTTCGCACGCGCACACACAAATTATATGACTCTTACACGCCTTCCACTGATCTACCATTCCACTTGAATATGCAAAAGCAAATCATTGACTACTAACTCTAGCTAGGGAGAGAGAGGTTCTAATTTTCCCTATAATCATGCAAAAAAAACGAATGTTACTTTGAGCAAGATCATACTACTATTTTATTTAGTGATTAGAATGTCCATGTACGTTTAAGCAGTTTTGGGGCCACAATGATCGAACCCTGGCTAGTTATAATAATGTTGTTGGCTTTATACTGTAGAGTTAGAGAGGATAAAATAATGTGTATATATATAGTCAGCAAAAGAGAGACCCTTTGGGGGAGAAAGAATGAAGATTTTGGGGATCAGTTGAAAAGACAAAGAGATAGATTAATTATTGTTTAATTAATCCGGTCATTCCAAAAATCAAGGTTCAGTTAGCTACCTAATTACTCCTTTAAACTACTCATGACAAGACTAATTATAGATTAATCCAGTTTAAGCACTATTCCGAAGCAACTTCTGGATGCATGCCCCAACAGCACTATACGTACATGCAGTGAGGTTTCCTTCCATTTATGAGGATGTCTGGGTCAGCTGATTACGAACACGTCGATTAATTTTTGACCAATTGTTTACTAGCGGACGACCTATTGAAAGTCGAAATAAAACTTTGTATGAAATGACTCCACAAGAACTAATAGCAGGGAAGAGATTTCAAACCTGACTCTTTTGAAAGGAGCAAACTTTTAAGTTTCAAGTTTTGACCACCAAACCAATCGCCTTGGGATTACACTAATGACTAAACAGTGAGCCCAAAACACATAATCCTATTATTCTTAATATTGATACCCGTGTTTAGTTCTTGACCGTCAACTCATCTAATTGTAGGTTAAATAAATAGTAGGAGTAATTATATTATTTAATTATAATTATCTTTACCTAATCATGGACCTACTAGTTTAACTGAAGAACAGATGTTCCCTTCGATCCCAAGTTCACAAATGGTGTCATTTACATTTCCACGCGTGCTTGAAGCGAAGGAGAAGGAAGAGAGTCAAATATCGGAGAGCATTTTTTACGGTAAGCTTAATCATGGAGTAAAATAATCTGTTTTAATTAATTAACAATTAAAGGAGAAGTATAAAAAACACAAGAGACCCGGAAAGCTTGTTATCAACTTTATCCAACACGTGAATGTTTCAACCCTCCCTCCCTCCCTCTCTCTCTCTCTCTCTCTTGGTAAACACTCTCAGACTCTCTCTCTCTCTCTCTTGGTAAACACTGTCAGACTCTCTCTCTGGAAAGTCGTCTGGCCGTGATAGACGCCGGTTCACGTGATACTAGGACGGACCGTTATAATTTTTCTCCAACCTTACGTAGCTTAATTTGTCCTTTTAGGATTCAAGTATTCAACCATGCATCCTTCAACTCTATGAGAGGTTGTTTGGTAAAAGTTTAGATAGAATTAATAGAGGTTAATTTTTCGAGTAATGAATGAGAGAGAGAGACTGTGAGAGAGAGAGAGAAGTGAAAGAGAAAACTTATTGAAATCGTGCTAAGAGAGGGGTAGGTGTGAGAAGTACCCCAAGGGGAAAGATTTTACTTACGTCTTGTTTGAAATTTGGGCAAAACAAAGGAGACAGAAAGTAAACTTCGACGAAAGTGTGGAGGAAAACTTATTAGGCAAACTCTCTCTCTCTCTCTCTCTCTCTCTCTCAAACCAAACGAGGGGAAATAATTTTTCTTCACTTCTTTTATTTTCCATAGGTTTCAAACAAATTCTTAGTACGTATGAATATAACACCATTAGCCATGCATGAATAGATAATAGCGTGAGGGTGATTTTATGTCACACTTTGTAAAGATATAGGAACTCGTTACATTTGTATGTAAATTTCTACAGAAATATTATGAATTTGAGACGACTCGAGAGATCCATATATATCGTTCACACTCGATCAAATAGGATATTGTGTTGTAGCAATAATTCACTCGTGGTTTAATTGAACATTTGGGCCTAGCCAGTAGTTGATATATATACTTGACGAATATAACTTTGTGACGAAAACTGAAATTTTCCAGAAACGTTTTACGGGGAGGTTTGGTAAAAGTTTCCAGGATAATATATAAGTACGAGGAGAGATAAATAGAGAGAGACGAGATTACGTATATAATAAGCGGATAGAAAATTTATTTAAAATTGTGCTAAGAGAGAGAGGGGTGGTTCGGGAAAACCCAAGTAAACAAAGTCTCTAGGCAGGAGAGAATTTTGCTGATTAATGTCATGTACTCTCTCCATCCCCATTTTTTAGTCCATTTTGGGGATTCTGAGCTAGCTCTCATATCAGGAATTTGGGCTTAAGTATGTGCGTGTTTAAGAGGGTCCTCATACTCCTCCCTCGTCAACAATTGCTTAGTGGAGGTGGTAAGTGAAATTACTCTCTTACCCTTCTGTGTTCGGAAAAAAAAAAAAAAAGAGAACACAATGATTGCACTTTTAAAAACTTGTTTTTTCTCGTCTTACACTTCAATCACTGTCTTCTCTTACTTTTTAAAGCACTACTAATTTAAAAAAAACACAAGGATAGAAAAGGAAATTCGTTGTCTATCACCCATTTAGTTACGAAATGGGACAATCTTTTCAGAACGACAAAAAGCATTAACCCGAACCGAAAAAATTGGGGATGGAGGGAGTAATAATTTTTCAAAAGTTGGGTTCACTTATTAGCTGAAATTGTCGGTTTGACATTGACATTGAAGGTGGATAAAAAGCTATAAACTGATGATAAAAAGTGTAGGGAGGAGGAGATGGTGGAGTGGTCAAAAAAGATCGATGGTAGTTATTTATGCCCCTTGTCACGAGTTCTTGTCTAATAATTCTTTACCATTTATGGCCCCCCCACATGGCAAGAAATCTATTTGGCGATCGTAATTTATTACTACATTTAATAAAAACTACTGCCCTAGGAATTTTTCTGAGATTCAAGTGGGAGATTTGTGCTTTAACTGCTTTGTCTCCGAAAAGGGGTGAAAAAGATTGGGTTTCAAGCCATATTAATTTGTCACACTGGTAAAATATAGTGGTCGGGACGTATTCAATTCCTTCATCATCATATGGATACACGGTAATCAGTAGTCCGAGTTAGTTTGCGCGCACCTCGACTAATTACGAGTCTTTGAAGTTAACGACCGGACAAACCTCCAGTGATTCCAAGCCTTTTCAGCGCCACTTGGCCGAACTTCCAGCTGGGGTTTGGATACACGTACGTACATTCTTCCAAATTCAAATGTCTAAAATCGTTAATTTTGTCTGTTTGGATCATGGATAACAGCGCTGTCCGAATTGGGGCCTGATAATTGTGGCAATGTGATTTCATCATGTTTGGATTCAAAATTGAAGTTGAAGTATGATTTTTAAATCAAACTGTTGATTTTGATGAAACCTCGTGTGCCTGATTCATTCCTTAAAGAATTTATATACAAAAGCAAGCCCGCACAATTAATAGATCAAAAAATCATCGAGTGAAACCGTGATGGGTTCTGATTAGGTGAAGTTTTTGGGTGTCGAACGAGTACCATATTGGCGATCTGGATTGTCCAAGCAGAGGACAACCCAGTCCACCTAGGTGCATTCCAGGTAGTTATGATCAAGACTTGCTCAGTTCAGTTAACATAAACCACTTTACAGATAATAACAATTCAAGGGCCTCAGGAAGCTTTGGTACTCTAGGCCGACTCTCACCCGAGTGTGCTATCGATTATTGTTTTAAGCCAGATCACATGGTGTTGTGTTCCGAATTTAATTGGACCCCTTGCTAGTGAACGACAGATTTAATTCTCCAGATTAGTCACTCTATTGGGCCCGCGGTTGATTTATAAAAAAAGAGATTACATGATGACAATTTAGAATGGCAGACTGTTAGGATTGAACTTACGACAATGCAATCAATGTTTTTTTTTGTTTGACAGTCAGGGGTGCCGGACTAGCTTACACATATCTCGACTAATCCCCTTCTGATCCGGTCAAACAAAGATCATCCACACCGGGACTAGGAGAGTCACAAGAAATTACTTTCTTACGACCTGACCCCTATCATTAATCAAACCCTGATTATTTGTGTGGGGAGCAAACCCACCCACCAACCAATCGGACTAATACTCGGGGCTACAATGTCAGTGTTGTTATTCAAGAATAACTGCTGTGAATATTTTCAACTTTGGTTGGGCGCTATGTCCCAAGCATGGTCTTGCAAGGGCATACAAGGGAACAGTCTTCCCCTAATTATTGAAGCATGCCATGTTATAAACTGTTTGGTTATTGGATTCTTGAGACAAAATTGAACATGGGGACAAGCTCATGTAGCTATCAGCTGAGGACAAGCCTTCAAGAAATCTTCACTAGCTAGCTTAGGTTATGCTATATATAGACTCTACTATTGATCTGGTGCATGCATATAATGCTTTTCTTAGTCCTCCTTTTATGTATACATTTAATGATCCTAAACTTTAGGAAAGCTGAATTTGGTCAATGGTTTGAAGGATTATTTACTCATAAGGTCAGAAATAACAGAGACTTTTCTGGTAAGGATATAGTACGTAACAGTTTATTTCTCACTCTTATTCATTTCCTTCTTGTATATATGTCAGGTTCATGCAATTATATGTTCAGGGCAGCAGGGGACAAGGGTAATTAAAGAGGTCATTCTCATGCATGAAGTTGGTAAAAAAATGAACCTAAATTTTCACTAAGTTCGTATTCATGGTGTGATACGGATTTTCATCTCCGGCCGGAAAAATTCATGACGGCGTGGACGTACGGTACACCCCAAACAAGGGATGTGTATTGTTTGGGGTGTGTGTCGGAGATTTTCCCCTTTTTTTTCCCACTATATCTATGGCATGTTCTTTAGCTTTTTATACCAAGGTCCACTCAGCCATCCCTCCAATTGACAGGAAGAAAAAAAGAAAGAAAGAAAAGACAATTACTGTATCACATTACACGGGCAGTTACGCTTCAATATCAGAGCCGTCCATTGCTGAGGATGAATGGCCCGGATGGGACTAACACCATGGTCCTCGAGTTCGATTTCATGATCATGTTCCTTGACTTTGAAGTACTAGTATAGAAACTTGAGATGTGAGTTCAATGGTATTGGAAATGGTAGCTAGAAGGGCATGAAATTTAGGGTTTCTTTCAAATTATTCTAATGGAGTGGAGCGATTAAATCGAGACATACTGTTTTGTGCTCAAGAAGTTACATCAATATGAGTTTCTTTCTGTGGCTAGGCTTTGATTATAGGCTTCAGGATATATAAAACATGGTTGGAGATGTTTTGGAAAACCCACAAATTCACATGCTTTGTTTTCCTTATCACGTGGGCTAAACTTGGATTATAGATATTGATGTCCGATTAGTACAACTTTTGGCTCGCGTGATCTCCTCAACTAATTCTATTACACCGACGGTTTAGACCACATCAGTGAACTCGGAATGAGCCGACAATGGCCGCACAATATGCAAGTTGAACTCGGAGTGAACTGTTTCAATTTATATTGTATTTTTTCTATTTTTCTTTGATGGATCATGTTCATGACTTATTGAGTCATTTAAGTTAAACTTATTAAGACCCATTTAAGACTCAATTACTAAATGGGTTAGATGGGTTGGACCCATTCTGACCCAACTAATAAATGGGCTGGATTGGGTCTATTTTTTAATATTTTTTAATTGGTGGATTTGAATTGATTAATGGGTTTGGGTTTAATTTGTCACTTCTACAGTATGGCATTCTGCATTGTGCACAGTGCTCACCTAAAACAGAGATGCATAGGCCTCAACCCGTATATGTAAAGCCCGGAGTTGTCCATAAGGATTGTAAATAAACGGCCTTGCCCGGCCCGGCCCAGTCCGTGTGTAGAATTTAAGATTTAACCACTCAACAATGAGCAACATTATTTGAAAAGGAAACAGACACATTTACTGGAAACAGACACAATAAATAACTGAATGTTGACAGACAGAGCAAAGCAGAAGACATGCCCATTCATATTCCACTTGCTCACGATCTGTGAAAGCTCTTACAGGAACCATAAATCGATATACAAAACAGTTCTATCTGTACCTGCACAAAAACCACCAAAATGAAGGCTGCAACTGGAAGTAGTGTAAGGAAGATGATACAAACTAGAGCCCAGATAGCGCCGACACCTACAAAAGACGTTTCTGACATCAACTAACTTGAAACGTCTCGAAAAAATACACCTCTTGATTCATAATATATCCATCTGCAAACAAATTAATCAGTTCTCAATTAAATACAAGCCATTACTTGTAAGACAATTATTCGCCACCTGACTAGGAAAGAACAGAAAACAGGTAACGAACAAACTCAGGAACCATGAACAGACCACACAAAACTGTCGGAA
The DNA here is from genome assembly GCA_019656295.1 of Rhododendron mucronatum var. ripense. NCBI lineage: Eukaryota > Viridiplantae > Streptophyta > Magnoliopsida > Ericales > Ericaceae > Rhododendron > Rhododendron mucronatum. The sequence goes on from BPLT01000024.1 coordinate 3,485,976, forward strand.
GCCATGAGTAGTGCATGCAGAGGTCTAACAGATTCAATTGCCAAGAGTAGTAGTGACTCTGGCACTTGAGTAATTACTTCAAACTGCATGCCATGTCAAAGAACTACGTAGTAGTAGTAGTCAGGGACACTAACCAAATGGGTCTAAACAAATACTTCGATAAGTTTGATAGTCGAACTAATCTGGAACTTTATTCTGACACCCCCAAGGGCGTCAACTGCTAGTCAACATAAGTGGAGTAAATAAAATCGAAAAAATTAGAAATGTCAAATTCTGACAGAAAGTACTCAAAATCATAAAAATGAGAGCCTGTGACTAAAATCATAAGAAGAAGGTCATGTAAAAATGAGAGCCTCTAGGGATAAGATCAACCCAAACAACCAATTCCAAGAATAAATCAGGGCCTAGGATGCACAGGAGAAAAGTTGAACCAATGCTGAACAAATGTATGGAAATCAGGCTAGAGGAGTTCATATAAAGAGGTCGCTTAGGCTCACTGGATTACGGTCTTTAGGATGCTATGACACTTGGCAAAATAAATTGGTGAAACCTCTTGAAAGTCGTTCACTAAAGGGGTGTCGAAACTCTTGCAAAAATAGCAATTCCAAACCTGTGACTAAATTGAAAAATGACACAATTTGGCAAAAGCTTTTCACCCATAAATGATATTATATTTTCATTTATCTATGTAGAAAATAGAAAATCTGACATTAGGCGTGGAAAAAAAAACAAAGACACAAAAAGAACTCGGTCGATACTATAACACTAGCAAACAACATTGTTGGCACCATAATGGTTAATGGCTGAGGAGTTTCAACCAAAAAAATAAATAGGATCGCAGTTTATCAACAAAGCTGCATGTTACAAATATGTTCATATCCGATAAGGACACAATACTCTAAATGGATAGCTCCCAAAAATATAAAGGCAAACCCTGTGGTACGTTACATGAAGTAGGTAAAATACACACATTTCACATTCTATAGCAACTTATTTGTACATTCCATCACAATTTTCACAGAATAGACTAGTCTAGTAATAAGGCACAAGAGGATTCAGATAGCCTTGTGATAAAGGCGCGACATCAGTGCATACTATAATCCTTGAATCCGTGAAGCTGAACTGAGCATCGTGAAGTGTATAGCCTTTTAGTTTTGGCAAAGGAAAACCTTTCCAGAGGAGTACATTCACATATGGCAAGAGGACAGTTCTCAGGGCAGTTTGGATCACTGGCTGCAAAAAAAAAAAAAAAAAAAAAAAACGGAGGCAAGTAGTCTCAATAACGTCGAACAGGGAAAATCAATAGAAGGGGAAAGGATTGGAAGAGACATTGAAATACAGAAAGATAATGTTAATTTATAAAGTAATCCCATCGGACACATTTTTGTAATGTAATAAAAACTAAGAGATGACCGAACTCAATCCTTTACGTTGTTCCAAATTTCCAATATTGATCTCCATAATGAAATTAAAGATTGAACCAGTATGTACCTCTAACAGATGCAAATGAAAGTTACCAATCGTGCTCCACTTCAAGGACATGGTGAAATCATTCAATTCGACTCTACCTGCCAGACTATTCCTCGAGATTTCTGGATAGCCTGAAAACGTAATCACCTGCACCACCAACAGAAGAACAGCAGAGTGTGTAAGAAGAAGATGCAAGTGTCACATCCAAGTCTCTAACTGACACAACGTTCCAGAATCAAGATAACTCTGCATTCACGTATAACTCTCAAAGCTTTAAATGGAAACCCAATTAAGCTTACAAATGAGATACATGCAACTGGGATTCTATTGCCAGCGTCCAAAACATCAATTGTCACATCTGAGCTGAGTTCTCCATCAATGTCTGTCTGTGCAACCGCTATGACTGGTGGTGAAGTTATAGAAACATTAAGATCCATGTCATCATTTGGGTATTGCTTGTACAGCTGTGGTAAAATAACTCTCCATTCAGCAGTGTTCAACAAGGACAGATCTGGTATCTTGTCAATAATCCAATGCATACGATCTGCCTGACCAAAGAAAGTATGTTAACAACGTTTTAACTGCTGTTTAACTACCCAAATGCATCGTCACTGTGAGCACAAGGAGTTAAGGACTTACATTAAAATATACCGAAGATATCGAATTCAGAACATGTTCTTGTATTGATATCCCACCCATCTTAGAGGGACCCCCGCAGGATAATAAGGCTTGCGAGTAGGATAATGAAGCATGCAAATTTGCTTCATAATTGACAGAAACTGCAACTTCATCCCTAGCTGTGAATAACCCATTAATCTCAAGGCCAACGGAAGAATTACTGAAAACAAGGTCATTCACAAAAGTAACGTTCAGGGAAGCAATTTTATTTATTGCAATTTCTTTTGGAAGAGACTGCAATTTGGAGTCGAGCTGTAAAATAACATCTTCAATTTTCTGGGAAATGGCATCTTCAATTGCTGAACGTATCTTCTTTTCAAAAGCATCCACCACTCTGAAAAGTAGAAAGAAGATCAATTGCAGAATTCAACTAACGACAACCCCATAAGGCAGAAACAGTTGATTTCAAATTCGAGATACAAGAAGACTAATTTTCTGTCAAGGCACTGACAGTTCTTCTAGGTTAAGCATTACCCCAGACATCGAGTACTCATGCACGAGAAATTTTGTTATACTTTAACTACTCATTCTCTCCCCCATTGGATTTACAGGCACATTATAATACAATTGGATCATCAGCTATCGATCCATCTTTGGGTTACTCTTCATGCGTTGATGAATATTATATCTTTTTCAAAATGCTCAAGTTGAGTGCCTCAAAGATCTACTGGTCCATATTGCGGGTTGATGTGCTATGCTTTTCAAAATTCTCAAGTTGAGTGCCTCAAAGATCTACTGGTCCATATTCCGGGTTGATGTGCTATGCATTTCACATGTTCGTTGGTGAAACCTAAAAGAATACTTCTACTTTCTTTTTGGTTAAGAAAAGAGAGTATCCTATGTGCCATGAGTTTCTCGTGCAGACCAGGAAGACATGGGAGACAGTGTCCTATCTTTAGTGCATCACAAAGTTATCTGGAATAAGTTTAAAACAAGGAAAGAAAAACAAAGATTAATCCACGTAGAAGCACATGATATGCATTATGTAGAAATTGAAATTTCCAAAATCAATAAAACTGCCTTTATCCTGTGTAGCACGCTCGTCAAGCACGTTAAGGAATTAAGGAAGCAATTCTATCAAAGCATTGACTTGTTGGATGCAAGGCTTGTTCTAGAATCTTTTTCTTCATAACTCAGAAGGAACCACTTCTAGAATCTTCAGCTATTATCTTCACTAACTATCATATGCAACCTTTTAACGTTTTAGGTAACTCATGATCACTGGCAAGAGATGAAAATTTTACTCAAGCTTGACTACTAATACTAAATACAAAGAGAGAAGAGTTTTTCTCATAAGGATCAGATTATGTACTAGGATTGCATACCCTTGGTACAGCCAAGATACTCCACCATCCAACTTTATAGAAAGATCCTTCACATGGCATCCACATTCCAGCAGAGACAGTTCAAGAGTTCCTTGTTGGTTCTTCAACCCTACAGTAAGCCCAACTTCCATGCTTTTAACCTTAGAGGAAGAAGCACAAAACAATTTCCTTGGGTAAAAATGTCGGAAATGATCACCAGACCTCCCAAAGGCAAAAAAGAATTCTACAAAAGACTGCACATACAACACTTATGCCCAAAGAGAGTAATACTACAAGCTGCTCCCTCCCCTATGCTACTTGTGTTATCAATTCTAGCAGGTGGCAAAGTGATTTGTCATGGGAGAGTAATCAATGGTTACATACAAAACCCATGTCTACATTATGGTTGAATATGATATGGCTTTTGTCAGTTCGTATTCTACTGAGCTGTTGACTGTGAGTTTGGGAAGTTATTTCAACATCTTCACAAGACCAGTATTAAGAGTTACTACTGTCAATGTTTTCTTCTCTCTCGATCCAAACCATCTTACACTTTAAGTTGTGCCATGTGATGTTCAATAATTATGCTACAACTAGCCCTCTAGTTTCTTATTTACCCACTATTGTGTCCTCCCTTGTAGAGCTCAAAAGGTGAAGTCTAGTATAATCCAGAAGACACGTGCAAACAGCAACACAACTGAGGTTGTCTCATTGAGAATTTTGGCACAAAAAGTAACTTCAAGACACAGACAACAGTTGTCCAAAAGAAGTCTAATGAGCATATCCACAGTTCGAGCATCTGAAACAAGGTTGCAAGTTCATTGGATATCCTGGATCATAAAAACCACGGAGCTTATCCACCAAAATCAAGTTCTCTGTAATTTGTTCGAATTGTTTTTCCAGCATAAACCAGATGCTTCCAACGAATCCAACCATTGCCTCTTCACTTTGAGGTTTATCAAGTAAATTGCTTCGCATTTTTAACAAGTCATTATATCCCTAGTTTGCAAGTCCAGACTGAAGTAACCAAATCCATTTTATGATTTTATCCTACTTCCCTCTATACAAAACCAAAATCTTGAAAGACTCTCCAGGCATATAGATATATCTATGAATCCAATACGAGTAAAAGAAACTTTTTGCATACCTCCACCGAGGCAACCCCTTCATCTGAAATTTTTGGTATTAACCAAGTACCATAATGGTAGCTCCAATCCATGCTCAAATATGCCTTGGCCCCCGAAACAACAAGAGCTATACCCGTATCACCGGATGTAACTGTCGAAGAATCGACATCAACCCGATAAAGAATTATGTTTGAAAGAGTAATATGGACAGTACCAATAAGTGGGATTCTCACAGACTTCTCAATTTGGGGAACCTCAAGGGGAGTCAAGGAGGAGATTCCAGTGTTTATTAGCAAATCTTTGGCAAAGCCAATACCCTTCTCGAGTATCTCTATTGATATGAAGCCTTCTTCTGTGGACTGAACGTGGGTATATGAAGGAACAAGGAATAAAATCAAGAAAAGATAGGACATACTGGGAGCCATGAAATTTGACAACAATCCCAGATGAAAAAGATGACTGAATTGAATCATAGACCATTGACTTCCAACTGAAAAAAAAAAACCTGCAAATGGACACCTACGCATAGAACATGATTTCTAGCGTGTTCTTCGTCATATTTGACAACAAACGCTGATGAAAAAAATTCAAATTTAACAACAATGAACAAACCCAGATGAAAAAGACGGCTGGATTGAACAAACCCATGAGCTTTCAACTGTAAAGGGCCTGAAACGGTAACCTAAGCTAAGAACAGGATTTTTTTTGGAAACAAGACAAGATGATTCAATCCTGTTTGGGTTGGTAAGTTGAAGGCTGCGTGTGGAACGTGGGGTGGTTATTTATACCGGATTAAAGAATGGGGAAGATGGGGTTGGTTGAAAATTGAAGTATTGGAGTTTCCTTCATAAGTTTCATTGATGGGAATTGGTAAAGATACAGTGGCAGGCTCGCAGCTGAAGTATGGCAAAATCCCACAATCTCCGGTATAAGTCGTGTGATTGCCAAATTCAGTTATTGAGTTAAGAGTAGTTTATCTACGCGCCAAGGATTGGGTGGATCCGACCAGGGATTTTTGTAAGAATCTACGCAAAATATTCGGATTTCCTTTTTCTTTTCTTTTTTTCAAATGATAGGATACTTCATTAATAATAGGGTAAATTACTAGTTACCCCTCTAACTATGGGTCAGGAATACTTTCCCCCCTCTAACGTAATTTTTTAGCATTTAACCCCTTATAGGTAATGAAAACCTTAATCCGTTCCCTAGCGGAGAGGCGTAAAGTTATGAATTTGCTCTTCACAAAAATGTGTCTCTCTAAAGGAAGGGCATTCTGTTCTCTTTGCCAAAATGCATTTTTCTACTTTGTCTAACCACCAAATAACTTCACCACCCAACAACCGAGGCAAGTGCAATTCCAAAACACAAATGTGATGAGAACCCAAAGGAACCCAGAAATACGAAACATAGATGGGTATTACGAAACACCCATCTCAAGAAATGGGTAATATGAAACCCAGAAAACCCAAATCCACTCAACCGCCACCGCCATCCCAAATTGCCAAAAAACACCCAAATTGCTCGACAATCAAACACCCACAAATCTATCTCTTTGTCTTTCACACACACACAAATTCACAAATCAAGCTGTAATTGGAAGACCCACAACTACATACCACAGATCCAAAAATCAAATTGAAAACCCGTAAATTCGCTAAAAAATTGAAAACCCATAAATTGAAAGCCCCGCCAGAATCCAGAATCCGGCGCTAGGGCCGACGACGCTGTGAAGACCCCGCTGGAGAGAGAGAGAGAGAGAGAGAGAGAGAGAGAAAAAAAGAGAAAGAGAGAGAGAGAGAGAGAGAGAGACGGTAACGAAGGGGGAAGGGACAAATCCGGTGCTGGAGCTAACAACGCTGTGAAAATCCCGTTGGTAGTGGCAAGGTATTGTAGCGAAGGGGGAAGGGACAATGACGAGTTGCGACTGTTGTCACAAGTGGAGTTCCTGGAGCTCTAGCGGAGATTCGACGACGTTGCTGTTCGGTGCTTCCGATGCAGAGCTCGAAGACGGCGATGGTCGGACGCAAAGGGATGTTGTTCATTGATGAGAGGAAGCTGCTATCGCAGCAGGCAGAGGAGGAGGACAAGTTCGAATGCAAAGCGGTTTTAGGTGTCACTAAAATTTGTAGTGGTAGTGCGGGAGAGACAGATTTGTCACGGCAACGCGGGAAAGAGCCATGTGTATAAAAGAATGAGAAGGGGAAAGGTTCGAATGAGGAAAAGGGTATTTGCGTCTACAATGGGACCACATGACACTTCCCATCCAGTTCTTAACAAAAGTCAGACGAGAATAAGATTTTCATTACTTAGAGGGGGTTAAGTGCTAAAAAAATAAGTTAGAGGGTGTAAAGTGTCCCTAACCTATAGTTAGAGGGGGTAAACAGTAATTTATCCTTAACAATAACGAAAAAATGACAGCCATCTCAAGAGAGGGAAAATAGCAACTATAAAGGAAGCCTAAACACCACATAGAACATTCAAGATATCACACAACCAAATGTACAAAATTGATGGAAACACTAGACAAGTGACCAACAAAACTAGTAAAACGCCCATGTAAGGGTGAGGGAAGCCCCAACAAGAAGGGAGAAAACAGAAAAAATAAAAAACATCAACTAAAACAAAAATCTACATCAGACCCATACCCCTAATATCCCTAAATTCAGCTGCTCAAAAACATTGGCCAAGACCGTAGCCCAAAACCTCAATCACGACAACAGCCACACCCCACTGTACAGCGACACCAACTGCTACCACCGTCCCAAGAAACTACGATCTCGCCAGGACACGAACCTATACACCGCCCCGAGCAACGAGGACAAGGCCGGCTTGATAACAACGATGTAGCTGCAGGAACTTCGAAAAGAAAAGCGATGAGGAAAATCAAAACGAGGAGCAAACAAGCAAACTGCTTTGATGAGAAAGATCAGAAGAAGTCTCTGTCACTTGGCATCAACTTTCCACACATAAGATCAACGTCGGAACATACCGAGTTCAGGGGGGAGATCTGAAGTAGAGAGAGAGGAATGAGGGGGGAAGGCGCCGCCCGTCCCCCAAAACGAGGTGTAGACAAGCAAACTACTTTGATGAGGAAGATAAGAAGAAGTCTCTGTCACTTGGCATCAAATTTCCACACGTAAGATCAACGTCAAAACTCACCGAGTTCAGGGGGGAGATTTGAGGTAGAGAGAGAGGAATGGGGGGGGGGGGGGGGGAAGCCACTGCCCCTCCCCTGAAAAACCCTATTTTTTGAATCTCTTAGAGGGAGAGAGAGGGGATTACAAAATCTCTCGAATTCCTTGTTAACATTGATGACTAGATTACGATGATTGATGGGAGCTCAATTTTTTTCTCGGGTAAATTTACACTTACCGATCCCTAGTTTTATTTGAGGAAGCATAAAATAAGGGAATTGATAATGTCAAAACCATTTTTTTTTTCCCGCCAAAACTCAAGGGGTATTCTTTCATTGCATGACTTAATTTTCGTCCACTACATTACTTGCATTACGAAATGCCCCTTGAAATCATACATTTAGATTTGAGTCTAATGACTACTGCACACTCGTGAGATGACTGTCCTTTCTGGTCAACATAATCTCTTTGTCTTCCAATTATTTTCACAACCTACCTACACTTGCTCCAATCAACCAAAATTGACAATAGAATGGCTCGTCTCTCGAATCCATGATCTCTCTCTCTCTACAATACAATGTCTCGCCTCTCGAATCCATGATCTCTCTCTCTCTCTCTCTCTCTCTCTCTCAAAGACTTAGCATTCTCTCCTCTATCCTTCGATTCCCATCATTCCAAACCAATGCCAAAAAATGCCCCTTTCATCCACAATCTATACGTGAAGACAATAGGAAGATTACAACTAATAGCAATAGGTTTTTGTCATTTAGATCAAAATGGAAGACAATGACCCACTTTTGCCTTTGTATCTCTCCATATTCTATCTTGGCATGCTGTAAGTCATCCTTGTTTCCTGGATTAAACTAACATGATTTGGGTTGATGGTGAATTGGATTGACGAGTACGGTGGTGTACTTGATCAAATATGAACAGCAGTTAGAGGAACAGAGGAAGTAGGAGCAAAAGGATGCGTAACCCACTTTTGCCTTCAATCAAAGGAAGCAGGAGAAATTGGAGGAATTTGGAAGGGAGAGTAGATGAAATAGAGGAACGAGATGAGATAGCAGAGAGAGACGTGGGTTTGCAATGAGAGAAAAAAGATGAGAGAGAAAAGGGGCATAGTTGTAGTGGAGAGCAATTAACTCATGCAATCTTGAGAGTTTTGGTAGGAACAAAAAGAGTTTTGACAGAAACAAAAGAGGTTTTGATATTATCAACTCCCTAAAATAACACAACTAATACAAAAAGGACCCAAAGGTCTAAACAAGTACAATAAACAAAAGAAAAATATGCGAATAAAAAAAACAAAACAAAAAGAAAAAAATGGCAAAAAATTAACCTCAGTGTCTTTCTATTAGATAAGTGACTCTAATATTTGAGTAAAAGGCTATTCCATGAACATATGAAATAGGTAGATGGTATTTGACTATTTCTACCATGTATAGCTCCTAAAGAAATGTTTTATAAAGCATCAACAACTTAACTTAAGATGTCAAATCTGATATGACATGCTAAGTGAAAAAATTGACAAGTGAAGTAAGTTCAACCAAAGTGTCAAATGCTTAAGTGTCATTTGACATCTCTTTCTCTCATGTAAAATTTGACTTGTGATGTCAAAATTTTACTTTCGTAGGCATGTTGGTTGGAGTAGATATTGTAGCATCGAGATGCCAAATTCTCATATGGCAAATTACTACACAAGCCTCCAAAAAAATTTGGTATTCCCACTTTGGAAGCCAATGCTGGAGGTGGTCCAGTTGAAACTTCTTTGTAGTCTTTAAATTAGAAAGGTTATCCCCTTGCACGAGCCTCACTCGTCTACTTGACGAGTTAGACCAATTTTTAGTTGGTTCACATAGGGTTTGTTGGTTTTGATTAAACATACATAAATGATGTAAACAGACCGACTACAATTTAAAAAACGTAACGATTTAGACTCACAAATCATGAAAAATTCTTTTTTTGTACACTCTGCGAGCCGGTCCAAAAATCAATTTTCTCAATTCATTTTTTTTTAAAACGCAAAAAGGCCTTCAAGGCTTACATAGATTGATCTTTACAAAGAACAGAGAAAAGCGACAAAGGAGGATTAACAACACAATTACAAGGTAAAGAATTTCTTCTAGCCAAAGCTGCAACCTCATGTGCAGCTTTGTTACCGGCTCTTCTTACCCAGCTGGAGCGAATATCTCCTTCTCTTGCAAAACGATAGATATCCAGGACTTCAGCACACACTTCCCAAGGTGGCACCAATTCGGACATACTAAGAGAAATAGCTAGCTTGTTATCTGCTTCCACCATAGCTCCTTTGATGTTTGAATTGATGAGCATGTGGCATGCTGTTCGAATAGCATGTAATTCACCACTTAGGCTGGAGTTTGCAAATACATGTCTTGGCAAACCATCCAAAACCTCCCCTTTCCAGTTTCTTATAACTGCCAATTTGCCCTCTCCTCCACCCTTAGGAATGGCAACATCACAATTCACTTTGAGACAATCTTTGTCCGGAGCCCGCCAAGTGGAAGGATCCTCTTGGGTTGATAGGATATCCATATGGGCATTAGGAATCTCGAAAATACTTGAAACTTCTAACCAAACATGATTAATAGCAGCAACGGTACCCATTGGGTCAATTCTTGACTTACGAAAGATATAATTGGATCTTGCTTTCCAAATGTGCCAAGCAATAAGAGCCACTTTTCCATAAAATCCATAGCCTCGTTCTTAGACATCTTGTTAACCATTTCTGTTGTCCATTTGAGAACAGAGGCATTGCCTCCCAAGTCCCCCAAAGCACGAATATTGAAGCCAAACCAAACAGTTTTGGCCCAATTACATCTAGACAACATGTGTTCCACTGATTCTGGTTCATCATCACAGATTGGACAGATACTAGCTTGAGCACACCTTCTTTTAAAGAGATTTAGCCTTGGCCCAATTACATCTAAACAACATGTGTTCCATTGATTCTGGTTCATCATCACAGATTTGACAGATACTAGATTAAGCACACCTCCTTTTAAAGAGATTTTCCTTAAAGACTAGGCTGTTCTTGCAAGCTCTCCACCAAAACTCTTGATCTTGTTTCTGACTAAAGTGTCAAACCAGCTAATCTTTCCTATTCACAAGAAGTAAAGAAATCTTGAGAATAACCTCAACCCCTTAATTAATCCAAACGCCGGAATAATCATAAAATTACTCCGGATATCGAATTACTAAGAATTTGATTCCGGGTAATCAAATTTGTATTCTTACAAAAGACTACGGGCATTCAGCATTGTAGAAAAAGAAAGAAATGGAAGAAAAATAATTCCGAAGGAAATTGAGAGAAAATCGAGAAAAAAAATTTCGCTGTGTGCAGGCTACATCAAGCTCATTTTTGCCATCTTGTCTTTCTTTTCTCCCTCAAACCAAACGAGAGGACGAATCCGAGGAAAACTTTTTAAACTTTTCTTTCTTTTCCCTTTTTTGTTTTTTTGCCATAAAATTCCAAACAAACCCTTAGAACAAAAACAAAACGAATCGAACATGGAGTATATGTTATCCCTAATTTAATAAATTCCAGAATATCCACTTCCAACAGCCAAACAGTTTTGTCACCGCCACTAAAATCCAACAAAATCCAGGGGCCACTTCTGCAATTAACACACAACAAAACAAGGGCCGCTAGGGTTTCATCCATACCATATCTTCTCTCTCTCTCTCTCTCTCTCTCTCTCTCTTAATCCAGTCGCCATGCCGAAGAACAAGGGAAAGGGAGGAAAGAATCGCAAGCGGGGCAAGAACGAGGCCGACGACGAGAAGCGCGAGCTGGTATTCAAGGAAGACGGCCAAGAGTACGCCCAGGTCATGCGCATGCTCGGCAACGGGCGGTGCGAGGCCACGTGCATCGACGGCACTAAGCGGCTCTGCCACATCCGCGGCAAGATGCACAAGAAGGTCTGGATCGCCGCCGGCGACATCATCCTCGTCGGACTGAGGGATTACCAGGACGACAAGGCCGACGTCATCCTCAAGTACATGCCCGACGAGGCGAGGCTGCTGAAGGCGTACGGGGAGTTGCCGGAGAACACGAGGCTGAACGAGGGGATCGCGGGCGGGATCGACGAGGAGGAGGAAGGGGGTGGTGATGATTACATCGAGTTTGAGGATGAGGATATTGATAAGATTTGAGCTTTAGGGTTTTTCTGTTTTCTAAATGAATAAGTGGATGGATTTGGGTTTTATTTTATTTTATTTGTATGGGGATTTGTTATGTGTTATTACTACAGTACTCCTATGTTTATGATGATGGTGTATGTGATATTAACATCATGTGTTCAATTTGGGTTGCGCTACGCAGCTCCAGTTGAGTCGATGTATCTGCTACCGCTACTCTCTTTATTGATAATTGATAGTACATAGTGGGAATTGGTCTTTTTTGAGGTTTGTGGGGAATGATGAGGTTCTGGGTTTTGAAAGGGTTTTTCCTGTTTTGATTCTTGATAATTTAGTTCAGGAAATCCATTGCTGAAAGGCTTTAACTCTCTTACTGTCAGGTTTTGATGGAAATCGGATGGATGATGGCAAATTGTTGTCATGCTTGGTAGGTTGTTTTGGTTCTCCCCTTTGCTGTGTAATTTTGGTTGTTGACTTTTTCATGCTTGGTTGTTTAGTTTATACTTGGCAGTATGGAACTATGGATTGCTAGTTACTTCCTTGGCGGCGCGAATTTCTTAACTCATCTGGTTTGTTTGTTGGCATGGATTGGAATATGGATGTGAAACTTGGTTACTGACCAGGCTTTCTTCAGTTTCATTCGAAGTTTGCAATTTTGATGTTTGCATAGTGTTGATTCCATCTGCGTGCTGTCCAAGGATAGCCCCGTGTTCATCATGCAAGACCAGCTACAATTAAAACGTAGTGATGGTTTGCTCTTCTTTTCATGCAAATTCTGCTTTCTTCACCGCATGTGTTGTACTTGAAGCATTGGCTGGCTCTCAATTTGGATGAATGTACATTTTGGGTCGATGCGGAAAGGTTTTGCCACTTGAATTCACCAAACTGTTTTACTTGTTTGCGTTTTAGATTGAGATTATCGTTGCTACCTATTCATTACTTGAACGGAACCATCTTCTGAACCTCGGAATACTGGCATGTGTGACAGAGAACAAATGACAGATCCATTTTTACCAAGAGGTCGATCATATCAAACTCTGATCTCACTTTTTAACACGACTGCCAATGAATAGTTGCAATCGCACATGATCTCAGTAAGTAGCACATTATTTGTCCGTGCACGTACCCAATGAGAGCATGAGTAAGGAACTATGATCACAACTCAGGAACAAGGGAAGTTCCATAATTTTGTTGTCAATTGGAGGGGAGGAGTTGCGAAATCTATGAAGTTGTTCAAATGGGAAAAATATTAGACTGTCAAAGATGTACATAAAAACATCATCATACAAGCTCGGGAGAGAAAGTGGAGTATTAATCAATAGCGATCCAAGTAATTGCCAATCTCGTGTCAACTTTTGCCACTCCTACTCCCACAGATGGTAGCCAAGCTTCCTGTTGCATGAATTCTTGCCTTATATTCCAATGCTTAATTGACATATGACACAGTACAATACAATGTAATACACACTATCGGTACAAGTAAAGAAAATATCAAACCAGAAAAATGAAGCCAGTTGACAAAGGTAACCCCTAATCCGAAACTGATTAGGCACCCACCAGACTGTTGCCCATATGCAACGCCAACAACCGACTAGTCTATCCATCAAAACTTGAGAGTCGAGACAATCTACGCCATGCAGTTCTATAATCACATTGTTGACCAATGCAAGCATACCCAGTAAAAAAACAAAGGTCAAGCTTCGCAACCTAATTTCAAAGGAAATAATCCGGTGGCGCTTTTTTGGCAGGAGCCCCTCTTGATTCCTGCATTTCAGATTTAATTTCTTAAAGCACTGACAAAAGCCACAAATGAAGGTCTAAAATAAGAAAAACATATTCCCTCCATCCCACTTCCATTGTCCCTTTTCGACAGGCATGTCCATGAATCAGGCCAACATACAGTGTATTTTTGTGAACAAAAATCTCCATTTTTCCATTACTCGAAAGATCTCAAACTTAGTTGTTGTAAAAAAAAGTTCTGAAATCATCTAAAAAAGACTAAAGTAGATTTTATAGACGCCTTTCTGAGATGTCCAACAGTGTGAAAGGGAGTATTAAAATGGAACGAAGAGAGCACAAGAAAATTTCTGCCTCCAAACTAGAACCCTCAAAAGCATCACTATTCCTAAACTTTGCACATGGCATCTCTTATCTGAGCTCCCTTGGTCAAGATAAGAATATATAGATGCAATCCACTCTTTCTACCAACCGACTAAAAGCAAGTTATAAACAAACCTGTGGCGCTGCTTCAAACACACGAAATTCCTTGTTAAGATTTTCATCCAGCTCAAGAATTGCAGCTACGTTACCACATCTGCAACACAGACGAATATGAGCAAGGAGTTTGGCCATTGAATGCATGAAAGGAGAAAATAGTTTAAATTAGAAGTCACCTATAACAATAATTTGGAGCTGACCACACAGTAACAATCTGGCTGTTGAACATCCATTTATAGCCTTCCATTACCAATTGATGAGCACGGCATATATAGTCAATGTTATTCGCGTGGTTAAAAGTAGTGACTACGGTGCCACCAAATAAGAAACCAGCACCGCGGGGACTCAAGCCCCAACCATCAACTATGTCTTCTGGGTCTGACCACATGAGGTCACACATGGCACCATCATGGGGTACTTCTTGCTTCCTATCAATTGTTCGAATCTGGCCAGTAGTTCATGTTAGCAACCTAGAAAGAGCGCGGGCCAATACGAGAATGGAAATAGCATAGGTATAACAGAAAAAACTTGAAAATGAAAAACACCATATGATGCAGGATGAAATCAGACCTGGTCCAACGTGTTAATAGAAGGAGAAAGACCGCCATGAACACAAAATATTTTGTTCTCAATGAGAGCAGACAAACTGCAGTGAATTGCCAACAAACATCCAAAACCATCAATACAGACATAATAAATATAACCTCGATGTAGTCAAAGTTGTGTTTAGAATACATGCCAAAAAAGGGGTTGTGTTTGGAAGCAACTTGAATAAAACCTTAAGACTAATGATAATTTCCTCTAATGAATGCTAGAAAAGATAACCTTTGACCACATGAGAACATCAAATCAGCTGGCTAGAATTTCTCAAAGAAATATTTCTTGTCTAAACAATTGCTTAAAAGTTGATCTTCTACTAGAATTTTGCAACAAAATGTTCAGTTGAAAGTCACGCTCACAGGCTTCCAAACACAGCGACAATTTGAGAAATCACAGATCAGGGCACCTGCCGAGTTGATTGAATAACTCTTTACAAAGAGCATATCATTTACAGCAAGGGGGTATACAGGGGTGCGACCAAAAATACATATGATATTTCCATCAGAAATATGAGCTATCTAGCAAAGGAACAAGGCAAAAGCAGACCTTGCCACAAAGCACGGTTTTGAAGTTCTCCTATTCTAAGTGGATTCATTTTTAGAATCACACTTGGGTTGGTGTAGTGTTTTAGAAATCTTTGGTTAGGCAATTAGAGCAATTGAATGCTGACCATTCCAAAGGAGAAGAATTACTAGGTAGCACCAACAGTAATCCTTTATATTGACAGTGACCGGGTCCAAAAAACACCAACAAATGTAACCCAACAACTTGCTGTTTTATGCCTTCACCAGACAGGTGCCCATATCATCTGTAAGGAAGCTGACAAACCTTAAGTAATCAAATATATCAGTGCAATATCTCCACACGTTCACTGAACCATACTTGCGTAGACACTCATCGTAGAATCCATATACCTGACGATTGAGGACACAAAAAGTTAGCAAACCAAAAGAATCTCAACTTGACAGATTAATTGATCAGACTTAACCTGTGTGATCTGGCGGCTCTCATGGTTCCCCCTTATGAGTGTTATCCGATCTGGATACCTGACCTGTTTGGGAAAGAAGAAAAATAAGAATTTTACAACTAAATGAAAATTTCAACATACCGATAATCGAGCAATGCTTGGGATTTTTAGTTTCGCAAGTTAAGACGGAAAAGGGATTGAGATTGAAGTCAATTGCAAAATTTAAGTGTCTCCTCACGAAGCCCCATGATGAGTCGATAACAATTTGGAAGTCAGACTTTCCTAACACATGCAATACTTATTGAGCTTCATGATTTGAGAGAGAGTCCTGCCTCATCTTTTGCAGTAGTAACTGATTGTTAATGTATTTTTCATTTCAATAGTGAAACTTGGTACCTAATAGGCTAATAGCTTCACAATTGACCGACGCACTCTAAGAAGGTTTTGTAAATGTGACCTTGCAATAACCTAATAGAGTTCCATGTCTCCATGATAACTAGGAAAGTAGGAATTACAAGTTCTTCCAAAAGACTCGGATTTCTAAAATCTAAGTTGGATTTCTTCAATACCTAGCAGCTTTTATGGGGAAAGCCCAACAGGACACCCTACACAGTAAGCTTATCTAATCCACTTGACAAAGGGTACTTCCTCTGCTTGATCCATGGATTTGATGTGAAATTTACAGGAATGTGCTTTGCAAAATCTTAAGATGGATTAGCTCAAATACAGCACGAGTTTGAAAGCTTCAACGTCACATTAACTAGATTCACTTAATGTTGCCCACAAAGACGAGCAAAAAGATCTCTAAACAACATGAGTTTAAAAGAGTTCCCTTCCCATGTAGTAGATCCTCCGAGAAAAAAAAAATGTAGTAGATCTATTAACTCTCTCTCTCTCTCTCTCTCTCTCTCTCTCTCTTCATATATATACACACACACACATTTTGCCCACCACTGACCACTATTTTTAAGTTAACTTCCAAATATGAGGTGGCTGGAATGGTTGGGTAACTTCACTAGGTTCGCAATATTCCAGGTCTGCTCCAAAACCTTGCGTCAGTCAATTGTACTCAGTTCTATAAGGAGAAAGTTGTTCATCATGGACCACATGGATATTGGTAATAAATCCAGGAAATCCAAATATCATCATAGGAAATTCCTCCCCAACTTGGGCCCTGTGGAATAGATGGGGTATCATAAGCATATTTACCGAAATGAATGGCTAGAAGCAAAGGGGAAAAACTAATATATGATTCAATTTAGTGTTTCTCATTCAGTTTAAAACAATAAAGATCATGAAGAAAACATTTTGAACAACAGAACACACACTCTAGAAATAGAAAAGTTTTGTTTCCCTTTTCTTTCCCTTGACCTAATGCAACTTTGGAGATTCTGTAGAAAAGATAAGGCTAAAAAAGGTCAGCAATAATACCTTCAGAGCTAGAAGAAGCAGAAATGTCTCAACAGAGTAAAATCCTCTGTCGACAAAATCTCCAAGAAACAAGTAGTTGGTCTTTGGACAATCACCGCCTACTCTGAAAAGCTCTTTCATGTCATAGAACTGCCCATGGATATCGCCACATATCTATACAAAAATGAGAGAAATTTTATGAATAAGCCACAATGGCTACAAACACCGATATACAAGTAAATAAAAGGAAAAAGGAAATACCAAGTCAAAGGGTAACACTAGGGACCTATAATATCTTACACAGCTTGACAGTTAAAAACTATTCCAGTTGTTAGGTGCTACAGTTTCAAATTTTACAAGTAGAAAGATCGGCATCTAATAGAAACCAAATGAATGCCATTTTGTTGCTTATTGGACAGAAAAAGAGGAGAGTAAAGGTAAAAAGAAACGAAACCAAAACTTTCCCAGTATCCCAAAAGCACAGGAGGGATTCTGTTTCTAAAGCTATGTCCTCAGGAATTGCCTAATAAAATAGGACCAGAATCCACATCAAAAATTTTCTCACCAAGAAAGCTCTAAAATGCATAGACTAATACAGTCAGGTAATATTGAAATGTAATTTCAACTTGCAGGAAATTAACAAACCCATGATGAGACTTCTGTTGAGTTTGAATTCATGGCAAGCTCTCCGGCTCATACTTCTCCGAGCTTATACGAGTGAAATGTTCCTTACTACGTTCCAATGTGGCATACTTTGCGTGGACAACTGCTAATCGGAAGATCCTCATCATGGATAAATCTAGGAAGAGGGGTAACGTTCGTCCCAACAACTCTTGTGTAGTTGGGTACAGGAGGGCAACAGGGATCCAACCAATCACCTTCTCAACTACCGTAGCAGAGCCATAAAGCAAATGCGGGACTGCCTTTTAAACTTGGTTCAGATTACACAGGTCTTTCCACGCATTGATCTACTTTGTACTCTGAAAGTGGTAGTCGGATGCCTACAAAGAGGAGAAAAAGGATGGCATATTGCACTATTGTGCATGATATGCTACATCTAGGGGACAGAATCGTGAACCACAGATGGATAAGAAGAGCTAATTTGGAGGCTACATAGCCGGTTATCTTTTCACCTTTACATATCAAAGGATTAAAATGTTTGGATGGCAAGGCTGTCAACTTGTAGTTGTACTTGTTGGATAAGTTTTTTCCTGCATTAGTCCCACTTACTTGGAGATTGTTGAGAGTTCAGATGGTTGACTTAGTGAGTTCGCGGAAGCCACTTGCTGCAAAACTTCTAAGATTCATGTACGTTCGTGCCACTAAATCTCACAGCGGGCGTTGATATGTAGAACTCAAGATGATCCTTCTCAACATGGATTTCCAATGTCCTAACTACCCAAACATTCCAGGTTTTGGTTTCTCAATTAAAACGGAAAAAGAAAAGTACAATTTTTTTTTGATAAGTAAATAATTATATTAGAAAGAAGGCATTAAGGGAATGCCACCCATATACAAAAGAAGGCCACACAACAAAGACGCACTATACATACTGGTCCAACAATATTGGCATCACTAGAAAAATTTACAGCCACCAAACCACCGTAATATCATTCTTCAAATCAGCACAGCGGAACATAAACCTGATCACAAAATAAATTGGGCCTCAAACACTCACTCCACATTTTATTAAGTTCAACATGAAAACCCCAAATACTATTTTTCCACATGAACAATGTCCAAGAATACCCAAGAGTACCACGTGGGCGTGCTCCAGAAGCAATTAATAACACTCCCACAGGAAGAGTGAATACAAGTTTAACATTCCAATGAATAATAGTATCTCAGCGGAAACTCCAACTGTTATAAACAGTCCAACACCTCTTCCTTCTTTTTAACTTCTTGCAAAAAGAAATCTCCCAAATCGATTCGTAAACTTAGATCGCGGAAAATCTGAAATAACAAGCCACGACTCCCTACTACATTAGGGCATCAAAATAAACATCAACGGTGGATGAAAACGAGAGCGATTGCGACTTACGGTGACCGGCGCGTCGACTCGCTGGACATTGCTCTCTTCGACGAGGATTTCCATGGCCTTCAGACAAAGCGCCTTGACTTCGGATTCTTTCAAGGGCTCGCATCTCTTCAGCTGCTCTATTTGCCTGTCTAGGTCTGACATCTTCCTCTCTCTCTCTCTCTCTCTAGATTCTCTCTCTCTCTCTAGATACCCTCTCCCTTCCTCACACGGACGGACGGGAGAGGAGAGAGAGCGGCGGATTTGGAATCTCTCTCTCGCTCCTCTGCATCTAGAAATATTCACTTCTCACAGGGACAAGTGCATTTTTTTATACTGGTACTGGTTTTTTCCTCTCTCTTCTACTACGGTGGTTCACAGTCCACTTCCATCCTGTGGGCTCTCTTTTTTGGCTCCGAAGTTTTAGCAATTCGCGCTGCCGCCCATATATTTTGGGTGTATTTTCTCTTTTTCTCTATTGGTTTCTCCTTTTGGGAAAATTTTAAAAATGCCCGGGGGCGGTGTCCCGTCCCACGGTGCCCAAAACCCTTGTTCTACCGCACAAAATATTTAGCGGATCAAATAAAAAAAATACCACACAAAATATATTTCTTAAATCGACCAAATCGCCACCAAAACCCTATTTTCCACAGACCAGAAAGGGCGGCAACAGAAATGGGAAACGATGAGGCCTGAGGATGGAAAAAGGAGATGATCCCTCTACAACCGGATTAATTTTGGGGAGGTCAAGAGGAGCCCAAATCTAACACCGGAGGAACCCTAAACCTGGCCAAAACGATGAGGGGGTAAAAGATAAGAGGGGGAACGCATATCACATGCCAAACGGGGGGGGGGGGGGGGGGGGGGGAAGCTGGGGCCCTCTCTTTTCACCCCCTCTTATTTTTCCCTTCTTCTTTTCACTTCATCCAAACATGCCCTTAACCCTATATTTTAAGCACCCATCAATTTTGATAATTCATAGTTGAACGCATAATACATTAACTCAAATAAGGTGCATATTTCTAATGAAAAAAAAAATAAAAGCAAAATAGAGAGGAAAAAATTAATTTATCGTATCATGCTTTGGCCATTTCTTTTGAACAAAAGTCGACTCTGCATCTTCAAAGAGAAGATAATATGTCCAAAAAGATATGTGCATGCCAACATATTCGCCCTAAAAAATAGGATTGAGAAATCTTGCAGTGCAAGGTCCTGCAAAACACTCTATAAGGCGCACACGGGTTAACCGGTCATAATTGATTTTTGATCTGAACCGTTAATTAATGAGATCAACGGCTGTATGCCGCCCTACACATGCACTAACAAAATTATTGATAGATTTGTCGGTCAACGTAATTTTGCTTAAATGAAAAGATTAAATCCAATACTTATACATATCGAAGTGAACTGATTTTTCATTAGCTCACTAATGTATTTTTAAACTTATTTAACGACTTGGATCATTCAGATAAGATCCGAAATGGACCCCAAGTACCCATCGGTTCCCGTTGGTTCTCAATTGGTCGGTACCAATAATAGGACTCCTAAAGTAAATTGAGTGGTAAACATTTGACTGCCGAGTGTTGACCATTGACCCCGAAGTAGACAATCCTTTTTCCCCGGGGTTGGTTCGACCAATCCCAGGCTAACCCTGGTTTGGTTATGTCACCATTGTTTATTTATGTGTATTTATTTACTTACTACCGTAACCATTGGCTGATCTGATCTCTGATGTACGCTGTGACGACGACGAGCCCGGACCAAATCTAACGGTGAACGGTCGCGCTCGTGCTTCGGATCCCCTTACAAAATCAGTTATAGGAGCAACGACTGGAGCTCTCGTGTTCGATTGATAAAACAATTCAGATTCGAAGAGGTAACGACCTCTCCATCGTTTGATCCTTCGTCATTCCCATCTCAATTGGTTTATGCAAATTATATTACATGTCTGACAATATTAAAACTGTTTAGCTTGATGTTAGCATTGATTGTTGTACCTCCGGAATGTAATACTCGAGTTTGAATTTAGGAAACAGAGGATCGCATTGTGTAATTGTGTGTGGTTGGGTGATTTTATATGTTTGGAAGTTAGACTATATGATGTTTTGGCTTGGAATCGAGGTAATGTGTGTTTAATTGAATCCGAGAACGTTGTTTCGTCCGGTTGGCCTTTGGAAGGGAAGGCTTACATTGGAATCAAGCTGGAAGGCTGCTATTGTAAGGTCAACCTTGCGGGGTTGTTGGTGAAATTCTTTTTTCTTGCTTATTCTCGTGATATACTGCATCATACTCGAAGTCATTCGTAAGTATTCCAGTATGCAGCGATATGTTTACTGAAAGAGAGAAACCAATTTATGGAAAATATTGCGAGTTTATTGCATCATCGTAGACAAGATGCAAGAAAAGATGTTTACGTCAGATTCTTATAATAGTTGTGCAGCATGTGCTTGCAAAGATTATAACGGCCCTTTACCTTTAACAATGGAACCTCGTGTGGTGTATTCACGAGGACAGTCTTACTACCAAACATTCCAACCTTGATGCAAGATTTGAGTTAGGCCTTTCTGGGGTGGAATGGAAACAGGCCGCTAGTACTCTTTGCTTCGTTCTGATTTTATGTGTGTTGGAGCAAGTGTCGTGCAGCTTGTGCTAGAGTCTAATATGTTTTTTGTTGTAGAAGTGTACTAACATGTTGCTTGCATTTTTATTATCCCTTGTCTGTCTGCTTTAGGATTTGGCGTGTTATTATGTCCATGTTATCTCCCCTTCCCACTAAAAAACGGTAGCTTAATTTGTCCTATTTCTGCAGAGAAATGGCATCTTCTGCAGACTCATGGGTCAGAGAATATAATGAAGCCGTAAAACTTGCTGATGATATAAATGGCATGATGTCCGAAAGGAGTTCCCTGCCTGCATCAGGACCTGAAGCACAACGGCATGCATCTGCCATAAGGAGAAAAATTACAATATTGGGAACTAGACTCGATAGCTTGCAATCCCTCGTATCAAAGCTTCCCAGCAAGCAGCCTTTGTAAGTTATCTCAGCGCATCACTGAAAGAATGCTTTTAGATCTGCATTTTTTTGCTAGTTGATATTTTTTCTAATCCTGCCGTGACCATCAAATTATCTCTCATTTTGGTAGCCCCCTCCACTACTAGTAGTTTGTGGGTTGGAGAGTGAATTCACATACAAATATTCCTTCTAATGCCCTATAGTGAAACCACAGGAACCACAACTAAGGATTTGTTGGTAGGATCCCTTTCCTTTTCTCTATGGTCCACATTCTTTGTCCAACACTTAATCCAAGATGAATTCAGCCTGATTAGGACGTAATAACTTAGGTATTAGATGGTAATAATCTGTTAAGTTACAAGCGAGGAAATAAGTGCAACAATGTACAAGAAACCAAGATCTCTCAGAAACCAAAGCTTGAGCTTTTAGAAAATGGGTCCAAGAATGTATGTCAACTATGAGCTATCCAATAATAAGATGTTTAGCATTTCGTCTCTTGCTTGTACCAATCGTATCCTTTAATACATAAATTAGAGCATACGCCTTTGAGTGGATATGCTTGGGTAGTAATCCTTCATTCAAATTAATTCATTGAAATGCCGTGTAAATACTAAAGAACTTATTGGTAGAACATCAGGATACTGGAGGAATTTGCTCTGGTCACTGTTACAAGAAACACTTACAAAAGGGCAAGAATAAGTAGCTTTGAGTACTCGGCCTCTCTTTTTGACATTCTGTGCAGTTGCTTAAATCAGGATTGGCTCACAGCCTCACAGTCTGTCACTGCTGAATGTTTATCTTGATATTTGCCTCTACAGTTATACAAGCATGTTTCAATTGGAAAATGTTGGGCTGTATTTATGAATGCGGCCTCTTACCACAATGCTCAATGTTATTGTTATTGTGTTCCTTGAATTATTGTTGAAGCTAATTTTTAGTGATACACAGAACAGAGAAAGAGATGAACCGCCGCAGGGATATGCTTTCAAATTTGAGATCGAAAGTAAACCAGATGGCGTCCGCATTGAACATGTCAAACTTTGCCAACAGAGACAGCTTGCTTGGACCAGAAATCAAGCCAGCTGATGCCATGAGTAGGGCAAGTGGCTTGGATAACTACGGTGTTGTTGGTCTTCAAAGACAAATAATGAAAGGCAAGTTGTTGCAACTTATATTCGTCCTCTTCTTTTTGTAATTTTAAATTGGCTTCAATAACATGGATTCTTCATTTGAAGCAGAACAAGACGAAGGCCTTGACAAATTGGAGGAGACAGTGATAAGTACAAAACATATTGCTTTGGCCGTCAATGAAGAACTTGACCTACACACTAGACTAATTGTATGTGTTTCCATCTTTGATTCATTTATTTGCATGCTTCTTTTCATCATCGACCTTCTCATCAAAAAAGCTAATTTGATCATCAAAGAAATCTTGAAGCTGATACTTCCTCTACCACCGTGCAGGATAACCTGGACCGACATGTGGATGTTACTGACTCCCGATTACAGGTGATACTTATCCTAGTGATTTGCTTTCTAAATATAATGTGATCTTCTTTGGTATATGTAGACTTTTTAGTTAGTGATGCACTTCCAAGGTGAAATTTACTTGTGCGTTTTTGGTTCTTCATTGCATGATAATGGAATTGGGAATTTAGAAGATAAACTCAATGCTGAGGGTGTTGAACAGTTGGAATAAATAGGAGTGATATCATGATCCATACAGGAATATTTGAGTATGATAAATAAAATTGCATGAAGCAGAAAAATGAAGAATATCCATGTTAAGAGGTAATTGGACTGAATCCTACATTCCGGTTGATTGTTCAGGATTGTCTAAATGTCAGTCATATCCCAGTAATCATGAAAGTATACAATTTTATGGAAATAGTCAGTTCGTGGACGTCCTGTACTAGGTTGCAGAAATTAAGGGTAGCAAAACATTTGGATAATGTTAATCAGGGATTTCCTTCTCTTAGGTAAGTGATGGAATATGTATGCTCAGAAGACTAAACTGGGTTTTATAATTGGGGTACAGTTTTATTGAGAAGAAAATTCATGTGCATAGCAACTGCTTGGATGCGGAATATTGGTTGAAGAATAAAAATGCTCTATCATGAACAAAGCTTGAGCATGTGCTAAGTTTGTGTGTGGATCACAAAGTGCTTTCAGATGTGTTATATCTTTTCGTTTGACTGTTAGCCACCTAGTATGAGGTAAATGACGTTGGAAACAAGAGCTCTAACATTAAGAAAAAGGTAGAATTATGGACGCCGTTTGGTTCATCTTTTGAACTGTTTTCTTTTTAAAAAAAAACTGAATCCAAATCAGTGCTTGTTTAGGTGGTATGGAAGCCATATTTCCTTCTCTTGTTTTCCTACTTCAAGGAATTTTTGGTCGCTGGTTGACGCTTTGGCTCCGTTTGTTTCAAAGTAAAATATTTTTCGATGTACAGTATTTTTCACGTAAAATGAATTTTAGGAAAACGAAATTTTTTGTTTCTATTTTATGGTGTTTGGTTGGTAATCGGAAAATATTTTTGGCAACAAAACATTTCTGCAATATTCATTATCAATCAAGCTATCCTTCTCTCTGTTTGTTTCGATGTAAAGTATTTTTCACGAAAAATGAATTTTAGGAAAACGAAATTTTTCGTTTCTATTTTATGGCGTTTGGTTGGTAATCGGAAAATATTTTTAGCAACAAAACATTTCTCCAATATTCATTATCAATCAAGCTATCCTTCCCATTTATGTGTCGCGACAACAATTGGTTTGTGTGTGTTTATTACTCCACTTATTAGAGAGGGAGTACTGTTGGGCGACGTAAATTGAGGATGCAGCTAGCAGAGGTCATGGCAGCGTAGCAAATCAGGGAATTGACAGAAACTCAATTGGGCCATGGCTTCACCCGTGAACGGTGGAAAACAATTTACATGTGATTTGTACAGCCAAACGCCGGAAAATGGATAAAATATTTTACCGGAAAATATTTTACGTCCAAACAAACAAAGCCTTTGAAGAAGAAATGGTAAATGTGAAAAGAAACAAGTAATCAACTGAGCATCTTGCATGGTTTTTCTATAGAGGTTATAAATTACAAAGGCGGACCCATTTTGACTGTCATAGTGTTGATAGCTAACATGTGTTATTACTTAATCTCAACGAGGATTGATCTTTTCTTATTGTAGAAGTCATGACTCATGACATTGACTCGTTTCTTTATGAGTATTGCTTCATTTTCTTTGTGTTTTTGTTATCTAATTTTTCCTTTCTTTGTGAGAACAGCGAGTTCAGAAGAACCTGGCAATTTTGAGCAAACGGACCAAAGGTGGTTGCTCCTGCCTGTGCCTCCTCTTATCTGTCGCTGGAATTGCGGTGCTGGTTGTCGCAATATATTTGCTGGTCAAATATTTGTAATGCAATCACAACACAGACGATCTTTCCTGCTACGTATTTCTGTCTTGTCTGGAAATTGGTTTTTATCGCTGCTTTGTTGGAACTTAAATATTTGAGTTACTATAAATATGATGTCTTTTGGTCTTGCACTGTTTCCTTTGGAGCCAAGTCAAATGTACTTGTATATACTAGTAGAAGTTACCGGCAGTCGCTCGAGCACTAAATTATCAATCTTTTCCCATTTTTTAATTATCAAATGTTTGTCTGTTTGAGGCTGTTTCCTTTGCCCCAGATTTTGTGCTCTCTTTCAGTGTCGCTTTTCCGAAATCAGAAATTCTGCTGGTTATGCGGAGGAACATTGTTAAGGTTCAGGAGGAAAGTACGGTAGTGAGATTTATGATTCATGTCTGACCTATTGGTTTTGGATTGGTAGTTTCCCTCTGCGAGACAAATGAGAATGACTTCAAAAATTAACACATCAAGTTACCGAATCCACTTAGATTTGGTAACTTGACGCATCACTGCGCAATGCTAAAACATCTCAAAAACAACTAGGCCAGTTCTTGTCTCCAAAATCATCGACCCCAACAAACAACCCGAAAGAGGTGAAATTACAAGGATTTAAATCTCGTACCTTAGAGTAATGTATGACACATATCGTTTTTTAGCAAATCCAATATCCGAAAGCCTAAACCTCAATTTCTTTTTCGGCTAAAACACCCGTTGATGCCGGTTGCTTATGACTGATACCAGATGGTACAGGTCAATCTCAAACTATTTTAATTTGCATTCTAAGAGCATGATTATCAGTAATTAGGTATAAAAAAAAACTTGCAAACAATGCATATTTTTTATTTTACCTACTCATTTTTTTCAACACTATCTATTTAACCTATCCTCTATTAAAATATATTTTTTTCTTTCCCAAATAATGCAACAAAGTACAGTTTTTAAAAAAAAGAAACGGGAAGAGAACGGGATGGAGAGATGAGAGAGAAAATAATGTTATATATTGCATACCTGGTGAACAGTGTGGGGGGCTGATTTCTTCTCCTCAATCTTGACCCTTCTGGACCGAGCGACGTGGCACCGGATGCCAGGTACCTGCAGAACCGGAGGGGGTCGTTCCTCCGGGAAGAAGCTCCGACGATCTAGTCAGAAAAAGGAGCTGGGAAGAAGTTTAGTGAGAAAATATATACTAGGGAAAAAAGAGTGTGTAGAGAACTGACCCTTTCCTTGGAGAAGATGTCCTCCTATTTATAGGCAAAGAAAGAAAGAGTGGAGCATGGGTTGTCCCTGCCACCCACGTGCTCACTGATGCTCGGATGACGTCACGAGTCGGGAGCATTAAATGAGCGCCGCTTGTGGGAAGAAGGGGAGCCGCCCAGTCAGAATAAAGGGGGGGTCACATCAATCAGAGACGTCCCATCGTTATCAGAGAGGCTCTCCCACGTTTCTTTGGAACCTTCCAGAAGGTTCTAGATCTGTGGCCTCCGAGCAAAGTCATCGTACCCGAAGGAACGAGGAGCAACAGGCAGCGCTCTTCACCGAACGAAAGAACTCTGTCAGCTATCATATCCGAACAAACGGGTATCTTCCTTCGGAACAAGATCGAAGCTCGGCTGGGTCCCTCCAGGCATTTTATCCTTCGGATAATGTGTACGACTGATGTATCTCGGCTCCTTGTGGAGCAGATGAACTGAGACGACTATTTGGTTAGGAACACCGTATCAAATCCCAAGTTTCGTGAACCTCCTGGACCTTCGGATATTTCGCCCCACTACAATAGCCCCTCAACTCCTGTTTCCATAGTTGTAAAGCTTCGGAATGGAAGGAGGAGTTGAAAACTCTGTAGTGGCCGAGGAGAAAACCGCCACCGAACCAGAACCGTTGACAAGAACTTCCGAACGCCAGTACCATGTCAAACGTCAGAAAAGATATCGAATCGTCAGGTCCGTACCTCTCATTTAATGCTTCTGCAACCGCCAGCTCCAGAAGAAGCCACGCGTCCGTCCGCTATTGGATATCGATACGGCGCAGCCCATTGGTCTCCACGTGTCAAGCATCGACGGTCACATCAATCTCCCGCCCAAATCCTACGGTTGGGGGCTCGGCGACGCTTCGATTTCCGCCCTAGGTATAAAGAGGCGACGAGAAGAGAGAGAGAACCACTTTTTCTCTCTCTCTCAGACGTTTGAGCAGTTCCAGCCGTTCCCATTCTCAGAAACTCGAACTATCTGAAGATTTTCGAAGATTTTGAAGACTTCGACCCAGATTTTTCGTTGATTTCCAGGTATCTCTGCTTTCCCACTCTCTTCATGCATCTCAGTTACCGTTTCTAGGTCGTTTTTCTTGCTTTTTGCCCGGTTTTCCTGCCTGTGCACTGTAGAAAACTGTAGAACACGTTGAAGATCTTCATATGTTCTTCCGAACGTAGTTGAATCTTCAACATCTGTTCTTCCGAGCACCAATAGAAATACCCTCCTCCCAGTTTTTACTCTTTTACTCGGAACTCGGCTTCGATTAGTCGTCTCTCGGAAGGATCAGTTTCCTCGGATCCACGCTTCACTGAACATAGGCACATTAGGACTCGACCATGCAATTCGCTAACGGTCCTTCCCTTGCACTTTTGCTTATAGGTATGGCTTCTTCTGCTTCGATTTCGTCCGGGGAGTCATTTCGCTCGGTAGATAGCGCGGACTTAGGCGCTGGAGGGTCGAACCTCGCGATTTCCGACGCTATCTCCAACCTAGCTCGGCATTACCGTGTTCGGGATAGGAACGAGGATTCTGGAGAGTCTGCGGGAACCGACATCCCTGCCAGCATCACTCCGCTCCGAACGATGCCTCCAGAGAGTCAGATAATCGACCTAGAGGACGACCCCTCGGAGAGGGAGCAAGACAATCCGACGGAAGAGGCGGAAGGGGACGATGAGGCCGAAGAAACCATATCTGACAGAGATGTCACCGAAGGTGGTGCGGCCACGGCTTCGTCCAGTCAAGCCGAGGGTGCCGAAGGAGTTATCGGAGCTCCAACCCAACCCCAAAGGAAGAAAAGGAAGATAGTCCCATTAGATCCTGACGTTATTCCCGAACGAACAGGAAAGGACCCATGCCCGTACTGGAAATCCTTCGAGAGCGAGGAGGGCATGAGGTCTTTCCGAAGGGATTACAAAATCCCGAACGACGTCATCGTCACACCAGTTCCTGGCCCTCGGATTAGATACAGTGACGAACACATCACGGTTCCACTGATGGCCATTACCGAAGGTGGCCTGAGGTTTCCGATGCATAGGGTCCTCAGGGAGGTCCTCTCCCTTTTCGAGCTCACTCCCTGCCAACTGAGCGTCAACACTTATAGAATTATCCATTCTATAATTAAGCTCGCCGAGCTTAAAATGTATCCACTTGAAGCCCATCACCTTTTCGAGACTTACACGATGTCTCGGAACGTGAGGTATTCAAGATACTATCTGTGTTCCCGAAGGAACATGGCCAAAATTATTCCAGAAGGGATGTATGACTCCGAGAAGTGGGCCTCGGACTACGTCGAGGTTCGGGGAAACTACCAGTTTCCCTTGCTGGAGTACGGGCAATTTGAAGTTGCCACACGCAGGGGCGAACCTCGTAAGGGATTTTCATTGCTTTCTTTAAGTTCCGTTGCTTCATATAGTGTAGTTCATACTTTTGTTCTTCGGACTGATGTCTCGCTTTTTCGTTTTGTTCAACAGTTACGACAAGGGTGAACAGGGCGCTATCGAGAGCTGCGAGGGGCTGTAAGCTTGCCGCCACCCTTCTCACCATCCCCTGGGAAGAGAGAGACGCTCCCACCATTCTCCAATACAAAGCGGCGTACGGGGGTAGGATCCGAAGAAAGGAAGCTGACAAGGGAGAGGAAGCATCTACAGAGCTTCCCGAAGAGTTACTTCCGAGCGAGGACAGACCTCTCAGAGGACTCATCCGAGAACCTACCGAAGACACCACACCTGAAGGGGAAGAGAACATGCCTCCACGAAGCATGAAGGAGTTGCTTCAGAAGAAGCTGGAGGCAGCCGAGAAAGGCAAGGCCGCAGGCCTTTCAAAGAAAGCCGGAGCCCCTGAGGCCACGAGCTCGGCACCGAGCAAAAAGGTGCCTCCCCCCTCAACTCAGAAACGTGCTACTCCGCCTGCTCCTATAGAACCGAAGGAAGCCCCAGCAGGAAAAAAACAAAAAACGGTGCAGGCGGGTACCGAAGGCGGTGCAGCTGTGGCGGCCAAGGGGAAGGGCACGATTGGAGACACTGTCCCATGGGCGCCGAGCTTTGTCACCCCGGACAAGAAACAGGTGCTGCAGTCCGACAGCCTTCGGGAGGACCCCTCCCTTGCCCTGACACTACTGTCGGGGGTGGGCCTGCCGAGGGACATCCAATCTCCCCCCCTCGCTCAAAGCTGCACTCACCGAGTATTACTACCATGCTGCGAGGGTAAGTTTCATCGGTTCTGGTCGCTTCCTTTTCTCTTTTTATTCCTTGTCTCCTTATCTACTACATTGCTCGTCCTTCAGGCCTCCCAGTCCATTATGAGCGTCAACCTTCATCTCTCGGAACACGAGAAAAAGAAGAAGTTGCTACTGCAGTCTCTACAAGTGAATAAAGACGCAGCTGATGAATACAAGAGGAGCTGGGAGGAGTCCGAGGCAGCGCGCAAAGCACTCGAGGCGCAAGTGTTCAACCTCAACGACTTGGTAAAAGGCTTGCAGGAAGCTGCCGAAAAAACCAGGTTGGAGGGGAAGGACGAAGGGTTGGCCGAGGGAAGAGCTCTTGGCCGAGAGGAGATGAAGGTGGAGCTGGCAAAGGAGTACAGCAAGGGGTACGACAAAGGCTACTACGAGGCCGAAGAAGCTGCAGCCGAAGAGCTTGCTGAGGCCCAGGCTGAGATGCTTGAAGAACAGCATAAAGCGAGCTTTATGCTGGGCTACAATGCAGGCTTTGATGACGCCGGTGTGGAGGCTGATGACGAGCGGAGACTGTTGGTTGAGGTTCCCCCTCGTCGTCAAGCCGAAGCGCCACAGGCCGAGGAAGCACAACAACCTCCCGAGGCGGAGGAGCAGCCTGCCCCTGTCGTAACACCCGTAGATGCTACCGAAGTTGACACCACTCCAGCTCCTCCGACAGATGACCCTACTCTGCCTCTCTTCCCCACTCCAGCCCCTTGAGTTGGGCGAGTTGCTCTTTTGGTGGTGGTGTTTTTGTTTTTGTTTTTTTTTTTGTTAGTTTGAACAGACTTTCGCCAGTTGGCATGTAAGACGGTCGTTGTATGGTGTTTTGGAAATGTGAAGAAATTGTCGCAAGTATTTTTGTTCGGTTGTTGAGATACAAGCAAATTTCACAAGTATTGTCATTCGGAGTTGTGGTTCCTTTATGAATTAACCGTGATATTCGGATGAGTACATATCTGTCGTGCAAACGTTATGGATCATGCTTCATGTTTTTGTTCTGTATTTTTGTCGATCTTGTTATAATAGCCCCCTATCTGCTAGGATTGCCGAAGGACATAGACGGGAATTCAAGCAGATAGTAAATGAACAAGCAGCCGAGGGCACATAGAGGAAGATTTCCACCGAGCGAACGAAAGGATGTGGGCGACGCAAGAGACACCCAAACGAATGAACCGAGGGCGAAGGACAGATCGCTCGGATGAACGGGCCGAGGGCTATGTGAATATGACCCATACGAACACGATGTGGAGCCCAACGGCTTAAAAGTGGGCTAGGTGAGATACCCAATACTTACAAAAAGAAAACACAGAAAACAAACAAGATAAAAAAAAGAAGCTTCTATTAATAATGGCCCAAAGGCTTACAAGGTCGAACAGAAATAACAATTGAAGAAAAGAAAAAATATGAAACAACAGCTAGCCATGGAACTTCTGAAGCTTTTGAGCATTCCAAGGGTTAGGTATGGGAGTACCATCCATCTCAGCTAGCTTGTAAACCCCATGGCCGATCTTCTCGATCACTCGGTAGGGACCCTCGTATGGATCCTTGAGTTTTGTCAGCTTTTTGGCTTCCACAACCATCCGAAGAACGAGATCCCCGACATTGAATGGCCGTGACCGAACGTTCTTGTTGTAGCTTCGAGCAACTTCCTGCTGATACGCGGCGTGCCGAAGGTTAGCATTATCGCGAAGTTCTTCGGCAAAATCTAATTCTGAACCCACGAGAGCAGTGTTATCCACTGGGTTGAAATTTTCCGTCCGGGCTGTGGGAATCAAAGTGGATAAGGGGAGGACAGCCTCCATGCCGTAGGCCATTGAAAACGGGGTACGTCCCGTTGAACGCCGAGGCGTAGTACGATAGGCCCACAAGACATGAGGGAGTTCCTCAACCCACAATCCGAGCTTCCTGTCCAAACGACGCTTTAGCCCCCGAGTGATGGTTTTATTGGATGCTTCGGCTTGACCATTGCCCTGCGGATATGCGACCGAAGAATTCTGGATCGTGATCTTTCGTCGTTTGTAGAACGCTTTGAGGGCAGCAGCCACGAATTGTGAGCCGTTATCCGAAAGAATGGCATAAGGAACACCGAACCTCGAGATGATGTGCTTCCATATGAACCGTTCCACGTCGCCTGCAGTCGTCTTCACCATTGCCTTGGCCTCGACCCACTTAGTGAACAAATCTGTGGCAGTCAACAAATACTCAAAACCTCCAGGAGCCTTGGGCAACTTGCCCACAATGTCGAAAGCCCATACTGCAAAAGGCCAAGGACTTGTGATCATCTTTAGTGGAAATGCTGGTTGGTGAATGAGGGAAGCTTGCTTCTGACACCGAACGCAGCGCTTCACATAATCTTCGGACTGTTTCACCATCTTCGGCCACCAGTAGCCTTGGGTCAAAGCTCGCTGCGCCATACTTCGTCCTCCTGAATGAGCCCCGCAACTTCCCGAGTGTAACTCATCCAGGATGCCGTCCACTTGGGACTCGAACACCACTTTCAAATCTGGGCCCGTGAAAGTTCTTCGGTAGAGACTTCCATGGGGATCTATAAAGTAATTAGCTGCACGGCATCGTATCTTGTGGGCTTCCTTTTTGTCTGTAGGCAGCGTCTGATTCTGAAGATACAACACAATGGGGTCCAACTGACTGGTGCCGAACGATATGGCTGCAACCGGTGGGTCAGAGGGTTCGAAGCTCGGAGTGTTGACCTCGTCAAACACTATTGTGCGACTGCCCGAGGCTCGATACACCGAAGCGAGGCTTGCGAGGGCGTCAGCATGAGCATTATGCTCCCGAGCGATCCACTCAATTTCCACACGTCCGAATTGCTTCAGAAGGGCCAAAACGTGACTTACATAAGCGTTCATTCGTGCATCCTTAGCCTGATAATCATCGTTCAAGTGTCCCACAATCAGCCGAGAGTCGCAGAATACATGAACAGAATCCGCACCGAGCTGAAGGGCAACTTGTAATCCTGCAATTAAGGCTTCATACTCGGCTTCGTTGTTTGTTGCTCGGTAACCGATTGAGACAACATGCTCGTGCACGGTCCCCTCGGGCGATACAAGAACTACTCCAGCCCCAGCCCCATGGATGTTTGACGCTCCATCCACAGTCATCCGCCAAGCATCGCCAGAAAATAAGCTCCATTCATGAGCAGGGCGCTTTTGGCCGAGCGTGAATCTTGTGCGTCGTGCGTCGGTTGGCTGTTGGATCCATTCCATGTGGGACTCGGTCTCAGCTATCCGAGCTTCGGTCTCCGCTAGAGTCAAGGCGTTAGCTTCATCTTGCAAGCCCGGAGTAAGCTCGGCGAAGAAATCAGCTAACGCTTGGCCCTTGATCGCCGTCCGAGGTTCGAAGTGGATGTCATAATTAGCCAAGTCTTGAGAGAACTTCAGGATCCGACTCGAGGAATCCGTCTTCCGAAGCACAGCCTTGAGAGGAAACTCAGTAAGGACCACGATCCTATGGCATTGGAAGTAAGGCAAAAGGCTCGTTTTACATGAAACGAGGGCCAATGCCAACTTCTCCATAGGCAGATACCTAGTCTGAGAATCCGTCATCGTCTTGCTTGAATAAAAAATTGGCTGATGCTCTGTCCCTTCTTTCCGAACAAGCACAGAGCTGGTGGCATGATCCGAGACGGCGAGGTAAAGATACAGATCTTCATCAGGTTGTGGCTTGACGAGGAGAGGAGCACAGGATAAGTAATTTTTCAGTGATTGCAGAGCCTGCTCACATTCCTCGGTCCATACAAATCTTCGGCGGCTGGTTTTGATAGCTTGAAAGAACGGTCGACAGAGATCTCCCGAGCGTCGTATAAACCGATTCAACGCTGCAACCATTCCGGTAAGACGTTGTACTTCCCTAATAGTCGTCGGAGCTCGAAGGTTTTGCACGGCTGTGAGTTGCGTTGGATCCGCTTCAATGCCTCGGCGACTGACAATGTAACCAAGGAATTTTCCAGAGCTGACGCCGAACGCACACTTCTCAGCATTGAGCCGCAGCTTTCGTTTCTTCAGGACGGAGAAAACCTCCCCAAGGTCCCGAAGATGATCCCGAGCGAATTTGCTCTTGCATACTAAGTCATCGATATAGGCCTCCAGAATTCGTCCGAGCATCCCAGGGAACATGGACGTTATTGTTCGTTGAAAGGTAGCCCCAGCGTTCTTCAATCCGAACGGAACAACATTATAGCAATAGACCCCCCGAGGCGAGATGAAGGCTGTCTTTTCCTGATCGTCTTTTGCAAGGGCGATCTGGTGGTACCCTCGGTAGGCGTCCATGAAACTTAACCGCTCACATCCCGCAGTTGCGTCCACCATTTGCTCGATCCGAGGGAGGGGAAACCTATCCATTGGGCAAGCATCATTGAGGTTCGTGTAGTCCACACAAACCCTCAGCTTTCCATTTTTCTTCGGAACCACAACAGGGTTAGCTAACCAAGTGGGGTAAAGAATTTCTCGTATTGCCCCTGCCTCCAGCAATTGATCCACCTCTGCCATCACAGCATCAACATGAATGGCCGAGGAACGCCGAAGCTTCTGAACTACAGGCTTTCTATTCGGGTCAACGTTCAGAGAATGGGTCGCAAACGAGGGATCTACGCCTGGCATCTCCTGCGGGGTCCAAGCAAATACCTCAATGTGTCGCAGGAGGAAGTCGAACATCTCGTTCCGCTCCTCCTCGGTCAGAGAACTGCCGATGAGGAAGTACCGTGTGCCGTCTTCCGAGATAGGCATGCGAATAAGCTCCTCGGTAGACCTCTGCTCGGCCGGAAGTCCCACGTCCTCAAGCACATCGATTTCCCCATTCTCCACACACTGCACTTCCAAGCAGCTCTGTTTCGTCGTGACTGTGCTGATATAGCATTTCATGGATTGCACCTGATCTCCTCGGAGGCTTTCTTGTCTTCCGTTCCAACCGACGAACTTCACAACTTGATGGTACGAGGAGGCCACCGCTTGCATCCCGTGTAGCCAGGCTCGACCGAGGATGACGTTATAGGGGCTAGGAGAGCTAACCACTATGAATTCGACGTCAATCACTCGGGAACCGGCTCTCACAAGGAGGTTGATCATTCCGAGTGGCCAAACCGGGGCGCCCGTAAAGCCGACGAGCGGCGCTGTTGCTGTCCGAAGCTGATTCGGGGACAGGCCGAGACTTTTGAAAGTAGAATAAAACATCACATCCGCCGAGCTTCCCTGATCTACCAACACCCTTTGAACGGTGGATTTGTCAATGATTACCGTAACGACAAGGGCATCGGTATGCGGGATCTGAACTCCCTTCAAATCTTCGGAATTAAAAGTAATTGGGCCGTCACGGTTCGGATCTTCAAATTTCCTCTTGGCCGAAGTTCCAATGTTGCAAATTGACAAGGCGGCGACGGCTGTATTAATCTCCGTCTGTAGCTCGGATACACGTTCCGCCGAAGCCACCCCCTGAATTACACTAACGTTACCTCCGGGCAATGTAGGCGGGGGCGGAAGTGGACTTTTCCGAGTGTCGATCCAGGGATTGAGATGTCCAGCCGCGGCCAACTCCTCCAAGTACCTTTTAAATGGCTGGCACTTGGTCGTGTAATGCCCTCGCTCCTTATGGTACGAGCACATCCCAGGTCCCTGGCCTGCTGTGCCGAGGGGACCCGTGGGCCAAGAGAAAAATGGGAGCGTTGCGATAATAGAGAGAAGCTTGTAGATGGGCTCCGTGAAGGTGGTTTGCTCGGCAATGTACTCGTCTGGCCTTGGTTCCCGTTTCTGTTGCACCACGTGCTGTTGGTGTTGCGGGGGTCGATTTCGGTTGTTCGGCTGATTAGCCCTCGGCGTCTGTCCGATGTTGGCCACTTGCTTTCGAGCCGCAGGTTGAGCCTTAACCGTTTCCGTGACCTTCGGAATATGACGCTCGGCCATTGCCTCCTCATGTACGCAGTCCTTCTCAATAATGGTCATCAGTTCCCCCATGCTTTTGGGTGGGTTTCTCGAGAGATCCCGAAACATGGCTGAATTTGGATCCAGACCGTTCATAAACGATTCAGCAGCTACGCCTTGGTCACAGTCAGGAATGAGATTGTATACCTCCCAATATCGCTCGGTGTAGAGCCGAAGAGTTTCTCCCGAGGTTCTCCTCATATTCACCAGCATGGAGAGAGTCTTCGGTTGGACGTTGCTGGTTACAAACCTCTTCGTGAACTCCAACTCAAGCTCGTTGAAACAGGTGATGGACTTTGGTTTCAACTGATTGTACCAGAGCATGATTGGCTCACTTAACGAGAGGGGGAAGATTTTGCACATAAGTGCGTCAGAGAAATTGTGGAGGCTCATCATCTGGCGAAAGCGGCAGACGAACGCGACTGCGTCCTCTTTGGCTTCATATCGTTTGAGCTTTGGCATGACGAACCGCTCCGGAGGTCGCTCTTGCTGTATAGCGTCTACGAAGGGGGACGCTTTCGCCTTCCCGAGCTTCGAATTGTCTTCCGGTACGGGGCTCGGTTGAACGACTGTAGGTGGCAAGTTTGGACGAAGCTCGGGCGTCCTCCGTCGTTCATGATGGGGCCGACGAGGACGTTCGGCCTGGTATCCTCGTCGTTCTCCCTGTTCCCCTCTTTGCTCTAGGGCCCGCTTGGACCCTTCTGGCCGAGACTGTGGAATCTCCCGAGGAACAGCCACCGGTTGGTACACCGTCGGAAGTCCGGTGAATTGGTCGTAAAGGGTGATGGTGTTAGCCCTCTCCGAACGTCCTTCCTGACTTGGAATCATAAGACGACTTCGTGACCCTTCCGTTGGCCGTTTGTCACGGCGACACTCAGAATCTCGATATGGCGAGACGGATCGTTCGGGGAATTCATCATGGTAGCTTCGCCGAGGTGAATCATTCAGATCCATGGGCCGTTTTTCCTTTCTGACGTCCGAGTAATGTCTAGACGGGCGACGCCCTTGGCCCGATGCTTCCGCTCGGTGCGTTCCCGCCGTGGAGTGTGTCGCCGAAGATCGAGTGCTTTCCGTTCGAGCAAGGCTCTCCAGTCGTGGGCGGGAGCCCGTTTGTTGTGGCCGAGCGCTGGGTTCCAGACGCTCGAAGACGGTTCGTCTCTCGGGTACTGCTGGTTCTGTAGTTCGGTTGTGGTGGGACCTCCTGCTTCTTTTTCGGCGTCTCACCGGTTGACTAGGTCCAGCTTGATGGACAGCAACGGGGATGACAAGTTGGTTACCGTCCCGCTCTTCTAGACGTTGTTGTAGCATGGCTATGACCGTTGCTTGGCGTTTTTGCTCCGCCAGGGCAACATCCAGCTCTGTTGGTGGAAACGAAAGCCGTCGAGAGACCGACTGATGCTGGAGTGTTGTGTGTTCGTGTTCATGGTTGATGGATCCATACCCGGACAACCCCAAAGTGAAGTTCTCCGGGCCAGGAGGTGGGATGTGTTGAGCCATAAGAAGGTGAGGGTGTGGGCGAGATGGGGGTAGAAATCAGGTCCACGTTGCTAGGTTAAACGTCCCCAGCGGAGTCGCCAATTGTGGGGGGCTGATTTCTTCTCCTCAATCTTGACCCTTCTGGACCGAGCGACGTGGCACCGGATGCCAGGTACCTGCAGAACCGGAGGGGGTCGTTCCTCCGGGAAGAAGCTCCGACGATCTAGTCAGAAAAAGGAGCTGGGAAGAAGTTTAGTGAGAAAATATATACTAGGGGAAAAAAGAGTGTGTAGAGAACTGACCCTTTCCTTGGAGAAGATGTCCTCCTATTTATAGGCAAAGAAAGAAAGAGGGGAGCATGGGTTGTCCCTGCCACCCACGTGCTCACTGATGCTCGGATGACGTCACGAGTCGGGAGCATTAAATGAGCGCCGCTTGTGGGAAGAAGGGGAGCCGCCCAGTCAGAATAAAGGGGGGGTCACATCAATCAGAGACGTCCCATCGTTATCAGAGAGGCTCTCCCACGTTTCTTTGGAACCTTCCAGAAGGTTCTAGATCTGTGGCCTCCGAGCAAAGTCATCGTACCCGAAGGAACGAGGAGCAACAGGCAGCGCTCTTCACCGAACGAAAGAACTCTGTCAGCTATCATATCCGAACAAACGGGTATCTTCCTTCGGAACAAGATCGAAGCTCGGCTGGGTCCCTCCAGGCATTTTATCCTTCGGATAATGTGTACGACTGATGTATCTCGGCTCCTTGTGGAGCAGATGAACTGAGACGACTATTTGGTTAGGAACACCGTATCAAATCCCAAGTTTCGTGAACCTCCTGGACCTTCGGATATTTCGCCCCACTACAAACAGTTGCAAGATAAAAGTGCCGAAGCACTATTTACAAATTCATTTTAGCTCTTTGTTTACCTACTCTGATGTAAGGCTACTTTTTCACTTTTGATGAGTTAAAATGGCTATAAAGCTAATTTCGCTTTGCTGGTAAAGTTGCTCTAAGAGAAGGTAAAAAACATTCACTTTGCTTAGGTACTATTAACTCTTTTGAAACAAGGTCACATAGAACTTTACTCTACTCTGATCTTAATTGGAACTCTTGCAAATGGGTGGTGGATTTGATTTTCTTGAATTAGTGAAGATGCGCTTAAGCTGGTTTTAAAATGTAAGTTATCAAAAAAAAAAATTCACTTTGTTATGTTAAGTTTTTCAAGAAAAGTCTCTCTAATAGCAATAAAAAAAATTGAAATTGATATTTATACATTTAGTCTATTTATTAACACTCAAATGGATATTGCATGAGTTTTAGGTTATCTAGATCCCGTTGCGCTAAAATTTTATTTTTTAAATACTTATTTTCAATTTTATGAGATCGATTATTTTCTCATGATATGTTATTTTAATTTAAAAAACAAAAAATAAATAATTATGAACAAAAAATAAATAATTATATTTCTCCTAGCAGAACGATACTGGTGGAGTACGTTTTAGCGGAAATGCCCGGTATCTGGTGGGTTTCTGAACAAACGGTTTTCACTCGTTATTAGTCGTTACTCGCCGGAAAAAAAAGTCCACGATGGCCGAAGCCCTAAACAGATAGCCGGAGAGAGAGAGAGAGAGAGAGAGAGAATCAGATCGGTGTCTGACATTTCTACGTTGTTCGAGCTCCGTTGCTGCTCAAATTTCTCTTACAACTCTATAGCGGGATGGATTAATGAACTAGGTTGCTAGAAGCCTAGAAATACACATATGTATCTGTACACGTCTGTATTAGGTGAATGAGAAGGAGTAAAGATGAGCATAGTGCCGAAGGAGACGATTGAGGTGATTGCGCAGAGCATTGGCGTTAGCAATTTGGTTCCAGATGTGTTGCCCGCCCTCGCTTCCGATGTCGAGTACCGCGTTCGTGAAATTATGCAGGTACGGATACAGTCTCTGTATATCATTCAAAAGAAAACCTGCGTTACACTTCACCTTGTTCAATTGTTCGGAGAGTTTTTACATTTTTCCGTATCAGAATAAGAGTCTATGTGTAAGGTAGATATCAGAAAGTCTACATAGTACATACACACCTTTTGATCACAACTCTGGACACAACGGCATCTGGAGCCCTTCGATGCATTTGAACCCCAAAAATGCTAGGAACACAGCGCCAAACACAGCCTCTCACATATCATGTGGGCCCACACGCACTAATATGTGTGGACCCCACATGTATGTGAGAGGTTGTGTTTGGTGTTGTGTTTGGATTGTTGTGCATGTAGCACTTTGTTTGAACCCATGTACATTGAATGGCTCTGGATGCATTGTGTTCGGGCATGTGGTCGAAAGGTGTGCATGTAGCATTCCTCGTATTTTGCTTTACAATTAGTTTCAAAGACTTAATTTATTTCGAGAAGGATGCACATAGACTTAACACAATCAACTCTCGGAAAAAAAGAGAACCATTGGGATTTCTACGCGTCTGAAGCAAGTTCGAACAGTTTAGACATTTTGTGGGGTCAAAAATTAGTAAAATTTGACTACAAACTAAATTTTCTTGTTCAAAATTGAAGTGGGTGGGGTCAAGTGACCCCACTTGTCTGGAATCTGGATCACTTTTATCTTGCTCCTTCTGCCCCTGCATGTCATGGTTCCTGTGGACATGAAACAGCAGGCTTTGCATAGTTTTGGTTGATTTTTGTGTTGGAGCGTTGTGATTGCAGGAGGCTATCAAATGCATGCGCCATTCAAAGAGAACAACTTTAACTGCGGACGATGTGGAGAGTGCACTTAAGTTAAGAAATGTGGAGGTAAATTTCTTCAATTATGATTTTGTATTTGCTTCTTTTTTTCCGTTTATTTTTATTTTTATTTTTATCTTTGTGATGTTTTCTTGTGTTGACAATTTGAAAGGTTGATACTTGATACATGCTTTGCTCCTCCGGTCCTTATGAATGGTTTCGGATTTTGAGTTACTTGAGTTGTTTTGGTTGATCATATGTGTTACCAAAACTTGTAAGTACTTTGGTGAATGTAAGATATGTGACTGAAACATGGTACAATGTCATCCTGAAAAAGTCAATTTGGTGATACAAAATGGTCACAAAATTTTTCCTACTAGTTTCTCGACATTTTCGTTTGGAGAAGAAAATCAGTTGGAATGAACTCAAAATATAGAGAGTGGAGCTTTTGCAAGACGAAATGTAACACAGTTGGTCATAAATGGCCTAGAAAAGTGTTTACATGAATAATTATCAAAATGAAGCTCAGTTTTATCGTGCATCTATTGCTTTGAAGGAGTACATTTAATCATGCTCTCTAGAATCCTAGAAGCGTACTTTTATTGCTCCCTCTGAGACATGGTGCAGTACGTTCCAATTCCCCCGTCTCGTAGGGCTACAGTTGGCATTCGAGCTAACAAGGGGTAGAACCCAAGTAATCGTTTATTTCATTTTGTTTCTGATGCCGAAAGGTCGCTATATGGTCGTCTTGTGAATGTAACTTTCGTAGTTTTTTTTTTATATAGTCTATCTATGCATCGCTCATAATTGCACACTCAGTTGTTATTTTGCTTCTTTTGCAATTTTTGCTCCATGTATGCACATGCTTTCATGTAGTGTGCACGAGCGTGTTTCTTCCACTTGCGTGCTTGTTCTGTAGTATAGGCTTTCTGATGTGGACATGTTTTTGTTTTGTTTGCGTGTACTCTGTAGTCATGACCATTCAAACCTATTATCTTCATCTTTCATTTACTTGAGACTTTTTATTTACTAGCTAATGTTTTCTCATCACCTCAGCCTATCTATGGCGTTGCATCGGGTGATCCATTGCGGTTTAAGAGAGCTGCTGGGCATAACGATTTGTTTTACGTTGAGGAAAAAGATGTTGAATTTAAAGATGTAAGAAGTTGATGATCATCTCAGAAGCATCCTTCTCTCTTCATTGTGTGGATTACTCCTGCTATGGTATGATTTTCTGCCAAATTGATTCAGGTGATTGAAGCACCTCTACCAAAAGCTCCGCTTGATACTGCCGTTGTTGCTCACTGGCTAGCTATTGAAGGAGTACAACCTACAATTCCAGAAAATGTATCAATAGAAGGTATTTCGCTATTCTTACTTAGCACTAGTTCAGTTCCAGTAAGGAATTTGGCCTCCCAAGCAAGCATTTTGGGGTGCAAAGGCAAAGGCATATGTACAAACACAAAGCCAGCAGCATCTAAGGTTTATTTGTCAAATATCATGCAAGTCCACATGTTTATAGTTTGTGGTGCATGGTTGGAGTTAACTTTGTCAGTCTAATACTACTCCATTATACTAAACTGGATACGATTTTTTCTTGTTTTGATATTGTCTTTGTTTCGGTAGTGGAAAAGTTACGGACTTAGGGTTTGGTCGCACATGTTGTATTGGTCTCTCCCTTGTAACCCTAGATTTCTTTTTTATCCCATTTGAATTGGTTTACTAAGCGCAGAATTGATCTTCTTTGGTATAACAGTTGAGTGTAGATCAGTAACTTTGGTTTGTTTTTACAACTTGCAGTTCCTACAGATCACAAGAAGACTGATTACAAAGAGGATGGAGCCCTTGTTGATATCAAATTACCTGCTAAGCATGTGCTGTCTCGAGAGCTTCAGGTATGTTTAATGCACATATCCTTCTTATATCAGTTATTCTAACTTATATGCTATGGTTTTTATGGTTGCTCTGCAGCTCTATTTCGACAAGGTCACAGAACTTGCAGTAAATAAATCCGGTTCCATTATTTTTAAACAAGCATTAATGAGCTTGGCGACTGACTCGGGACTCCATCCATTGGTTCCTTATTTCACTTGTTTTGTTGCTGATGAGGTAGGTAGTCACGATTCCATATTCTCAATTTGTAGGTTTCTTTAATTTTCCTCTTATAAGTTATAACAGTCTAGTTTCATGCTATAATATTAGGTTTCACGGAATTTGGATAATTTCTCGCTTCTTTTTGCAATGATGCGGCTTGCCCGGAGCCTTCTCCAAAATCCACACATACACATCGAACCATATGTAAGTTTTAACCAATCTACAGGACTACTGTTGTCAATGGTGTATAATTTCAATGCGGTAAAAGATGGAAACTGACATTTGCCTTAATGGATATTTTTCTTCGATCCTTGTTGGTCGTGGAACCCTGAAGTCTTAGTTAACTCTGTTTGGATTTGAGAAGTATCTTTCCTGATATACATTCCTTGTATTTTTTATGCGGTTTTTCCCTCTACAGCTACATCAATTGATGCCGTCTGTAATTACCTGCCTTGTTGCCAAATGGTTAGGCAATAAGTTCTCTGACAATCACTGGGAACTTAGAGACTTCACAGCTAACCTGGTTGCTTCAATATGCAAGAGGTGAGATTGTCCATGTTTGATAAACGTTGGCTTAGGGATAGTACAAGTCAATTCTGGCTTGTTTAAAACAACATTAGTCAAATATGTGTACTCTGGTAGCTCATATAGTATCTACAAAAGCTAGAATGGAACGAAACTCTCAAAACAAAAGCTCAAGCTGGAACCACAAGGCAACAGACTAGAATTCAAACTACCGAGCATAGGTCTTCAACTTTTGGCAAACAGAATTATATCAACCTCTGCTTTTTGAAGATTTGAGTAGTTCCTCCAACCTTGACTATTCTTAAATATTTAGCAGAAATGTTCCAGGCAAGACATGTTTTCCTTTTAGCTTGATATGTTTGCAAGAGTGTTAGTCAAATACGGAGTACGTTTTAGCTATCTTATTAGAATTATCTTCTACCTTGATGTGCTTGAGGGAGTCAAATCCCATTATATGTTTTTATACCACATTGTGCTTTATTCCTTGCAAATTCTCTAGATATACAATTCTCTTTCCTTGTAAATGGCTCTTTTGAGAACTTTTTCCTTCTATTTCTTGTGGTGGTGGTTGATCCATAATCGCAACTTCTGGTTATTGTCCTTGTTTTCTTAAATGAGAATTTTGTACTTTTCGTTGTCTTGATTATATTTTGTACAACCCAAACTGTATTTCCATCCATCTGATGAATAGTTCACCCTTAACCGAGCTTCATGCCTAAACAAATAGACGGTTTGTTTTGTTTTTGAACATTGCCAGTGAGTTTAGCGTATGACTTTGAAATTTTGATATTAGCCTTTCCATTTTCATACATCTTTCGATCTTAGTGGTGAATTCAAAGGTCAGATCTGTACCCAATCAATCAACCCTTCCAAAGCCCCGTAAATGGAGGCTAAACTTGGTGCACTTTATATTATTTTGATTGTGGTGACTGCTCAACCCGTGTTTATCCATCTCCCATTGTACTATTATTATATTAAAATGTTGAGAGGTTGTGATATAACCACCTAGTAGATTTTGCGAGACTCTCTCTCTAGAAACACAGCCCTAAACCCTATATCTTCTTGCCGGCCACCTCTGCACCTCGCAATCGTGTCCATTCGAAGCACTCCGTTGCCTCCATCGTCCAACCTCCATCCATCACAGTGATGGAGGATCTAATCCAGCTCCCTCGGCTCTGATCCTAACCTCAGGAGTATCAGATCTGCTAAGATTGCAAGGTTTTAGGGTGTTTTGGCGCTTCCTTCGGCGAATAAGCGGCCGGATCCGAGGCAGCGACTCTGGTGACCGGAGGTTTCTTTTTTCGTTTCTTGTTTCAGTTTTTTCTTGTTTATCTCCTTTAATGGAGATTTCTGCTCCCTGTGTGGAACTTTTCCTACTCTTTGTGGGTATTGCTTTATTGTACTTGGTAAGATCCTTCCCAATCCATATGGATAACCCAAAAGTTGAGCATCGTTTTCCCAATGGAGGGCTCTGGATTTGTGTCTTTGTAGCCATTTGGGCATTTTATGATGATCAAAAACAAAAACAA
Source organism: Rhododendron mucronatum var. ripense (assembly GCA_019656295.1). NCBI lineage: Eukaryota > Viridiplantae > Streptophyta > Magnoliopsida > Ericales > Ericaceae > Rhododendron > Rhododendron mucronatum. The sequence continues at coordinate 3,530,227 of BPLT01000024.1, forward strand.
AAAATATAGCCACTTGTGGACGCAATCAAATCTTTTCTTCTCATGCACTCTTTATCATAACTATTGCAGATTTGGTCATGTGTATCACAATCTTCAGTCTCGTGTGACAAGGACTCTGCTCCATGCTTTCTTGGACCCAACAAAATCATTGCCTCAACATTATGGTGCCATTCAAGGTCTTGCAGCCCTTGGACCCCGTGTGGTAAGCAAAAAATCATGTGTCATGGTTGACAACCAGCTAGCTACTCAAGCTGGTGCCTAACCATTTGGGAAGACTTTAATCTAGGTCTAGAAATCTGTGTTATATAACCTTTGATAATACTAAGCAGTGGTGCGGCAGATTACCCCTTTTCCCCTGCGTTTGAGGAAACTCAAAAAAAAAAAACAAAAACTTCTCATTCTATGAGATTTTCTTTGCACGTCTATCTGGGACCCTCTTCCATTAAGGCTCCCACTTTCTCCTCCAGATATGACCTTTTTCGGTGGTATCTGTGTTGTATGACACCTTGAGTTCAATTTTACTTGGTCATGTCAAGCTGTATTCCTCCTTTATGTGTGCAAGAGCGCTTGTTCCCATTTTGTGTTTTCCCTTCATCTTCAGACTCTCTGTTGGTTTCTGCAATCTGTAATGCTTCGTTACCATTGTCAGGTTCGCTTGCTTGTACTACCAAATCTTGCGCCGTATTTGCAACTTCTGGAGACAGAGATGCAACTTGATAAGCAAAAGAATGAGTTGAAGAGGCATGAAGCTTGGCGTGCATACGGGGCTTTATCAGTGAGTTTCTTTTGATTCTCAACTGAAGTTTTGTTTCCCCCTATTTGAATCCCAGTGTGAAGGTTACCTAACAGAACTAACAAGGCAACACACCTCGTAGTGTGCAGCTGGTCTGTGCATGTATGATCTGTTCCCTAAGGTTCTATTTCCAACTCCACGTATGACCTGGAAGAGCAAAGCAAAAGTGCTGACAGCCATGCCAAGTATGACTTTGTTTACCTGTTTTCTTGATTTATGTATGAGTTGCTTTCTTGACATAAATGCCACTTTCTTTGATGTCTTCCTACATTCATACCTCTTGAGATATGAAGCATGGGTACTTCAGAATGCATGGCGGACGGTAGGTATTTATTGGGTACTTGTACTTTGAATCGTGCTTCCACAACTGTACGGGATTCACGAAACGCCAGACCATTTATCCCCGGGTGTTGCCGTAGACCAGAGTTTACTCTGTATCTACTAAATCTGTACCCTGGCCGGAATAGGATTTTCTATTAAAGCTTTTTTGTAGGTTCTCTAGGTAACTACATCAAACTCTGGTCTATACCTTTTGGCTTTAAATTGTTTGTTGGATGTTGGATCTTGCCATCTAACAGTTTTTTTAAGTTACTTGATGGTTACACGCAACACATTTCTTCCAACTATGAAGTATATTTATGTAAGGACACATTCCAGCAGTACCTGTACCCTGATTTCACTAGTTGTTTCCGTATCGATGTAACCTGCAGCACCAGTACCGTACCCATACAAATGCTTCATAGCTGGTAAGAGACTGATAGTTGCTCAACTGCCAAATTGATGCAAATTCAGTTTTGGGGAACAATTTGGAAGTATGCACATCATACAAGTCTCTTTCACTTATAAGTTCCACGATATGATCGCTATGTCCTTTTCGTTTTTCTGTTTAATAACATCGATAGAGGGATGACATAAAATGATCAGTAGTACAGCTGTTTCGTGAATGATTTCAGATTTCAATTTGAGGATTTACCATGAATGCGGTGCACATGTGGCATAAATATTCCTATACTGTTTGTTTTTCATTTCTTCTGAATGTGGACGACTTTGAGTTTGTTGTCTTCTTCCATTTCTCACATTATTCTCTTCCGTTTTACAAATCGGACAAGATAAACACAAAGCAAGCACAGACGACATGAAGCACCAATCACCACTCAAGAAACTCGCCATTGAGGGACCAATGGGTGTAATACCATCTAACTCCATGCCAGGAGACATGCAAGGAGGATTTTCCAATTCTCCAATGGGTACTGATGCTGGTTTACCATCAATTTCACAGCAGCTGACGAATGAGAGAATGTCAGGAATGAGTAGCAGAAGGGAGAAGGTAGGTGGTCTGCCTCCAAACATGCCAACGATTCTTGCTCAGGCCTGGAAGGAGGATATGGATGCAGGGAATTTGCTGCCGTTGCTAGTTGAATATTTTGGCGAGGGCATGCTATCCTTCGTCCCTATGCCGGAATTGTCTTTCTTCTTGTAATTAGTAGGAAATAATGGATGATATATTTGATCGTCCCAAAAGGTAATCGTCACTCTTGTTGTGATTTGTGCTTATCTATATAAAATGAATGAAGATTATTTATGGGTCGGAACTTCCAGAAACTTATGCTGGTGGCTGGTCTTCCTGTTTTTTGTTTCTTTCACTAGTTTGTTGTAGTTGATATGAAAAGTGGAACAAGGCATGAAAGCATTTGAAGCTATGCTATGCACGTTTCCTTAGCTGCAATCTACTATGAAGATCAGCATCCCTCGATGATCTCAAACTCCACCTCTCTTATTTTTCGATATAGTTAAAAATTAAAAACCTAGTGCATTTTCAGATTTTGTTAGTGTAGCTGAGCAATGGAATGAGACATGCATGATTTCTTGGATGGCAGAGCTATTAAGGGAAAGTGTGCAAGTTGCTTTGATTCACTTTAATATCAAAATGATATCCTTACGTATAAGCAGTTTAAGAGGTTTTTCCAAATTCCCATTGAATTTTTGACTTTGGATTTAGTACATATTTTTTAGAAACTTGTCCCTCCATGTTGATGATTTCGTTCTCCCGTTTTTCCAAATTTCTTTGTTTTGTATCCGTCTCCAAATCCCGTCATATTTCTTCACTTCGCATTCTCTCCTTTTCCCTTTAAATCTTCTCATTTCCCTCTCCAACCACCACAATGTCTCCGCCCTCCACCCATATCAATATTTGCACTTTTATTCTCCTCTTTCTATTATTTAACACGATTATTGTTCTACGTATTGATAGTCTTAGCTCTGTCCTTGCACATTTACTGATTTACATTAAGATATACATACACAATTATCAAAAGACCAAGCATCATGTTGAGGAGCCTGAATATTAGCCCTTTTATCATCCTCAATTTCCATTACCGTAATTTTGTATGACTTGCTCATCATCTTCTATATATTTTCTATCATCATCTTCTATATATTTTCTATACCACGATCTTATTAACTAACCAAATAGCCTCGGCCATATTAAGACAGATCAATTTCCTATTTTTGACGCGTTCAGATGATAATGCAGTTGTTGCTGTCGATCTGAACAATGCACATTTTTGCTTCTTTCTGCCGCCTCTCTCCTTCGATTTCCTAATACCCAACATATCTTCAAGTTACTCTTACTCTATATAGGTTACTCATAATGAGCAAAGGAGAGAACGCGAAATTGACGTTACACCTTGACCAAATTTGAGGAAAAGAACAAAGGTGTAAAATGCATTAGTCCACTGAGATCAGGTGTTAAAGCTAGCAACTGCAAGCCAATTATTTCGAAAAGCTTCTACTCATCTGGTCCAAAAAATAAATAATATATTACAACAGTTTTACTGATGCTAGGGCCATTCACAACTTACAGAACCAATTCAAAGCCATTTGCGTCACCAATCAGAAGCTACACACGAATATGATATGAGAAGACTTTGGTACTTCATGTACTCTAGTAAAATACACTCATCCCTCCAAAAAGTAAGAGGATTATACTCATTTTGCATCGAGCACATCACTCCCCTTCACTCAAAATTGGGACTATGAGTGGCTTCATCTGCGCAAGATACACAATTGCCCACCTATGCCAGCAAAAGAAACATGCAAATGAGAGTTCTAGCATCGCAACTGAATTTGCAAAATAGGAATCCCAAACTCAGAAGTTGGACGTAAGTACTGTACAATCTTGTGCTTAGAATGGTACCAACCAGAAAACTCCGCTTATTAAGTCAATAAATGAGCTTCAACCATAGCAAATCATATTATAGCAAGGAAGAACCAAAGTTCACAAAATACTTCCTTCGGCCCTTATTTCTCCAATTGCAAGAATTTTTGCTCAAAATCTCTTAAATAAGATTACTCTACCCTTCGCAACAAGATTCCTCTAACCTTTGCCATTTGATTTTTCTCCATGTTGTGTAATTCAAAATCTGCTTTTCCACATAAATCAACTCTTTGATAAATGTTTGGACTACATGCTAGTAGTTTCTAAAAGGCATCAGCCAAACACTTAAAAAATAGACAATAACAACTATTTTCCTTCGAATGATTCAACATTAAACCTAAGATCCAAGGAAACCTTAGATCCAAGGGAACCTAAACGCATTTGCAGTATGGTCCTCCATAGCTGTGCGAAATAGGTATGTCAGTATGTGAAAGATGATTTCCAAAATGAAACTGAAGCCATGAAGCCATCTAAGTGATGAATATGTTAGGATATTTACGCTAAAGGGAATTTCAATAAGAAATCAAACTTACATCATCCAGCAGCATACTGTTGCAGTAACAACCAATGTCACGTGCAACCTGCATCACATAATATGCGTTAGCCAATCAATGAGGATAAAAAAATGAACTAATTCGAACAGCTTGACCAAAAGCAAGGCAAAGCAAATAATTTATCTTCCTTGGCATTTTAGGAAACTCAGTGAACTTCATAAATGTCTCCCTTTCATGATTTCAAATTTTAAATAACCAAGATCCAATAGACTATATATGTAAATAATATTTATACATATGTATGTAAAACATATCACCACATCTACAATGAATGCACATCGACCGATAAGATATGTTCTTGTCTACATTTGAAATTGACGAAAACCATAACCTTTGGTATCCCCAATCAGTTAGGCAGTTGAACATCTGAATATAAGTAGTAAAACTAACATTTCCATGGAAGGTTGGATTTCGAACCTTTTTCAAGTTACACAGTCGAGCAAGTATTTTTTGTTCATTTCATTCACATATTTAAAGCCTCCATATTAGTCAAGCAGGATCTTTTCAAAGGAAGGGGCACTGCTGGGTGCAATGGTAAGAGCTCAGATTATCAAGTATGTTAACGCAGGTTTGAATCAGAGAGCAGCAGCTGAAAGTTAGGCATTCATCCAACCTTACCAGTCCCAGCCACCGCTGGATATTAATCTAGCAGTAACGAGACTCTAATCTGAAATAGCCAATAAATTGATTTCCAACAACCATCAAAACCCAAGTTCCATCCAGCTGATTCTTAATGCAGTTCTTGAGACAAACTAAAACTGAACACCAAATCGCGGCCTTTCAAACTTGAAAAACTTATGAAATATATAACCCAATTACAATGCGCAAACCGAGGCGGTGAACAAACACTGTGGGGACAATAAAGTACTTAGACCAATATTGACAACTGTTTGCTACATATGGAAATTTGAGTAAGAAAATCTTAACCAAAAAAAGAGAGGAGAGATTCAACAATGGAAACGTACAGATTCGTAGAAGGCCCTCTGTTGAAGCAGATTCTGATACACATACAGGAAATGATTCCAATCACCACGAAAATTAGGGTTGTTACCATAAACCCCATCTTTTATTTTGATGATCTCACCAACTGCCACGCCCCACGGCACAAGCGATTCAAAATTCTGGAATCAAAATACTCAATTTACTCTCAACAGAATGTATCCAAACTGTAACATCACATCGCAAGCCCTAATATTTCTAATTGCTGCTGAAAAACGAAAATCCCAACAACTCCAAAAATTTGGACCGACAAAAGAAGATGAAAAATACCTGTTATATTTGTGGAGAACCCGGAATATTCAAATCGAAGCTCGTCGTTTTCGGTTTTGCTTTGGTAGATTGATCTGTTTACAAATCGAAGCTCGTCGATATCGATTTTGCTTTGGTAGATTAGATCAATCTCGATTAACGAACTTTTCTGAAGTTTACGAAAGGAGACTCGATATGTACGAATTTGGATAATTTCTCTTGCAAAACATGCTGAAGGCCCAGCCCAAGAAAAATACCTATAATACAGCCCAAGCTTCCATTGCCTAGGAGGAGAAGGGGTTTTTTTTTTTTTTTTTGTGAAAGGCAAATTTTTTTAATTAATCCTGAAATTGTTACAAAAATTAATAGGAATAAAGAATGATAGCATTAAACCCCTATCCCGAGACCTAAACGATCTACAAAGCTACGAATAATCCTTGCCCATCCAAGACCTAATCTCCAAGTTTGGCAAGAAATCAAACAGGGGAAAATTCGTTAGGACAAATCCACACCCATTAACCTGAAAGCCCAAATAAATACATGAAAGACCATACACCCAAGGGGCCTCAAAGCCCAAATAATGGGACAAGCCCAACTGTTACAAACAGACCCGCCGCCACCAACACCTTAGCCAGCCGCCACCAACACCTTAGCCACCACGCAAGACAGCCATCGATGCTCGAAAGCCGCCGTTAGGCCAAAAACCGACTGATCTCAGGAGAAACAACGGCGGAGGAGGAGAAGATTAATAGCCAAAAATGCTAAAGACAAATAGTATAGTATGCACACACAAATACACAATGCAGAGTGTAATTGTTTGTGTGCCCCTAGCACTATTGATTAATAGCAGGGCTAAATCTTTTTAAGCTAGTATATTAAACGATACGAGTGTGGGAAATATAATAACAAAATTTGAAAATCTAACCGTTGTAAATCGTTAGATCTCTCAACTTTTTCATCCTTATTTTTAATTTCTTATTCAAATTCTTGATTCTAATATAGCAATCGAAAACGATCATTTCTCTTCTTTCTTTCTTTGATTGATTTGGGGAAAGACTCATTCAGCTGCATACTTTTCAGAATAAACCAAAACGGGTTTCTTTATGCAATGTCATGGAATTCAGAATAAATATGTATTGTTGGAGTACAAGTGGATGAAAATCTAAGTACAAATAAAAAATCAACTGGATTCTGTATTCAGAACAACCTAAATGTCAGTACATAAATGAAACATCTGCAAGTCCATTGCGAAACAATTCTAATGGGAGCTCTTAGCGCCGTTGGTAGACTTTTTTAAGGGGAAAACTCGCCCCAAAATTTGATGAAAATGTTGAAAACAACAACTCTCCGCTGGAATTATATCGAAAAATTGGAATAATTCTCAGGGGGATGTAGACAAAGGGATTAAAGCGGGTTAGAAGGTTCGACATGGGGAAGTACAATGTGCTACAATAACTGAAACCTCAGAATCTGAAGCTGGGATTGACTTCCATTGCCCAAGTGAACTTTTCCAAAAGAGACTTGTTGAAAATCTGCAATGCAAAGTACAGTAAACAAGAATCATCTTGTTGGAAGAAGCGGGAATTATCCCAACTGGAAGCGGGAAAAAATGCAAAGTTGTTCACACCTTCTCAATTGGAACTTCATGTCGCTTGCACCAAGCAACGGTGATCCTAGGATCAAGGTAGTTGATCTTGGACGTGCCCAATGCCACGGTTTTCAAATCTTCTTTGGTCTCCTTATCCCGCTCCATTTTCGCGATCCTTGCATTGGTTTGAACGATCTTCCTCTCCAAACTGCAATGTCTTATTAACTCCAGTGAGGCAGCATCCAACAACAAGGCCTACTGCAAAAACAAATAAGATCCAGTGCTTACACTTCAGGGTTCAGGTTCTTCTTTGACTTCCCGTCAGAACTCTTCAATGGGGGCTTCCCTTTCTTTGCTCTAGCTAAATCTGTTTCAAGCTCATCCAAAATGCCCTACAGCCAATATAACAAAGCCTGAGAAGCCACAAACATGATTATACCATAAGATTTCTAAGTACGAAGCAAGAGCATCGCAGTTGAGAGAGAGTAATCTTCTCTAATTACGGGACTCCCTTAATTGTGATCACTCAAGCCCAAGGCAGGGGCATTGGTCCACCCCTGTGGGCAGTTGAGTGATTCATTCCTAGAATCCAAAAAACTTGTCATTACCTTTAATTCATCGATCTTCTCATTCAACCTTGACATTTGTGCAGAGTGGGACTTTGAGACAGTACGTTGATGATTACAAATTATAGCAACCTACAAAAACAAAAAAAATATCAGAATTTTCATAAACAAACTCATAAAAAACATTGACTGGCTCATCATAATTTCCTAGCAATAGACTTCCTTTACCTCCTTGTTCGCATGCTGGTAAACTACAACTTTCTCAGCTAAATCTCCATCCTTTGTTTCCTTACTCAACTGCCATCAGCCAAAACAAAAAGTTCTAAAAGACAAACAAAACACGCCATTAACAATTCAAAGAATGCAAAGGAATCCTCTGATGTAAAAACTTTTTTGCACGTCAAAGGCTGAAAGACAGAAACAAAAGTACACATTTTACACCTTAAACCAAACACATTTTCACGTATCCTATCATAATGGGCTTTCGAAGATTCCATAAACGATAATAATCCATAACTCATTTGTTGATTATAGAAATATCGTATGCTTATTAAAACCAATGACGTCATACATCTCGTGGACTCTATAATACTATAACAGTCTCCATTGTCATCAATGTGAATCATTATTCAAATTGCTGTAGCCAAAGAATAAAATGCCCGCATGACAAATACGTGAACCATGTAGCTGGCTAGTACTTGGGACAAAGGTTCAGTCTGTTTGAAAGCATTTGCTTCGCAACTATAAAGTCTTTGACGTAAATTAGCTACTTTACATAAACCCAAAAATGTAAGATCCCAGACCTTACGGAAAAGAACAAATAAAGGGTAACTCCTAAGGTTTAAATTTGAAAAAGCAAGACCTATCTTGTAGACCAGAATGGACTTTTTTGACATAAATTTGACAATTATCCACTTTGGTTATCAAAGAAACACGGGGACATCAGACATCGTTCTTCCATAGATCAAGAATTTCCATGTTTGGGAAGTTTCATGATCATCCTAACATCCAATAAGAAGGCTTTCAACTATTTCTAACTCGCAATACTGACAAACAATTGATCGCACAGTTGACCATTCAGACCTTCAATATGTATTTGTAGATCTCAAACCTGGATACAGTGTCCACCCGGTGCTATACTAAGGCTGGCCTTACAAGGAAAGTGATATGGTTGCAACAGCCCTAGAGATATGATTTACTAGAGGAAATGCCACGTCAGCCACACAAACAAGATTAACAGGCCCATAACCAGATACACCTATCGTCACCACTAAATGAATCATTCACATGGCTCTCCCTTTCTAAGTCCACGGCACAATGGTGGATAGTTCCAACACATTACTAATCAAGTGTAGAAGTTCAGGAAGAACCCTAACTAAGACAATATTCATTGCCTTCTGTTTCAATTGGTCTTCGGTACAGCACACACAATACACAGATTTGCTTGTATTTCCACCATGTGACGTTGAAGCGTCCAGAACGAGGAATACCGCCTGTTTTTGAAAAGAGTTGTAATTACATCTCTAGAGAATTGATACAGTGGAGAAAGCTTGGGGTAGCACGCAACAGGCCTGGAAAAATGGGTTTAAGTGTGGGGATTAGCACAATGAGCTGTTAGGGCAGGAAGTTAGGTGCTTATTCAGTCCACCCTTCCAGGATTCACAGGACCAACACTATGAAACAGTTGTTTGTAGAAACCACAGAGAAACAAGAGATACGCTGGTTATCACTCATCACAAGATAAACTACGTAAACAGTCTCGATCTCTGCCTCAGATGAACTTGTAAATGTATTGGACTTGGTGCATCTAAATGTGCCTTCAGATCACCCTGAAGTTACCTTACGGGTCAAAGAAAAAGAGACTGGAGGTGATTTCCATTAAATGTGATCCTTTAGCAAAAGAAAATTGTTAAAATTCCTCACAAGAAAGTCAAACGACAAAAATTTCTTTTCAACGTAACAGAAAACATATTTTCACAACTTACATTCATCAGAATTTGGCACCTTCACCCTAGTACCACGTTTTCAAACAACCTGCAGTATCTAATATACGGACAACAACTTGGCAGTGTCCTATATTTCACAATTTGATGGTAAGAGTCTGAGAACCAAGACCTCACTATGAACAGCACTTTTGTACACCCAACTTAGATTGACACCGAACCATTTATTCCCGTAAAACATGTTCTCTTCTTTAGTCTTGGGCGCTCTTGAAGTAACCAAGCTTTAAGAGATGGGCTGGTTAGGGCTAGATCCTGGCAGGTGCTAGTCCGTAGAGGTAATAACTTGGGGTGTGAAAAGCGAAGTTTAAATCTTACCATCTTATCCAATGTGATAGATGCATTATATGTGCGGAAAACTTTTGCTGTGAGGCCAGGCATGAGATCCTTCAGATGAGCATTCAATTTACTTGTATCCAGCTTGTCAAATAGATCATCACCACCACTTTTTCCTGTTAAAATATATGAAGAACAAACTCACAGGTCCTGACCATAATATGCAGAAAGATACTCCCTCCGTTCCAATTTGAGAGCCCCGCTTCAGGATTCCAACTTTTTAAGGGAGTATAATTATTACTTGCACAGATTTTAAACTTTCCAATTTTTGCCCCTTATTTTTGGAATAGGTTTTGAAATGGAAACCGGTTGTTTCCTGGCGGCAAAGTTGAATTTCAGGTGGCAAAGTTGGCAGCATTAAAAGTCAGTTCAAGCACTCAAAATTGAATACAACTCTCTCTCTCTCTCTCTCTCTCTCTCTCTCACACACACACACACACACAAAACTTTTTGTCCTTTTTAAATAAGCGTAAAAAGGGAGAGTTGGACCCATTTTTGTGTTAACTTGTCAAATTGGGTCTTCATTTTGGAACACCCAAAAAAAGAAAAGTGGACTCCCAAATTGGAACGGAGGGATTACATTTTGATACATAAGGCCATAAACTAACCAGTTCTGAACTGCTGAATTGCCTTAAACACAGGAAGTTCAACTTGAACCTCATTCTGGTATCTTATTGAATCTTTACCCAGGAAGTCAAACTGAAAAATCAGAAAAGAAATAGATCTGTAGTGAACTGCAATTAATTGACAACCAGCATGGTTAATGCTTCTGGAAGCTTCAAAATACTCCAAGAACTAATTCCAGTATCATAGCATAAAGGCCATCATGAGTCAATCAAAACTTGAAAACCTCAATACAGTAACCTCAAAATTGTAATATTAGTTTCACTTCTGCTGCCACCAAATCCAGTCTTGCTATCTGGATGTTAATATTGTATACCTTCAAAGTGTCTGGAGGCATTGGTTCTACATTTCCCACTTTCAATGTACAGCAACCAACAGTATCAGCTTCTTCATCATCCTGTAAAGCAGACCAGACAATGTTATCTACAAGTGCCATTCGATTTAAGAAAATAAAACACTAGTAGCATCCGCCAAACGATCTGCATCACTATGTTTCCCACACAGTGAAGGTATTCAGATCCAATAAACCGGGGCAAGCCTTCACCAATTACCCCGTGCGGCGTGCAGACATACTCAACAAACACTTCGGGAGGATAAGTAAAGGGTCTTCCATGAATGAACAGAAATTTATAAGCACAAATAGAAGAAGACATATACAAACATCATACCTTCTCATTGCCTGCCCTTAGAGCTAGTTTATCAATAAGATAGGTAGCAACAGCTATTTGCCGTTTTGTGATATCCTTACTTGCAAAATCTTTTTTATAGGCTGATCTGATGCCTTGTATGTAATCCTACAATTGGATACTCAGTATTAGACAAGAAGTTACTGCTATTTTTTCCAAGACAGAAGTTGGCACTCATTGAATACTTGTAGGTGGAAGTTTATATAATAACCTTCAAAAGCCTTGCTTTCTCATATTTCTCTTTGTCACTTTGCCCTTTCAAGGAACTGCTAGGTGCCAAGAACACGTACTTAAATTCCTTTGAATTGATTGGATCAATCCAAAAAGCAAGCCATGTAACCGTGTTGTCGTGCCTTATTTCTTTCCATCTGCGAACATCAAATACGTTGAAGTTCATTCACAAAGAAAACATCTTATAAAAAGATAAACCTTTGATCTTTCTCAAACAATATTGTGCCAGAAACAACCACCTTTCACCAGGCATTGGGCATTCTGGAATTGGGGCATCTTTTCCTATATTTATAGTAATATCCCTAGGCCGAATGCGTTTTTTCAGCTTACCCATCTGAAGAACAAAAACCAAAAATCACATCAAGTACTGAATTGAATTGAACTTGATAACTGTTGACAAGTACTGTAGATACAGCTACAGTGTATCAAATTTTCCATTTCAGAAGACTTAAGTGCTTCCGCATTTGTATAGAACCTTCGGGTGCTCTCCACGGCCTCGAAACAACCCAGGCGGTTCGACTCTAAAGTTCCCAACCTGCAGTTTGGGAAGTGATCATGAATGCCAGGAGGATACTGAGAGCTACATCCAAAGCAATGCCACAACTAGCAAATAGAAACATTTCAAAGGACCCGCACCCCAACGTATCTCAGGATATGTTTGCATGGCAGGTTTCAAAGAGCATAAATGGGAACCCAGTACCAACTACCAAGAATCTCATCACTAATTAGATTCATAAATCAATACTATGTTATCTAGATTAAACATTTCTTTATGGGAAAATGGTTGAATTGTAAATCATAGGCTCCTGTTTTCTTTTTCTATCTTTTTTGTTGACACTAGAATTCTCTAGCCAACGAGAAAAACAACTCTTGAATATTCTAAGAATGTGGATAGTCTTCACTCTTTCCATCCAAACATACCCTTACAACACTGAAATGCGGAAACTATATCGGGACTTCCTTTAGTACACAACAGAAACACGCATATTTTAGATAAGGGAAACAAACAAAAACATAATACCATTTACACATTTTACAAATCTCAGGACATAATCACTTGTCTATCGTATGGTTGCATGGTATCTATTATCAAAGCTGTAAGATTAAAGAAAATAAAAACAAATTATCAAAGCCGTAATGCCTAATGCCTCTTGTACGACAAGAAAACAATTTTATGTAGAAGGAAAAAAGAGTTCATTAGGCATGAAAGCAATCCTCCAAAACTACCTAAAACACAGGATGTGTCCATATGTCTCGTAAATCCCCAAAACGAAAATGCACCTATTTATACCTTGAGAGTTTCCAATTCAGAAAAAAGTTTCGCACAATAATTGTCGACTTGTCAACCACCTAAATTGAAACTTACCAATGACTCACTTGATTCACTTCAAATTGCTTTTTCAATCATGGCACACTTTGGAAAAGAGGAAACCCAAATAGAAAAGCCTGGGGTGGATGGGGGGTGACCTAAAATAAACATGTAATCACCAACTCTAAAATGGCATAAACTAAAATTACTAATGTGGATGGTAGCAAATTTATCATGTAGTATCTGACGTTGTAACAAGAAGTTAGTAAATTTCATATCCAAAGAAGGCATAAGCACCCAATATTCCAAAGCATGATGCACAGTCAAAGCGAGCGGTAACCTTCTCTTTGACACCATCAACGATAGCCCACATGAACTCCTCCTCTTGTTGCATTTTTTCTTCTCTCAAGGTCTTCTTCTCCTGCATGAACAGAAACTCTCAGATTGATAAATACTAAAAGTAAATGTAAATCAACTAAATACTTCTCTGCACAAATGAGACAATTATACAAATGTCAGTAAGAAGTAGAAACAATAGGTATCCTGTGAATCTGTTTTACCAAATATCTGAATCTACCACACAGCAGTAGGGGATCATTGTGTAGGCTCTATTAACAGGCATCATTAAGTTAAACTGAACTAGTACTTGTCGAGAACTTATAGAGAAAACACTGTCAGAGCACAACAAACAGGATCTTAAGAATTAGGAAGCTATTACACAGGGATTTGAACTAGATAGGTATAGTCGATGGTGTTAGGTGTAGATGACTATAGAGAAGTTTCTTGTTCACCTATGCTTAAAGGTAGTAACTTTTCAATAAAAAACAGAAGATTGTGTCCACTAATTCTGATTCTCTGAAGGATACTGTTTGTCCTCTGTGCAAACGTGTTCTGGCTTGGTAAAGAATGATGATTCTACACAAACAGTTATTGCTTTGAGCAATGCTAGACGCTTGGATAGCCAAGTGTTGGAACATGCACTCAATCCAGAGAGCAGCCATGGTGTGCGAATAACCCCAAAGATGTGTCCCTGCCCAGCCAAGCCCTCTGAACACCCTGATAACAAGGACCGGTAATTGTACCGTAAATAGAACACATATTTCTCAGTCTACATATTTGTAGAATCCGAATGGTAGTAGGCAAAGAGATGCCTGGAAAACAGCAAGAAAAATGACAAATGAACGACTATATCTTGCCACTGCAAGAATCAGAACAAAGGGGGGGTTCAATGAAGCAGTGGTTCCTGATGCCTGGAAGACAGCAAGAAAAATATCAAATGAAAGACTATATCTTGCCACTGCAAGAATCAGAATAAAGGGGGGTTCAATGAAGCAGGGGAACCACTTTAGATGGGGCTTGAGTTCATAAAAGCAAAATAATAAAATTTACAGAGGCTACACTGAGTTTGTTAAATGGTGAATTCCCAAAATCAAACCAAGAAAAGTAGGAGTATTTTGTTCCGATGAAGATTTTAAAACAACTATTTTAAGTGAGAGTTCCAGTTTCCTTCAGAATTCCAGTACCCTTTTGCATCACAAAGCCAGAAAGTTTTCTAGCAAGGAACTTACTTCTGCACTCATTTGCTTCTTCTTCTCCTTTTCCTTCTGATGCCAGTCATATATCGGGGTGAAATCACAATCTTCCAACCTCTGAATTACATGATTTTTCCCGAGAATTTTCTTCCAGTCACTCATAAAATTCTCTTTGAATTTAGATTTGGTCATGTATTCTGTATCTAACATCACTGCAAACATAGTTGCAACCTGCAATAAAATTCACAAATAAAACAGACAATCCGGACCTGAGGAAAAAAAAAGGTGAGAAAGGATACAGCAAAATCTGCATGGAAAACTACACAGCGACCAAAGCAATGAGGAGAAATAAAAAGCTATACATGACAACTGAGAGAGAGAGAGAGAGAGAGAGAGAGAGAGAGAGAGAGAGAGAACCTCCTCTTGTTCGGGAGTCAAATTAACTGGTTGGCCCTTGTAGAGCATCTTAACCCCATGAGGCTTGTATGGAGGTGGGAAAATGACACCATTGTGAACAAAGGTAGTCCATTTTTGCCCTTCACCAGAGCCAGGGGGCACCTTTGACGACTTGGAGTGTTTTGATTTTTTCACAACTTTCTTGGACTTAGTACTCTTTTTGAACGAAGTCGAAACAACTTTTGTCACCTTCTGTTTTGCAGTTGCCGATTTTGTACCTGATACATTTGCCTTCTTCAATCTCTCGGAAATGGGAACATAATCATCATCATCCTCATCTACCTCTGATTCTGCTTTAATGGATACTTGCTTATCAATGATTGGAGCAGATCCATCAACAAGCTTTGGCCTTTTAACTGAAGACTGACTTAAAGATTTCCTGCCTGATAAAATTGCCATCTGCAACCTCTCAGAAATAGGAACATAACCAGTACCATTCTCATCTACCTTTGGTTCTGCTTTGATGGATACTTGCTTACCAATGATTGGAGGAGATCCATCAGCAAGCTTTGGCCTTTTAACTGAAGACTGAGTTAAAGATTTCTTGCCTGATAAAATTGCCATCTGCAACCTCTCGGAAATAGGGACATAATCGATACGATCCTCATCTAACTTTGATTCTGCTTTCACGGACACTCTCTCTGAGGTAGGAGAAGACCCATTGACAAGCTTTGGTCTTTTATTTGAAGGCTGACTTAAAGACTTAGCCTCAGCTACGGATCTCTTGTTCAACAAGGTAGAAGATTTTTTAACTTGGTTGTCTATCATGGTAGAACCATTTTGCTTAAGTTTTGGTGCCACAGGTTTATTTTCATCAAACACATGGGACTTGCTTCTAGATGGTCCGGCATTTGACTTGAACTTATATTTTGAGGACAAAGGAATTTCATCATCTGAGTCTTCACCTTTGACTCTTGGTGTTTCAAGTGGTGGTGAACCCAGAGTAGAAGTGTTTGGCTCTTTGTTGGTATTGGTTGGACATACCTTTGGTAATCCAGCAGAGAGTCTAGCACTGAGTGGCTTATTATCTTCTGAATCCTCAGAATCACTATGTGGTTCTCCAGAACAATTAATCATCTGCTTCTCCTTCTTTATAGCAGATGATGTATTTTGTTGCGACATATGGTTTGACCGATCAGCTACCAAAGTTGACACTTTTAAATCAGCCACTGGCTTCTTCACGAAAGATGCCTTAGCAGATGAAACTGAGGTTTTTGGGCTTGCTGAAGGAGATTTTACTGCTGACCCGTTGGCAGATGAAGTCGACTCTTTTGCGCTTGCTGCTGGAGATTTCACTATTGATGCCTTGCTAGATAGAACTGGCATACCCTTCTGGGAAATGGAGTTCTGACCATTGGAAGAACGGACTTCAGAGACCTGCTTCTTTGACTGTACATCATGCCTTTGAGATGATGACTTTGTTGTTTCCAAGTGCAAATGATTTTGCTTTGATACGGTGCTACTGCGCCTGAAAACTAGGGGCACATCATCGTCATCAACCTCGTCCATCACCTTTTGTTTCACAAAAGTCTGAACAATGATCGTCCAATTGGCATATTATGACATCAATTTCTGAAAGCATAACCATTATGTTCTGTAATTAGGGGAAAGGAGTGCGTAAAATATATTACGTTAGGAACATTATCAATTATGCAAAGTTTCCTTATCCTAAGATAAACATGAAAAAACCACAGACCCAGCATGTAACCTGAGAATCTATAATATCAACAAAAAACAGAGCTATAAAACCCGAACTGAAACGAAGGACATTCGTGGAAGAAAATACAATTCCAAACTCAAAAAAACTTATCAGACCCCTTCTTCCTTTTTTATTGGTCAGGCCATAACCCCAGACAAATGCTTTGAACTTTAATTATTATGATAAACATTAGACCATTAATACTGCTGCAGCTACTTAACACCATAATGTCATGAAAAACATGACAAGCAAAACACTGCTTCAGGTTACTTAATAGTTAATACCTTGTATTTGGAGATAAAAACCACCCAAAACCTGACGAGGACTGAACTCTTTAGAAACTGCAAAACGTACTTTTTTCTTTGTCACTAGATCAGCCGATTGACAACATCGTGTAAAGTTTGTAACCTATGATCAACATCTCGGCTACAAATAAGTCTACTTGTTTCACTTGATATAATACCACCTCGACTGAAAAGTTTTCAAAGAGAAGATTCCAGAGTGTTTCAAGGGGGCTACATAAATATCCAAATGGCAAATACTCCAATCAATCTTATGTACATAATAGCAGATAACTTGAGCTGAGGCAAGTTTGAGGCAAGTTGCAAGTGATAGGGAATCTCAAGGTTCCACAACTAACCGTGAGGGGATGAAGTTACTGATCTCATGATATGCTTAATGAAATCAGCATGAGCAAAGGCGATTCTGCTTCAGATGCACCCAATGTACATTGATAAACTATCATCGCCCCCTAATTAGTTGCAGGTTCAATACAAACAGAGAGAACTTCGAACAAAGAAAAACATATAGAGCTTGTTTGATAGGTCAGAATGCATATAAATTTCCACAGGAACCACATTTGCACCATTCGAATACAACACACAGGGAGGGACCGGACAACGTATCGATTGGATAACCAATCCCATAAAACATGGAATACGAAATGTGTATGCTTTGGCAATCCATTCACTATAGTTGGGTAAGAATACATATCAAATTGGATTATATTTCCCTGAATCAAGCATGCCCATAGAGAAAAAGTCCCTGTTATATACACTCCGATAGAAAATGCTCCAGTCAGAGGATTTTTTCTTCTTATTTTCTGATAACTCAAGTGTCAGGCAAACTTATGCGCACCTCGACTAATCCAGTCTGAAGATGATAGTTCATCGGTTTAAAAACAAAGTAATGTATCACTACTTCAATTATCCAAATATGAATTTGATGCCTATATAAGAAAACAAATGTATCACTGCTTCAATTATCCAAATATGAATTTGATGCCTATATAAGGAAACAAAGTTTTCCAACATACAAACGTAAGTAAGCTTTCCAGTTTTTCAAGGAACAAACCCTGAAATCAAACAAAATGTTGTTTCTTCACAAGGTAACGTCTGACGAGGATATCTTATTTTGTTAACTCAGGTGTCCGAACAAGCTTACACAAACCACGACTCATTCAGTCTGATCACTACTTCAGTTATCCAAATATTTCTATACATACAAGGAAGACAAGATTCTTTACGTCCCAAAACCAAAGCTAGTTCTCTGGTTAAACCCTAAAATCGTCTAAAATGCTGTTTTCCCACAAGGTGACAAGGACATATGTATATATAAACACACAGAGAGAGAGAGAGCGAGAGAGAGAGAGAGATTACCAATGCGATAGATATGAATTGAGGTGGAATAGGTCGGATCTATATGAGGATAAAGAAAAAAGATTCTGATGAGTCCTCTCGAAACAGGTAGAATGCGGAGAGAGAGAAGATTGGATGTGATGATGGTATATAGATATAGAGAGAGAGAAAGGGCAGTTAGAGGTGAGCAGATGAAGTCCACAAGAAATCAACTCAACCCACCAGAACTGAGGAATAGAGATAGGTTCAGTCTCTCTCTCTCTCTCTCTCTCCCCCTGCGTCGTTGTCTCAGGGATGTCGCGACGCCGAACCTGACCGGACCGGACCGGACCCCTGCACAGACGCCAACGCTAGTGTTCAAAGCTCAGACCCGACCTAAACGATCATATTATTTGGCCCAGATAAAATGTTGGACTGGGCAGTCCAGTTGTTTAGACAGTTCGGCCCAGATAAAATTTTGGACGAAATTTTTTGGCCTTTATTGTACTTCAGATTTTTTGACTTTTTTGAGTCTTTTTCGTTATCCTATGTGAATCTTTTTTAATATTAGCCTATGTTTATTTATACTTATTTGATTTCTCACGTCGAAACAAAAAAATATAGCGTAAAAATTTGACCCAAATCTTGTAAAGATCAAGAGAAAGCGATGACAAAAACCTTGCTAAAAAGTCCCTGAAAAGTTAGGCCAGACTCACCCTTGATAGTTTAGTTTGTCACCGGCTAAATTGAACCAAATATTGAGCAAGTTTCGATTGCAAAAACAACTCAAAATTTATAATGGAAAAACACACAAGCAAGCAACAAGAAATTATACATGAGTTAGCTTCATTTTTAAGAAGTCCATAAACATTTTGAACTCGTCAATGGCTCTCACATCCACGTTATTCCTCATCAGCGGTGGAAAAAAACAACCAAAAACTGGTAGCCACCACAAACCCGATCGTCAACGGCCGCGAAACCGCCCAGTGCAACCGCCACCGGCCAGGCAACGCCCTCTCCACACACTTCTCTGCCGCGACACCCACCCCGTGAAGCACGAAAAACCTGGTCATTTCCCACGTGGGACTCACACGCGTCACGTAAAATAACAATAGCTCGTGCATTAAGCCCGATACGAGAAACGTCGATAACACCCCCACGACTTGGGCCCACTGCTTGCCCAATACCCCCACTGTGCCTGCCCACACGGGTTTATACACGATGAGTCGCAGGATATTCGTTACGGTGAGGTTCCACCTCCTCCCCCAGAAATCTTGGAGGGATGTTGCCAAGTAAGGCTCATCGGACGGCGGTTCGATCTCCAGCCCCAGCAAGCCGCCGACGTTTGAAAATGCAAAAAGAATATCAACCAGTAGAAACACCACCACACAGTACAGAAGAACCAATACAATTCCATGCTGTATTAATCTTTCTCTGTAATCAAGTAAAACACCCATCAACAGAGAAAGAATCACTATTTCAATGGCTAAACTTAGAGCCAAATTTCTGGGTTTTGTTGGGATTTGGGATTCGTGATTTTGGTTGGTGATTCTGGTGGGGAGACAAGCAAAGGTGATGAAGAAAGGGAGGGACTTTGGTGGGTTTGATGAGAGAGGGCCCAGGTCGAAGGAGAAGAGGAGGAGCTTGAAATTTGCAAGCCAAGTGATGCCGGTGACGGCGAAGGTTGGGAAGACGCAGGTGAGGTGGAGAGGGAGGATGGTGAAGAGAGAGAGGATTGGGAGGAGAGAGAGGAGTCTGTACTTGCCTTTGGGGATTCTTGAAGGTATGAAGTAACAGTAACAAAGCGATGCTGTGATTGATAGCCATATCTTGATTAAGTTTTTGATTTCTTCTTCCATCTTTTTACTCTGGAGAACTTTGGGAGGGCTCTCTTCTTCTTCTTCTTCTTCTTCTTCTTCTTTATTACAATAGTTTCAAGCCATTCAAGTCATTGCTGAATTCTGATGATTGAATGCTTCTCCACCACTTATTGTCAAAAATGACATTGATAAAGCTAGTACTGTATAACTTTATAATATGGGATGCTCTTTTTCCTGAGGTGACTAAAGTTTACGCTAACTTGCGTGCAGCTGGAAGACAGTCTGAAGTAAATGACCAAGCAAATTTTTGATTGTCTTTAAGTTTGAATCACTAATCAACAAAAATTAGGCGCAAAATTAACAAACACGAAAAAAAATTTGAATAAAAATAAAACATACACTTGTTTCTAAATGTGCAAAAAGTATTAGTGAAACAGAGCCTAAATTTGATTTCACATTGGACAGAATATCCTCAAAATTCACGGGTATTTTGATTCTGTTCATGATGACCTCTTTTTTGTTAGATCTTGACATTGAAAAGTACTTTGCCTAACAACCGAGATGCTCTAGTAAATATCTTTAGTCAAAACAAACAGGTTGACTAGTGGTTCGGGCCGATACTAAAGATTTGAAAGTACTTTTCAAGATTAGTGTGACATACCTGTAGAGCTATTCCTCCGTTAAAAGTAAAAAATAAAAAATATCTTTAATCAAACATGGTTTGCTGCAGCAGATTGGCCCACTAAACGTCTAAGGTTTTGCACCACAAAAGATGTCAAACCTTTGATCTACAGAATATTGTAGATTTTTCCCCCCCTTAATTAATGGCTAAACTACGTTTGGCTTACGTTGTTTAACACATTTTTTCTATCCACCTGCAGCATGCTCTGTCCTAGAACAATATATAATTGATGGATCAGAGTCAAACTAATTTTGACAGCATTAATTATACCCAAAAAAAAAACAGAGAGACCATGATCAGATCAATAAACTGAATCAGAGGCACTACCAAATGAACAAAAATTTCCGATCTAAAGCATTTTCTCGAGATAATTTTCCCCAGAAAAAATAAGAAGGGAGAAGAAGATGGATAGTGAGATTAAAAACTTCATAAAGGTATGGATAGTATCAATTGCATCCATTTGTTACTGTTATTTCCTAGTCAAACACATCCCAAAAGGCTTAACCAGGCTCATCTCCCTCTTGCCGATATTCTATCTATTCATAATTCTCCCCTTGGAACTCCATTCCTTCCACCTTGGCGGACCCACAACCTTCTACCTTGTTTGGCTTGCCATTTTCAAGCTCCTCCTCTTCTCCTTTGACCAGGGACCCTTATCAGATTCATTGACAAACCCATCAAATTCCCTCCTGCATTTCATCTACATTGCACTATTACCCATCAAGATCAAACAAGACCCACATCCAAAATCACCCTCAAATGCAAAATCCAATCAGGACCCATCTTCAAATAGTGCTAGAAATGGGCAGAGATCAGCTTTTCTGCCTATAAAGGTGTTGCTTTTGGCCATGTTGTTTCGTACATACACCTATAGGCAATATTTGCACCCTTACATCATATGGGGTTTATATTGTTGCAACTTATATTTGGGTGTGGAGGTTATACTAGCCACGGGTGCAATCCTGGCTCGAGCCATTCTGGGCATTGAGCTCGAGCCGCAGTTCAACGAGCCCTACTTGGCTACATCGTTACAAGACTTTTGGGGCCGTAGGTGGAACCTCATGGTTACGGGTATTCTACGGCCCACGGTGTATGGCCCGGTCCAGGGTATGTCAACACGCTTGTTGGGCCGGAGTTGGGCTCCTCTACCCGCTGTGGTGGCCACTTTCTTGGTTTCGGGTCTCATGCACGAGTTAATATACTTTTACTTGACACGTGTCAGTCCCACGTGGGAGGTAACGTGGTTCTTTGTCCTACAAGGAGTGTGCACGGCAGCAGAGGTGGCGGCAAAGAAGGCGGTGGCCGGCCGATGGCGGTTGCCTTGGATGGTTTCAGGGCCGATAACATTGACGTTTGTTGCGGTGACTGGTGTTTGGTTGTTCTTCCCACAGATCACAAGGAATGGGGTGGACCAAAAGGCCATTGGAGAGTCTCAAATTTTGTTTAATTTTTTCATGGCCGGCGCCAGAGGACCATTTCACTTGTTAGGGGCTTGTTTTAGAAATTTCAGCATCCTTTGGTTGAACGAGACTCAATGCAGTTAGACCAAAAATAGCTGCAACACTTCCAGGAAATTGCAGCTGATGTTTGGCTCAAGGAACTTTACACTTTATAATCCTGCAGAACTCTTCATGCTTCTTCACACTTTTTCTTCTTGGAAAATGACTCATTGCTATCCAATCATTAGCTGGGCCAACCAGTTGTTTGTGGGTGCTATCACGCTTCTCACTTAGATATTTGAACCGTTTGTTCCTCTTATAAGCACTGATATGTAAATAAACCGTAGAAAAACCAGCTGCACACCAATAGGTGATAGCCATATGATTGAATAACATGAAGTGCAGAATAGTAAGCCAAACCTTTCTACTCAAAGATGAAGAGCATATTGAAAGTAGCAAAAACAAAACTATCTGCACATTAACCCAGCCCTTAAGCACAAGGGGCAAACATTGAGTCCAATATGTATCCACTTTGGAGAACACAACACGAGGATCGGAGATGCCATTTCTACCTGCTGTAACTGGCTCGTACCCTGAAGTTTATAGTCATCTGTATGTTTTGGGAGCCAACATTGGGTCTGGTTCCAATCATGAGTACTAACCTTAGCATTTTCTTAATTTTGATGTTCTGGAAGGATAGTCCTAGAATGGTCTAACAGTTACTATAGGGTAGGGAAGCACATTTCTTTTAATGGGAATGCTGGAAGAAACTAACCCTATGACATATCCATTCTTGTGGCAGGGTCTAAAGTACTTTGCTACTGGCTGCTCAGTAAAGATCCAAATGCCATACCTTATATCCATAGCTCGGAGAACTTTGCACGCTTCTGCAACTTTGGATAACCCAAAATCAGAAACATCTGAGCCAAATATATGAAGGATTTCCCATGAGCTTTCAGACAATGCAATGATGAACATCATCATTCAATAACTTTCTTCTTCTTGCAATTGCTGCCATTGCCATCTGCAATTCAAGAGACACATTTTCACAGATCAGAACACTAAAAGGTTTCTTAAACAAAAGTTGCGTAAAGTCTCAACTTGTTTATATTAAACAGTTAACACGAAGGAGGCCTTCAATATGCTGTGATCATTGCACTACTATTTGCCTCTCTTTCAGCCTTTCCCAAAGCAATTGTATATCATCAAAGCCAGTAAAACCTAGCTAATAAATGGAAACTCAACAGTGAACACACTCTCACATAGCGGGATTTTGAAATTTTGAGTTAAGTTTGCATTTCTGGTGTTATGGGGAAGAAAGCTTGGTCCAGTTAATCTCAACTGCCAGCAGAGCTACTGAAAATTCGCAATTCCTTTGATATTGACTGGTGATCCTTGCGAGCAATAGCTTTACA
Source organism: Rhododendron mucronatum var. ripense (assembly GCA_019656295.1). Classification (NCBI taxonomy): domain Eukaryota; kingdom Viridiplantae; phylum Streptophyta; class Magnoliopsida; order Ericales; family Ericaceae; genus Rhododendron; species Rhododendron mucronatum. The sequence continues at coordinate 3,554,038 of BPLT01000024.1, forward strand.
AACAGCAAGTTTTTCTTTCCTCTAGCGATCTTTGGTTTCCTTTTCTTTCTACCATCACTCTATACATCCACTAATCAAATATTCTGGAATAACTAGAAGTTCAGATCGAATCATATTAACAAAATGAAACCTAAAAGCAGAGTTGGTGATACCACTTCTGCTACAATTGAAAGATCAAAGAATCGAAATCATCAAAACAAAAAAATCTTATACTCAATATCAGAAGGAATGGAAAGATAAACCTTAATATCAGCAGGAAAGCGGGCACCAATGTCTCCCAAAACCACAATGATATCCTCAAAATGCTTCCCAACAACTCCGAGACACAAGCTCACCAAACTGGGAGGTTTTGGCTTCTCAAATGGTAATATTGTAACAAAAAAGAAAAAGAAAAAAACTCTCAAGTTCACACAAATATACAAGAAATTGTATCTTATTCTAGATTAGAAAAAGGGCATTTAAAGCAAATTATTGTAGCTAACACTGGCATAACAACTACAACTATTTTTATCAAAACATCAACAGCTCAATTGTATTGTTCAAAAGGGTGTCTTTTCCACTACAACTGCTTAATCAAAACAACAATATGCTAAAACGTATTGTCCAAAAACCAGTCTTTTGACTACAAGTCTACAACTGTTCTATCAAACCAACGATCAGCTAGACTGTATTATTAAAATGGGGGTCTTTTCCACTACAACTGTTAACTGAAAACAACATCCTAAATTGAATTGCCCAAAAGGGTGTCTTTTCAATTCCAACTGTTTTATCAAAAATGAAAATCGGGTAAATTGCATTTTCCAAAAGGGTGTCTTTTCACCTACAACTGTTCAATCAAACCTACAAATGCTAAATTGAATTTCCCAAAAGGGTGTCTTTTCACAATTGGATGAAAGTATAGAGTAGATTTTATCGTAAGGATCTCATATTCTCCCTCTTCAGATCCTCGGGGATACATTCAACGGCCAAAAAAAAAAAAAAACCAAAACAAAAAAACCAAAAACCTACACATAGGGAATAAGAGGGTGATAAATTCATTGTTGCAGCCTAAAAATGTGATCCAATGTCTAGAGTTGTCATATGAATCAAGCTACTCGGGTTTTGAGTTCTTACCCAATTGATCGAGACGATTATTTCCATGGTTGCTACACATTAATGGATAAAAATTGAACACCTCATATCACATGTACTGATGTGCAGTGTTCGTGTAAGTTTTCAGGGCAGCAAGACAGTGGCTCATTAAAATACACACTAAGGCTTGAACATACGTTTCAAAACTAGTTAAATTTTCAAGCTAAGCTTGCAAAACCCACCACTCAGTTCGACTGGTTTACATCCCACCAACATCATTTGTTCAAGCATCCACTCGGACCTAGCAATGTTAGCCAATCATCAAAAGAAAAAATATATATTCACAGTCCGCACCATTAAAAACTAAACCACACAAACTGAAAACAAAACTCAAAAAAGGGAAAAGAAATCAAGCAACCATTATCATATGCATGGTCATCATTTTCGGATACGGAACCCTTTGACAACTTACGCGTAGACTAATCCTGGGAAACATTGAGAGCGTCGAGTGGAAAATCCAAAAGCTCCAAACTTTCTTCTCGATCACCACACAAGCGTCGAGTATTTTTGATGAATTTCAAGGATGATTCAGTCCTCTAAACTTCGCATCTTCGAACCGGCGCGGGATTAAAGCGGCGGCGTCGTGAAAGGCCGGCGGGCCGGGAGTTATTTTGGGTTTGATTCAATGTGGTCAATCTCATAAATATAAGCCTGAATTATTTCTAATTCTCTCCGATGAGATACTTTTGGTATTCAATTAAAATAAATTTACACAAAACTACAGTTTTCCATGAGTTCTACAATGTGGACGATTCAGATTTTTACAAAAATGAACAAGATTCCATAAATTTCCAATAGAAGCCATGTGAACTAACTTCGCAGGTTGAGAGTTCTTATGGGTTTCGATTCCATGTCTCTAAACTCATGAATATAAGCCCAAATTCTTCCTAATTCTTTTCGATGAGGTACTAATTCGTAGTTTTTAAGCACAATTTTTCTTGAAAACAATTTTTTCTATGTTCTCTACAATGCCAATGATTTGGATCATTGGAAAAAATGAATAAGGTCCCACAAATTTCCAATAGAAGCCATGTTAATTAACTTCACACGTTGAACCTGCGAAGTCAGGAAATAATAAAACGGCGCCGAAGCAAGGTGGTCTGGCCTTCTATGAGTTCTTTTGGGTTTCGATTCCATGTGGCCAATCTCATAAATGTAAGCCTAAATTCTTTCCAATTCTTCCCGATGAGATCCTAAGTGGTCTTTTTATCCAGTAAAAAATTTCACTTGAACAAGTTATTCAATCAGCTATACAATGTGAACAATCCAGATCATTGAAAAAACGAATAATATTCCACAAATTTCCGATTATTTGATTCTGGTCGGAGCTTTTCAAGTCAAGAGCTTCTGGTAACATACCCCACGTGATTCCATATCGCTGCATTGTAACGAAGAGAGAGAACATTGTGAGGAGAGAGAGGAGTCTGTAGTAACTTGCCGTTGGGAATTCTTGAAGATATGAAGTAGCAGTAACAGAGTGATCCATGCTGTGATTGATAGCCATATCTTGATTAAGTTTTTTATTTTTAATTTTTATCTCTTCTTCCATTTTTGGACTCTGAAACTTTGGAAGGGCTCTGTTGGTGTTGTTCTTCTTCTTCTTCTACTTCTCCTTAATTTGCAATTTCAAGCCATGCAAGTTATTGCTATAACGTTACGATACGGTGTGCACCTTGATCAGTAATGGGTAATGGTTATAATTTTGCATCCTCGTACAGCTATGTTAAATTTTAGCAACGTTGTTCGATTACTGCCATGACTGTTGTCAAAAAAATTGAGCTGCCTAACATTCATCCCAACCAATGACTACTATAGAGAGGAATCCTTGATGACGTAAACGTTTACACTGCCAAATTTGATGTCACATTGGACACGATATTGTCAAAATCTATACATATTTTGATTTCTGATGACCCTTTTTCTGGCTTAACTTTAACAATGAAAGTTACCTACCTATTATTAAAGGTTCATCTTTTGTCAAACATGGTTTGCTGCAACGTTTTGCACCACAAAAGATGGATGTAGTTGTGGGCGTGGACCCAAACCTTTGATCTATACGACTCACTATATATTGTTGATTTTTTCCCTCGATTGATGGAGACTCGTGATACTCACCCGGAAAGGAACTACTGTTGGCAGAGCATTATCTGATCAGATCACTAAACTGGATCAGAGGCCCTACCCAATGAACAAGAATTTCCAATTCTAAAGCATTTTCTCGAGATAATTTTGCCAGGAAGAAAAGAAGGGAGAAGAAGATGGACAGTGAGATCAAGAACCTCATAAAGGTATGGATAGTGTCAATTGCATCCATTTGTTACTGTTATTTCATACCCAAACACATCCCAAAAGGCTTAACCAGGCTCATCTCCCTCTTCCCCATCTTCTACCTCTTCTTAACCCTCCCCTTGGATCTCCATTCCTTCTACCTTGGAGGGGCCGCAACCTTCTGCCTTGTTTGGCTTGCCAATTTCAAGCTCCTCCTCTTCTCCTTTGACCAGGGCCCGTTATCAGATTCACTAACCAACCCATCAAATACCCTCCTCCATTTCATCTACATTGCACTATTACCCATCAAGATCAAACAAGACCCACATCCAAAATCACCATCAAATGCAAGATCCAATCGGGACCCATATTCAAATAGTGCAAGAAATGGGCAGAGATCAGCATTTTTGCCTATCAAGGTGTTGCTTTTGGCCATGTTGTTTCGTGCATACAACTATTAACTATAGGCAATATTTGCACCCTTATATCATATGGGGTATGAAATGCTGCAACTTGTATTTGGATTTGGAGGTTATGCTAGCCACGGCTGCAGTCCTGGCTCGAGCCATTTTGGGCATTGAACTCGAGCCGCAGTTCAACGAGCCCTACCTGGCTACATCGCTACAGGACTTTTGGGGCCGGAGGTGGAACCTCATGGTTACGGGTATTCTACGGCCTACGGTATATGGCCCGATCCAGAGTGTTGAAATTTTGGGCATTGAACTCGAGCCGCAGTTCAACGAGCCCTACCTGGCTACATCGCTACAGGACTTTTGGGGCCGGAGGTGGAACCTCATGGTTACGGGTATTCTACGGCCTACGGTATATGGCCCGATCCAGAGTATGTCAACACGTATGTTGGGCCGCAGTTGGGCTCCGCTACCTGCTATCCTGGCCACTTTCTTGGTTTCGGGCCTCATGCACGAGTTAATATTCTTTTACTTGACACGTGTTAGTCCTACGTGGGAGGTAATGTGGTTCTTTGTCCTACAAGGAGTATGCACGGCAGCAGAGGTGGCAGCAAAGAAGGCCATGGCCGGCCGATGGCGGTTGCATCCGGTGGTTTCGGGGTTGTTGACGTTGGTGTTTGTGGCAGTGACTGGTGTTTGGCTGTTCTTTCCACAGTTCACAAGAAATGGGTTCGACCAAAAGGGCATCGAAGAGTATCAAATTCTGGTGGATTTCTCCATGGCCGGCGTCCAGAGGACCATTTCACTTGTTAGGGGCTTGTTCTAGAAATTTCAGAATCCTTCGGTGGAACTAAATCAATGCAGTTAGCCAAAAAATAACAGCAACACTTCCAGGAAATTGCAGCTGATGTTTTGCTTAAGGAACTTTACAGTTTATAATGCTGCAGAACTCTTCCTGCTTCTTCACACTTTTCCCCCCTTGGAAATGGCTCCTCGCCATCCAATTACTCCTTTAGCTGCGCTAAACAGTAGTTCATGGGATTGAATAACATCCGATCCGTAGAAAAACCAGCTGCACACAAATAGATGATGGCCATTGATTGAATAACATCCGCATTAACAAATCAATGGTCAAATTTTACAACAGTACATTTTTTCAAGATATATCAACCTGGATTTCTTTATGGACGATTAACTCAAAAAATCCAATGAAATAAATAATTTGAACACCAACAAAAATGCAACCTGTGGTGGGCAGCTAGATCTATTTTTTTGTGCTCCAAGCTTTTTCTTCGCCTGATGGGGATCCAAGCTCCAACCGCGAAGTGCAGAAAAGTAAGCCAGACCTTTCTACTCTAAGCTAAAGAGCATACTGAAAGTAGCAAAAAACCTATCCACAGATTAAGCCAGCAGGAGGAGTTCTACTGCCAAAAGGGCCCATAAGCACCGGGGTCAAACATCGAGTTATATATGTACCCACTTTGGGGAGGACGAGGATAGGAGATGCCATTTCTACCTGCTGTAACTGGCTGATACCCTGAAGTGTTCGTTCTTGCATGGTTTAGCTCATCGAGTCGTGGTGCATATCGCTGCATTGTAGACATGTTCATCCTATCGTACGACAAGTCTGCTGCCGCTAAACCCAGATGCCCAGGAGCTTGACCCCCCAAAAAGATGCTTCTTTGACCGAAACTACTGGGATCTTGTTGCCCATAAGGTTGAAAATTTGGTCTTATTGAATATTCCATTGTGTGCCGTTCTATCTCACTGACATAAGATCTACTATTACCACGACTATCTGTGTTCTCCCTCTGGTAGAGTCCAAATTGTCCCCCCAGGTTACCGCCTTCCACATTGCTGTTTCCATAGCCAGTTGCAATGTCGGTGGCAAAAGCGGGTCCACACCCTGTTCGGAAGTTTGAATGTGATTCAGATATACCATAGTTAGCATGACGTTCAGTTGAAAATTCTCTCCCCTGCTTTCCTTTGTTCCGCTGCTTCTTCTTCTTATTTGGATACTTGTTAGTTTGATTTTTCTCATGGCTACGGTTCCTGGGGACATTACTGTCACCACTACCAACAGGGATACCTTCTTTTTGAATTTTAGACACACTTGCTCCTCTTTCTTGGAGTGGTTCATGGAGTTCACTTTGTTCAAGATAGCCATCGATCCCCACCAAAGGTTGACCATTCAAATCATGATCATCTTCCAAATGTGGTTTTTCCTGGAACCTTGACGAGTGTCCGTGCTGTTGAGCAATTGCCATGTGTTTCGCAGTCCAATCAGGGCGACTCCAAAGGTAGAGTGGTGGTGGATTCAGATTCCAATCCTCCAGTTCATTGTTGTTGACATCAACAGATCCAGGTAAATAAAACGACTGAAGGAACAAAAACAGACGGCTATAAATTACTGCCCAATCAAGCAATACAGGTCACACATTCAGCCACAAAGGAACTGCACAGAATGTGTCTATTTTACCTTGCCAGCAAGCAAGGCCTTATCCTCCCAAACCAGATCATAAGGAGTACGCTTTTTGTCCAACCTGGAAAAGGCAAAGGGTAAGGTAAAATCACACACACACACACACAGAGATGAACGAGTAGCAAGTACGCCCGCACCTTTCTGTCTCTGCAGGAACAATTAGGATAAGGAGCTTTGGCTTAAACTCAAGGGCCTTATCAATGAACTTATTTGCAAGGGCGGCATTTACTCCAAATGGAGGATTAAGCCCCATGATCTACTCAAAAACAAGGGTTCTGTCATGCAATCGTTTATAACCAGGACTTCAAACATCTAAAGTTCAAAGGGGAAAGAAAAATTATTCTGACCAATTGTGACCCAGGCCGCAATTCATTTGGCTGGACAGTCATCCAATCCCTCTTCTCAAAGTTAAAGTTATTCTGTCAAAGAAAGGATCAACAAACACCAAAATGACAATGAGAGGGATGGAGGGGGAGGGGCTTTAGCAACTAAATTTATGAAACAGATCAAACAGAACTAAATCTTTTAAGCAAGGTTATTATGGCAAAATACAAAAAGGGCATATGCATCACAGATCATATCGCTTGAATTGTTTTAATCACTGGACCCATCCATGCATGTACGCATGTGAAAACAATTGCAATGTTTGAGAAAGGGTCTCTAAATGCAAGCACAACCTTCAGTTGTAAAGTACCCAAAGAATGCCAAATCAGTACAGGAACAGAGCTATAAGTAGAAGATTGGTAGCCAATAACCATTGTATGAAGAAAATCTCCAAGCCAAAAAGGGAAAATAAAACACCGCCACAATGATTTTGGGTCCCTCTTATATTTTAGTTGAAAGGGATAACAATAATCTTAGAGCAGACTTATCTTATATATAAAACCAGATCAGAACCATGAATCTGTTGAAACCAGAAGGAAATAAGAACTTGAAGGTTCAACAGAACAGATTATACAGGGCTTAAAAAAACAATCAGAGCACTGAACTTCAAGAAGCGCAAAGACCAATCATCTAGAAATTAGAAAACATGTTCACATAGCTTGGAACAAATGAACTGAGATTATAAATTGCATGGAAAACAAATCAAATACATTCCCTGGTAGCTAAAGATAAACAAGCTGACTCTTTTCTCTACAAATAACCTTTATTTAATCTTTTTTCCTTTTTTACTTGAATAATTGCCTATCCTTTTTCCTACTCTTTTCAAATGCTACATTTTTACAACAGTCATATTTTAACAGCCATATTCCAACGATCATAATTTTATAATGGTCACATTCCAACATTGTAAATAAGATTATTATTTTTATTGTTGAGCCCATATTTTCTTTTCCAATTTTGGAGCGATTCATTTCTAGAAACAAAAAGTTAGTTTAAAAAAAAATTACAATTTCCTACAACATGGACTATTTAATTTAATTAATTTAATGCGAACCAATATCATTGAGTACCAGGAGCTTTTGACTTTAAAAAAATAATGAAATAGTCCTTTGCCTTGTGAATAGTTGCACAGGTGAACAAGAGAGGAACTGCTCATTTTTCATATTTGACCGAAGTGGAGTAAAGAGTCTTCTGCAGCACCTTTTTTGGGGTTCAGCTTGCCACTTCAGCCAAACATGCCATTTGGAGAGACAAGTAAAGATGCTCTAAGAGTCACATATGCAACTATTTGAAATAGTGGTTTTAATAACAATTATGACATCAAAATCATCAACATGTTACCATACTCATTTTTCCCAAAGCAAGGATGATTTAACAAAATTTTCCATATCTAAGTGACTACATTATGAAAAATAAAAATAAAAAGTGGCTCACATACTCCGCGTGTGATACCTGGCCTATCCAGGATCTTTTATGGGTGCAAAGAGGATCCAGGATTAGCGCACAAATTAAAGAAGTCGGCACAAAATGGACACATTTGGGGTTTATGATGGTCAAACTCACACTTGACCAGAAAACCAATCAAAATGCAACATACCTAACTGCACCAAAACGGGGAGGGGAAGCAGCAGCAAAACACAAATCAACATAAAAAGAAACACATAGAGTTCATCTAAAGAAATAATTAGTTCATCACGACTGATACCTGACAGGCATAAATTTTTGATTAGGAAATGTACAGCTGACCTTTGCTTGTAAAAGATCGAAGTTTCTGTATAAGCACTTCTTCCCTGTCTCATCAAGCTGCTTCTTCATGAGCACACTGAAATCATTAGCTCCGCAACAGAAGTCAACTATCTGTTTAAAGGTGCAATAAGCAATTGGGTTCTCCAATTAACTTATAATACAACTGGGACTAACAAGTATATCACATTATGCAGATAAAAAAAAAAGTACATCACATTATTAACCATACTCTCTCTACTGAATATACTAAATTATTTTGATGAGATTGTATCCTGCACACTTCATTTGCTCAACTAGCCCAGCCAACCAAATAGTTGGAAAACCAGATGCAGGACTCGCCGGAGGTGGTGGCTGAAGTTGGGATGGCCATAGATTGACATGGTGGGTGGAGGAAATGAGCAATTGCTTGCAAAAACAAAGGGAAAAAGCAGCTTTTTCTTTATTTTACAGAATGTACACACTCCAAAAATGTTTCAAGTTCATCTAGAAATCGAAAGATTCAAAAAAGATATCAAACATGTTTGTGTCGCAAATAACAATTTTTTAATAAACTGCAAAACCTTTTGTGATTATGGCAAATTTTTCATCCTTTTTTTTTTGGTGGTAAAAACATGTCTGGTATGGTGTTTTCACTGAGAAAATGTCTAAGAAATTACATTTTGTTTCTGAAAATTATTAAGGGATAGGAGAGCACAGACGCTTAACAATTTTTTAATAAACTGCAAAACCTTTTGTGATTATGGCAAATTTTTCATCCTTTTTTTTTGGTGGTAAAAACATGTCTGGTATGGTGTTTTCACTGAGAAAATGTCTAAGAAATTACATTTTGTTTCTGAAAATTATTAAGGGATAGGAGAGCACAGACGCTTACCATGTCGCCATCTTGTACATAACGATGGAGCCTATCGACAATCTGCATATTGGAAATGACCTTTCAGGATTTATGCATTTAGATAAGCTCATCTCTAGTGGTTATGCATATCCACATAGAGTAGAAAATTAAAATAAAAATACAGAAAAAAAAAAATCCTTTGAAAAAAAACCATGAGAGTCTTGCAAACTTCGTTTTCAGAAGTTTAAACTCTTAACTAACATTAGCACATCTTCCCACTTATGGGATCCGCTACCAACTTCATAACACACTTAATCAAATTCAACTTAACTCTAAATGACTGCACCACGAATCATCAAAACGATACTAGCTAACTTAATAGTGGAAACACAAAGATGATTTCTATTAAACCTATCAGCATGGATTTTATATGCGAAAGCATGATACATATTTGACTCACCTCTTTCAGCTTGTCCACTTTAGTGAAATGGCGTCCATAAGATGTATAGCGCACCCCATGGAGAAATGGTGCAAGGTACACTCTAAGCTTGGTCTACGGCAATAGGAATCAATGAAACCCATAAAAACAACAATGATATCAGATGGCAATGAAGCAGATGTGAAAAGATAGTCCCATTTATTCTAGAATCATGTGCATGCCGGTGCAGTAAACTTCTAGCGAAGGAAAATACAATAGCAAACCAGCCAAATAAAAGATGTTGGACGGGGATGAATGAATCCAACTAAAAAGGACAACAATTAACAAAAATAAAACCACAAAGGACTATGACCACTAACACCTAGAAAATACTTTGTCATTGAAATAGAATATCCTTGGGAGGTGAAATTCCAAGCCGAACACTGAACTGTCGAACACTGATGCCTATGAAGCACAGATACTTTATACGAAGCACAGATACTTTATAAGGGTGTCGCATCTGCTGTAACTGTATAGGTATTCAAATGAATCTTTATACAACCCATAGACTAAAAAAACCATCAAGTTTACCAAATTAATACTTTATTTCAGATTATTGGTCTTGTCCATCAGAAAATCAAAATGCTTTCTTACCATTCTTGAGATCTTTAGTACAACTCCAAAAACAATAAAAATATGTACTAGAAAGAATGTAGTAATGTACCCTAGCTGTTATTATTTAGGTATTTTCATATCATTGTATCCATATCCCATCTGTCTCCATAACTGATAGAGCGTAGCCATATGATCTGCAATAGGCATACCAGCACCCCTCAGGTCTGCAGCATGATCTCATTCTGTGGTCGTAATTTGTAATAGAGATGATGACAGAGTATGATTTATGCAAACCAGACAATCTTTCACTGTTACCAACAAGAATTTGATTCCAGGACAAGTGGGGAGGAACTGGTCGAGAGGAGCAGCAGTCCTAGACTGAGCTTTATCAAAACTTTCCCTAACAAATAACATATCACCAAACCAAGCCTTGAGGTCAGATAGTTCACATATCAATGCATAAACTTATTATCAGATAGTTAACAGCCATTCCATTTCTTATTTCTTATAGGGTATGTCAAGGAGACTCAACTTTGAATCTACTTAGTCAGGGAATGCAACCTAAGCTTCTAAGGTGTACTCTCAGAGACGTTCACTTATCCATCTAATCATCAAGACACAAGTACCTGAACCTTCTGTCAACTGTGATGTCACAAAGATCCATTCAAGGCAATAGAAGGCAGAGTGAAATAGGTGGGGTGATTCTTCCATGCTAGATGCATCAAGTGTGAAAGTAAACACCAAATCTTTCAGGTCAAGTTGACCAACCAAAGTTGATACAATGAACAGAAAAGCAAGTGTAAAGAGGTGCCACTTGATTAACTCAATCTAACTACAAGAGATCAGTAGAAACGCCGGGAAAAAAGGTTCAGGATAGCAAAACGACAATCACCTTCCACCTAACCATCTGATGGAGAACCTCAGGTTCACACACTGCTTTCGCATCTTCCATGCTGCAACCTGCTTCTAGCTTCTTTAAGGCTGCACAAAGAGCCTGCAGATGCATGTAAGCTCAAGAGCAAGACAAACAATGATGCCATTGAAACCACTGCATACACAGGATATTGAAGGTAGATACCTCAACAGAACCCTCCACTTTTCCCAACGTAGTGGACTTATCCACTACATGTTTTAGTGAAACGCCATGCATATTTGGTCCTTTGTGCTTTTTTATTATCTCATCCAGCGTGATAGAAGATGTAGCACGTTTAATTAAAGCCAGCATTCTGCATAGCAGGAAACAGAATAAGACCAAGGAAATGTACTAGCATTCAAGTCGATTACTGCATCTAGGGCGGCTCTATTGTCAACACCAATTAGAGTAAAAAACGCATTAAACCAATACATCCACAGGATATGATAGGTGATGGAACAACTATCTGTTACCTCTGCTTTCCATCATCATCTAGTCTCCGGGTTTGCTTATGTTCACAATTAGGTGTGCTCTTCTTACTAGAGATAATTGACTCAGGACCCATATTGCTTGAGGCATGCAACCTCTCAGGAGTGGACTTGCCGACTCCTGTAGAGGCAGTTTTGTTCGAAGGCTTCAAGGATGTATCAGCCACTTTTTGTTTCTTGGAAAAATCAGGGTCATTTGATCTTTTCACTTTCTTCTTTGAAGAATCAACCTCTTGGATAGTTGAAGATAACTCAACACCTTTCTGTGCTTTGCCAAGAGTTCTCTCTCTGGGAGCATCCTGACGTGCCAGACTTCCCTCTCTGTTGAAAATTTTCTCTCTGCTTGGGAATTGATGTGATGCTTGTTTCGTCTTTTTTCGTCCATCATCTGGGAACTTTATGTGATTTCTAATCGGAGTTTCCATTTCTTCATCAATTGGATGTTTTCTGGTAAAAAGACAAATGCCAGTTCATAATCTGCAAGCGACTGTGAGATCACAAAGAAGAGCAGCTAGAAACATAAGAGCACATACAAGCAGTATATCAGAATACGGTTGGGAATAAGATCTTCCCAAGCCCTTTGTATGATGCCTTCATCATCCAGATCTTCAAAAGCAATTTTCCTGATGACAACAAGCCAAGCATCGGCCACCAGAGACCAGAGGTTAAATGTTGGCCAAAAGATTTTATAACCTTGTTCAGAACAAGAAATGGCCGCAATTAAGCAGTACCTAGGCAAGCATTTTCGGTGATACGACTTGGGACAACGTCTGCATACAGCAAACTGCAAATCAGGATCCATCTTATCTTCACCCTGTTTGCAGACAATGCATTTATGAATGGGGCATGTGAAAGATTCCCCAGCAGCAATCTTCATCCGAGATTCTTCCATGTCAGCAGCACTCTCACGGTGGAGCAGTTTTGCAACGCAATGTGGATGGTAAAATCGGCCACAAGTTGCAGAAACACAGGGGAAAACCTGATAAGTATTTAAGACGTAGAAATTTGAGCAATTCCGAAACAAATCCAATCACTGTGCGCAAAAAAGTGAAAAATGTGGCTGGTAGAGACATCCAGCTCTTCCACATGGCGTCACTTGTGCTAGAGATGTCTTGGATTCCCCTCCCATGGTTGGTCAAGCAGTTCTCAACGCAAGTAAATATCTCATACCTCCCTTCTAATGTTAGGGCACACACATACTCCAAATCTTGTACGTGGTTTCCAAACAGAAAAAGTAGTTCAACTGGGAGATATGGTCGGTTGACATTAAAGAAATATAGTCCAATTTCCAGAAGGTTATCATACCTCAGCACCGGACAACTTATCAGAAGAGCCTAATTCCCCACAAGAGAAGCACTGGTGCTGTTTGTATTGACAATTTTTACAGAAAAAAATCTGCATTGCCTGAAAATGCATATATGAATTTTAAAAAGCCTGCTAAGAATCTACTAATCAAAAAAGAAATTAGTGTGATATAAAATCATAAAACATCATGAACCGAGCAGAACAATGCAAACCATCAGGTAGAAAAATGGAAGAATAGCGTACTTCTACTTGTTCACTGGAAAAGCCAAGAGATTCACACTGGGACTCAGCTCCAGCTTCTACAGTAGCATGAAATGACCTCATGCACCTCCCTTCACAACTGTATGAGATCGAATACACCATAAATTTTGCTTTCCAATTGTAAAATTGGAGAAAGTAAAAAAGAAAAGGAATCTCCAATAAACGTGTCACTCAAACTAGAGATAAGTACGCCATAATGAAATTAAATACAAAGAACGAAGTAAACCAAAGGTGGACCATACTAATTATGATAGTATCAGAAGATAGCAAAAGAGAAAAAGGACCGGCCAAATAATGGCAAACAATAGGGGTAGCTCATATGGTAGAGTGCCAACTTCACATGCAAGAGGCACGGGGTTCTGGCAAACAGTAGGGGTAGCTCATATGGTAGAGCGATGCGAGAAGCACGGGGTTCGATTCCCCGGACCTCCAAATCTTCATACTTCAGTTTTTCTCCTTCGTTTAAGCTGATTAAAAAAAATGGCAAACAAAAATCACCACATCACACCTCAGCCTGCAAATCCTTTGTATATAGAAACCCCACTGAGCCTCTTTACAATGATGTCTAAACACAATATGCCGAGTCAAAACAACCCAAAACCGACCAAAACTACATGTCCCCGTAAGTACTTGTTTGTTTTCAATACGGTAAGGTTTTTTTTCATAAGCAGGATGGAAGGAATGTATTATCTTCAGAACATAAACAATAGCTAGGAGTTTATCATTCTCTCTCAATTACAAAGAGCATTTTGAAGGCATTACATCATTCAAATTCTGTTTCCAATTCTTAAGTCAAAGTATACTTGGACTCTCAGTTTTCAGACATACAAGTGAAAATTGATATAAAAAAAAAACGCAAGGTGTAACTTATCAGGCACAGATGGTAAAAGGGCGGGGACAGTCCTATGGTCAAATGACTCAAATCTTGAGAGCAGAGCGGCTAAGAAGCACAGACAGAACAGCGACACGGTGGTTCTAAGAAAATATGGGGTGTAACACATGATGGGAACGCAACTGAAAGATACATATTCCTTCCAGTATACACGACAGTGGTTTAACATACATCGGTAGCATCCCCTTTTGATGAATTTTAGATTTTTCACTTCACTTATAAGAAAACACCATGGTGCATGTTTTCCTCCATTTATTATTGCCATTGTACTCTTTGGCGTGTTATGTATAAGTACTTTTATTGCCGGGAAGTTTCATCATTTTTATTTTGAGCTATACTATTCTTTTGGAGCTTTAAGTCTATCCTTTATACTCAGAAAATGTCACCAGAAAAAATCACACGGAGGAAAACGACAATTGTGACATGAATAACAGACGAGAAAATATTAGCATAGTTGAACAATACTAACAATAGTGCACCCAAAAAAAAAAAAATATTTGCCCAAAAGTTCAGAAGAAAACACTCAAAAGAGAATGCATACCACAAAAGATCTCCGCCATTATCACAAATGGTGCAGACAGAATCAAATAGATCGACTTCTTCATCGGATCCGTCATCTTCTTCAATCTCATCCATCATATAATCATCCACAATAAACCCAACATGTTTTACTGTTCCATTGTCCTGCCAAACCAGCAAATAAACTCTGACCAAAAGAATGTGCATGGAGAGAGAGAGGGGGGGGGGAGGGGGGGTGTTGCACTGCAGAAGGCTCCTTTTAGTAGTGCCAGTTGCAATTGAATGACTTATACATCTTGGCAACAATCAAAAGGGTGGCGTTTTTAGAAGTTGTGTAACTTTGGCTTATGAAAATCTGATTGTTGGTAGAGAAGAAAAACTAGATTTTTAAGGATTAAGGCATATGGGATAAAGTTTGCTATTTCTCTTCCTTTTGGACTTCAGTGATGCTACCATTTGAGGCATCTCCTTCATTCCTGATTAGTAACAATGGTAAAGCCCTGTGCGATACAATTCTCTCTCTCGGTGGATGTCCCATCCCGTATGTAATTTTAATTTTTGTACCCCTTATCAACGAAATTCCATATTGCTTTAAAAAACAGAGAGAGTTGAGAGAGTATAACCTCATCAAGAGCTTTCTTCTGCCCAGGCTTCTCGAGAAATGCAACTAAAAACTGTTACAAAGCACAAACCTACCGCAGAGTGAGCTCATAAACAAAATAACTAAAATGACCATAATCTATCACAAGAAGGTCAATCTGATGGTAATGGGAAAATAGTATGAACCTTAGAGTTTGCTAATGTTTCATCCCTCTTAACAACTTCACCGATAAAAGTTGTGTGGTCTATGAGATCATTCTCAGAAGGTCTGGTCTCATAGGAGCTGCACATAGCATAAAACTCTCAATTTATGTACTATAAGACAAAAGAGAACGAAATGTAAAAAGCCTGAAAATCTGTGACATGGGTGCAAACCTGAAAACTTTAGACAAGTTATCCCACACAGATCCCCCAAAGGTTTCGGGGTTCTTCCTCACAAAGCATAGGAAATGCATGGTGATCAAGATTGTTCTGATTATGCCCTCGAAACTCTTTCTAGGCTTTTGAAGATTAATCCAGTTGTTCTCCTTAGATAACACAGATATCACCGGGTTCACATCTGAAAGGTTGAACTTCCATGCTGTGACCTGCTTATATATTAGAAGGCCATTGTCAGCAGTCCCACGCAGGAATATCTGTTTTCCCTCACAATCCACTCCCTCAACATCGTTCCATTGAACTGGTAACTCTGAAAATGAAATGGGCTCTTCGTTGCCATCAACAAAATGGTAGTTCGAGACAGTATGTGGCACAGCCTCGCCCTCGTCATCTGAAGAAGCCATTCTCCTCTCCCGAGTCCCAACCACTATGCAACTACTACTTCACAACCTAAACAAGAAATGCACAAGAAAACACAAACCAGCTTAGAGCCAGAAATAAAAACCCCAGTTAGATGCCCTTAAAACACTTTATTTAGGGTTGTAAAATTAGCATTTTCGAATAATGGGTTCATAGCAATCAAGATCGGCACCTTTAACCGATTGATTGCTCCACCACAACAAGAAAAAAAAGAAAGGAATGTAGAGTTTGATCCCCAAACTTTTCATTTCTAACAACTTAGGGCCAACAACCTTCACACAACTTTGTTTTTAAACTTCAACCATGGTTTTTTCATTCAATATTAGATCCCAAGATGGAAATCACCTTCAGTGCAGATTCCTTGTGATTCTATTGCCAACTTCAAAAACAAACAGCATTAAGATCTCATTCTGATTGACAATTGTTCCGATGAGGCCAATGTTCGTGATCGGAACTGTTCCGTTTGTAAGGGCACCTGCAAAGAAAAAAAGTACTGATTGATCAGAATCAGTCAAACAACTCAAACATTAGAAAAATCATCATCCGAACAAGTTCGCTCATGATATCATATGCTTTTCGAAAATGGAGTTATCCTCTTCATATACCCTACAAGGTGAAGGTTTCCGATCACCAAAGTGGGCCCATGGTGATCCCACATAAGCTCAACTATATGGTGATCCCACATAAGCTCAACTATACGGTTTAGTCCTAAAATGCTTGAACCGCTTTGAAAAGATTGCTTCACCCTGTTTGGAACTTGGGAAAGAGAACGGACTAGAAGAGAAAATACTCCTAAGAAAAAAGTGTGGGAAACATATAGAGAAAAATTTACCGTGCTCAAAACTTGATTTTGCTATTCTCTCCAATCAAACAGTATAAGAGACTTTTGTTCCCTTATTTTCTACAAGTTCCAAACAAACCCTAATTTCGCGATTATTTCAAAACATCGAGAAGAAACACTTTCTTCGTGAGTGCTCGTTCCCATCTGACAACGATGAAATATTTCAACCTCTCTCCTATCAATCAGCTCACTAAGAAACCAAATAAACCGTACAGACTCAACATAGAGATGAATTTAGCTGAAACATTAGACAAAAGAAACCAAAAAGTTCCACGAATTCACCCAAATAGCGTTTGGTTCGATAAAACAAAGTAATTTCAGGTACGGGTTGAAAAATCAGCATAAATTTACGAAGAATAACAGGTGCTTACCTAAGTAGAAACCGTAGATTGCTTACGCCCTAGATTCCTGAAAAGCGCGCGATATTTGTACCGGACATACGTATAATAGTACTATATGATTTGGATTTTGTTCGTCATTTATACTCGTGCTCGCACTATAAACAAAAAGTCCCAAGGGTTTGTTTGGTTCTTAGAAAAAGAAATGCAAGGAGGAAGAAAAAATAGGAGTAACAAAGAAGGAAATTGTGTGACAGTTATCACGGTTCCACACGAATTATCTTAACAGTTTTTTGTTTAAAATACTTTTGAAAATTAAGCACACAAGAGCATCTCCGATGAGGGATGTCAAATCCTACGAAAACATGTTAACGGTAACATTTGATACCAAAATTCAATCTAACCCAACAGCCTTCCTTGTTGCCAATTCCTAAGTGGATTTGAAGGGAATGACAATATTGTCAAAGTTGACAACCACCCTCCTCCATGCCAAATTTCAAAAAATAACCATTTGTATTTTGACATAAGGGTTGGAGAGGGATAATTTGATGTCAAATAAATAGAATTTGATATCAAGGGTTGGAGAGGAAGGCTTTGATGTCAAATTGGAGATGCCAAAATGCCACGTCAGCCTTCAAAAACGTTTGACATCTCCAATATGAAGCCATGAGTTGGAGGAAACATTTATCAATATCTGACACGTTTTAAACAAATTGAATGACTAAGATCATTTGTATGGGACCTCCAGATGGGTCTCACACAATTACTCTATCTTGTTATTTTCGTTCCTCTCCTTCCACAAAACCATACAATTGAAAATAAATTTCCCATGTTTTTCCTTCTTTTCCCTCGCCTTTCTTGTATACCAAGTAAGCCGTAAAAAAGTCAAGTTTTAGAACACAACTTTAGATACAGTTGTGTTGAGAGTTATTTCAAACTTGTAATAGAACATGGAAAGGGTATAAAAAAAACAGAAGAAGAAGTTTGTAGAACAAATTAAAGAGCTGTTTAACGGAAAGAACTGTTAGGGCCAGAGGCGCACGCACCCTAGGGTTTACAAGAAACATATATAGAGACACCAAGGGCAACACCTATCACTAAAGGTGTTACACAAAATAATTCCACCATTATGGATGGACCCTAACAAGAACGGTAAACAAGAATAGTAGTAGCAATATAAGATAAAAGGATTTAATGGCATAACTATATCCCATCTACTCAATGACACCCTCGTCGTAAATGTTCGGGCATGTTTTTTCAAGATCAAGAGAAGTAGTACTCCCAGCAAGGAAGCCTTCATCGCAAGTGAGAAAATAAATAAATAAAAGGACACCACTCCAGTATTGAATTTGGATGAAAATGTAACATTCTTTGCGATACCACGACAAAGCAAATGGTCAGGAAAAAAACCCCCTCATATTCACAGCAGTAGAGGACACATGAATTTCATCAGATGGGTGCTAACTTCGGCGCCTGGAATTTGTCGAGGTACGCGCAAGCTAACCCGAACATCTGGTTATCAAAAAGACAAAGTGCCAAGGTTGCAAAGAACATGATACCACTATTCTAAAACTTAAAAAAGGTATTCGAGTGAACCAATGAAAATGGCATGAAAAATTCTAATTGTTTGTTCAGAGCAAAATCCACATTGGCAAAACTACTTACAGCAAAAGTTGAACTGAAAAAAACCAAAGCATAAAAAAAAAAAACTAACATCGCTGAGGGGAAAAAGCAACAGACTATACAAAAGTCAATTTTCTCTTCTTGGATCACAAGCACTGTATTCTATGGTTGTATATCTTTGCTTGAGAAAAGATCATTCACCATCTCACCCACCTAACCAATGACAATGTAACTTCTTCCATTCCTCTCATTTTCTCTTTAGTTTCAAATTTTTTCCTACGGCTAAATCTTGTAGAGTGAAAAGACCTGCAAGTGTTCATTTACGGCATCAGGGGGGCAATAAGTGTCAACCTTTTCGACAAGCGAGGAGACTCTAGGATCACTGGTCAGGGGAGTGTCCTAGTTTTGAACCAGTGACAAGACTCTAAAAATGGAAGCCCCGGAGGTGACCTCGTTTTCAACCTGTGATGAGACTGTTGTATGGGACGCCGCATCATCCATCGTCAAGTTGGAGACTTCACTCAGGGAACTCTCATCTTCTCCATTAATAGAAGCAGCAGTAGAAGGGGATAGTGATGGTGATGATTCAGACTCTTCAACTGGTTGTTGAAGGTTCCAATACATTATGCTGGCTGTAAGCGTTAGGATCATCTTTTGATTTACCTGCCACCAAGTTATGAGAATGTCAGTCAATGCAATGTCATTTTGCCATATAATATCCTTGTCTTGATTTCTTCGACATCAAACTTTTGCAGAAGGAAAATGCATAATTGGGACTCGAACGTGTAATCCACTACTAAGTATGTCCCAATTGCTTATTGATCCTTTTCTGGAAGATAAACTGGGAGGGGCCTAATGCTAAAGAAACTCCAAGTGAAAGCACTAGAGCTTTCATGAAACAAAGTGGACCAATTTAATCTCATTGGCAACAATGTTAACATCAAAACATGCAATTGCTGGTTGACGCACAAAATGGACAAACTCATCACACAATTGTAGTCTCACCTCCATGATGTCCTCAGGCAACAAGAAAATGGAACATCCAAGCTTTCGGGCAACACTGATTATGTATGTGGCATTCAATTTCTTCTCCTCATCTACCACAACAACAACAACAAGAATAAAAAAAGAAGAAGTCATTTTGTCGCTCCTAGTCACTTCTCACAGAACACACAACATTTCACACAAACTCTGCAGTGGCAAAAATGCATACCACTTTCACCCTTGGTTACAAGGTTCCAATTGACAACCCTAGGCTCGACAGCGCTGAGAAGTTCAAGAAAGAATAATCCATTTGAAAGGTTCTTATCCTGAATAACGGTCCACAAACATAACCAGTGAGCCATAATCTATATGGAAAGAAATTGATTAACAAAAAAGGAATGTTAAACTTTCTAACCTTAAAACTATCCATGTGAGAAGTTCTTCCTGTGATCTTCACTTTTTTGTTGGCCCAGTTCAGAATATCAGCATCGGTAAACTCCTTCCCTTGAGAGCAGGACCTCAAGTTCTTCAGAAGTTGAAGCATATTAAACCGCATCAACTGCCACAGGAAAGCTGAATACAAAGATCAAGGACATTAAATTTGTAGCAATAAGAAATTCCACTTGCAACTACAGACAACCACAGATTGGGAACACAGAGAAAAGGGCCTGAAGAACTAATGTAGACAAACTCACTTTCATGGTAAGAAACATGCATGGTGCAATGGAAATTGACAACCTAACTTAATAGGAAAATACTTACGGAGAAGTATTACTACACTGCCTATTTGCTGTAATTGGGCCCTTCTCAATTAAATAGTTCATTCATTTTGGTATATGTTTCCCAAGGAAGGTGTATAGTATCATAAGTGGTAACATAGAGTAACTCTAATAGCAATTGCAGCCGATCACTATTGTTGCCTATCCTGATCAAGTGAGGATAGGGATAGGTTGGCTCAAAAACAAAAAAGAGTAACTCGTAGATTATTGACAAATACCAACAAATTACATTTGAGAACCAATATTCTCATCGAACTGCATCTAAGCTATCATCATGCTGTTGATCCTTCCATGTACGTATCTAAGCATTTAACTACCATTAATCCAGAGGGATGATGTTAGGGGCTTTTTATGTTCCACTAAGACAGACAGTCAGGAAAGAAGCTCTCATTTTACAGGACTTTTTATGTATCTAATTACTATAGCTTGAGTTTTGTACAATTATTCTCTCTATTACCTTGTGCACAGAGCCACCGATAGTTATGAGCAATTGCTAAATGATAAGAACGTGATCTTAAAATAAAAATATATCATTTGCATACCAATAATAGGCATCTGCCTTGTAACACATTCTAGAATTAAGTTTGTAAAACAGATTTTTTCCACAAATTTTGCTGCAAAGAACAATGAGAGAATCACTTTTCCCAAAAGCAAATCTAATATCCCATGCAAATGAGAACGGAACAGCATATGATTCCCCAATTCCGGTAGTAGTAATAGCTCGAGATGGAGGAATTACCAAGTAGGAGTTTCTTATTCCCTTGTACAATATCGTCTCCTGCAACATTCACAAGGGACAATTTTAGTTGCTTTCCTAGCCTAATAACTTGGTTGCAGTTCTCCACTTTTCTGAACAGCATTTTAATAGGAGGTTTTGTTGCTTGTTTCCAGTTAACCGACCCTGGAGAAACTTTGTCTAGCACTTCCAAAAGTATCCATCTGCACACATGGGTACACACTATCCTCTGTTAAGCACAAAACTTGTAATTATGCAGATCTTTCAGATTCATCCCAAAATGCAGAGACAGTAGAAACTGAACATTTTACCCATTTCTGACATCCTCGAACAAGTTATTAACGTAAGTCGTAATTCCAAGACTATTGATCCATAGTCGAAAGCATCTTTCTTCTCTAGACATTTGCTCATCATCCGTCATCATCTCTGCGAAAGAAAATTTTCTGTTGTCTGCAGATAGGCCATTCCTGCAAGAGAAATCCATAGTAATGAACCCTTCTGCCTCCAACTAAAATATAAAGCCCAAACCAGCACAAGCATAGACGTGAAACTGCATTGTGGATCTTGATTCTTGAGTTGAAACAAAGGGGAACTCATTTAGGGAACTTCCCATAAGAAACATAGCTTCCAACTGCTATTCTAACTGCTATTAAGTACTTATGAAATCAACTGTTTCATCAATCCACCGCGAACTTCTACGTCATTTATTTCCATGAAGAGCATATTCACCCTAAACCCTGAGTGAAAATGTCATGATCAAAAACCACAAAATTACTCCACAGGCCAAGGCCCACGGTCTATTAAATAACACAATAGAAGTCAGGTTGCCATTGGAACTGAAAGTACAGGGGGTTATTACAATATGCCAACCACCTTTGATGGAATATCTGTGCCACAAATGCAAGATTCAAATTTGTTGAGCCTTCAACAATGTCCTTTGGGGTTAAGTATCTTTTGCAGTCCATTCTCTCTGCATGTTCAAGCACCAAATCAGCCCTTTGAGCAGGATCCTTTGCATCTAAAGTGGCTGGACTGCAATATTCTGGTGCAAGAACATTAAGCAGGTAAGCATAAGCTTCTCCATCCTGCAATGCATAAGCATATAAGTTGGTACATAGGACAGATTACAATATAATTAATTACTTAAAAAAACTTACTCACATGGTTCAGGAGAATAAAATGAGACTGCCAATATAACTCTTTTCTAGAAAATGAAAGGGGGTCATGCTGTAGGTAAGTGGGAATAAGGGTCAACTATCTCAATGTCTTGCTACATTCCCATAATCGGAACCCAATTCTTATTAACTATAAACCATGCTACCAGACCGACCAATTACGATAACTTCCGCTTTATATGATACCAGTGTCACTACAAGAGAGATTGAAGTGCTGAATACCTTTAAGTCAGACGAGAAATTTGTTACAGTTTTCTTGTAGCCGGCTTTCTTGAGGTGGAAGTTCATCCACTTCAACAAGACCTTTTCAGGAGCTAATACCATAAGCTCCTCAACATCCTGGAGAAAAAATGACATACAACAATGCCATATCAGCATAAGTCAAAAAAGAATCATAGTACAAGGAAATTTATAATTGATTACATTGTTGTCTTCCACCAATTCCACAAGTTGCGGTGTTTTCCTAAGATTGAGATCTGCCAAGAGTTGGATCTGAAGTAGACATGGTGAAAACATTAATGAAGTGAAAGAAATATGAGCTAACAATGAATCTTCTAAAGTTGAAGCTCCATGCCTCTTTTCAACATAATTCCAATTTTCTATCTCAATTTATTCTAAAGGCTAAAAAAATAACCAAAAGGATCGAGTCAAATGTGCACCTTTATAATTTGACTAATCAACCCAAGCACCAGATGAGGCTGCGAGATTAACAAATAAAACACATAAAGTCATACTTTTTGTCTATACCAACATGACTGATATGGTTGATGAGAACGTGGAACTCACTCTTCCTTCGACCAGGTCTTGGGTACCAATGTTAACTACAGTGCAACCAATAGCCTTTGCAGAGTTGAGACAAAGGGTATGATTTTCATTCCTTTCCCAGGGATTGAGCACCCTTTTGGTGTTGATAGCTCGTTCGTCTATTGTACCCGGCACAGCAACATTGATAAGCTTACTGCATCAAACCATTAAGCACATAAAAACTATCTGAAACTACCACAAGCTATCAGACTCCAGTAACATAACCAAGGAGAGTAATGTAAACCAGACCGTGCGTAAGTACCATAAAAGAACTCCATCTTTAGCAAGATCAAATAGGGCATTTGTAGCTGGATCCATAGGAAGAAATTGCTTCAAAAAAGGATCATCCCTGAGATAGCTGTTGACGTGAGCAACATAACATGCTTTTTCTGATTCACTAATAGTGTGAAGAAGGGTGGTTGTGGTAGCCTTAAGGAACGAAGATGGGTTCTTCGGACCACCCAATTTTGCTGCAGCTCGAGCTTGCAAGTTCAAATATGTCTGCCCATTAAATGCAGTTAATAAACATGTATTTACCAAGCTATGAACTTCACTACAAGTAAAACTGAAGCATCGGTTCTCCTTTTCAAACAACAAACTTTGGTTCATTCAATATGAAATAAATGCTCCCTCAATTCCTTAATGTTGATCCCTTTTTTCTGGAGTTCTAACTTATAAGGAGACAATGCAATGATCACACTTAAATTCAAATTTAATGACATCATTTCCATTATTGTCTCTGTATTCTTTCTACTTTGCAACACTTATATTCACTTGTGCGGGATACTTCTGACTCCTGAAAAACTACCAAGTTTGTTCTTTGACTTTTCAAAAAGGACTAAATTTTGGAGCAGATAAGAGTAACGGATTAACGATTAGGAACTAGTAGAGAAATAAAATCATTTGAGATAATGCAGAAGAGGCATCATAACAGCCAACCCTCAAGAAGCCTTCAAAGTCGATCTCATCTTTCTTAGGAGAGCCTGACTCTCCCAATATGTCTCTAATCTCCTCCTCCTTAAACATCTCACTGAAATCTTCAAGTTTAACCATTAAAGGTGGCAAATCTCCAACTGTAACTTTCCCATTCTGTTTCTTTGTCGACATAAACTACAAACAGAAAGAAAAACACAAACAAGAACATATGAACAATAAATATGTTACGGCGCAGCCCAAAATAAAAGCATCAATTAACTTCCTGTAATCAAATCAATGCCAACCCAATATAATATTAGGAAGGGACTAGAGATAGATACTTTGGAGTTGAGGCTGCGAAGTTCTACTTGTGTGAACTGGCTTTGAAGCCATTGATCAGAGACATGAACACCCACAAAACTAGACATGTTCTTCCGCACAAACCACAAACTTGAGGAAGAAATTGAATCACCTGCTTTCTTTCTTCCCTAAAATTCAATTAATTAATGAACCTTAATTAAAAACTATACATACCCAGATTCAGTAGCGACTACTAAACCCATAAAAAAGTAGAATCGAATGAATAAAAAATACAGATCAAAAAAAAAAAAAAAAAAGGAATGAAAAATAGCCCACTGACAGACCAATTGGCGTTGTCAGCAAAACTTGGCAAGAATCTCCAACTTCCATCAATGTACACTTGATGGAGTAGTAACCCAAGGGGTTTGGCCAATGAGTATAAGATAAGGTCACATGTTCGAATCCTGTGGAGTCCAAACAAAACCTTGGCTCATTGGAGGGTTTGCAGGTCTTTTAATTTCAGGGTCACGAAATTAGTCAAGTGTGCGTAAACTGTCCCTAACATTCGAATATAAAAATACACTTGATAGAATTGTAGAATCACACAAACGAACTTGAACCCATAAGCCCATGATTATTAGATTACTTTACAGTTTACACGACCATCTATTAAAATATTTCAATGTTTTGCGTGCAACCAATGGTATTAAAAAAATGCTCTGAAACCCAGAAGAGAAAGCCTGAGATTGAAGAGAAGTTACAAGTACGTACCAGTAGATTCTTAATGGGTTTTCTTTAGTTTTGACTGTTCGTCAATTGCTATGTTGCCCTTCAAATAAAAATAAATAAAAATGCTATGTTGCAGATACAGAAAGGAGTGATTTTTGCTTCGGAGAGAGAGAGAGAGAGAGAGAGAGAGATTGTGGGCTGTAGACACGCAGAGAATGATGAAGAAGGCAATGAAGAAGGTGATAGAACCTACGCGTTGGTGTATGGAAAACTAGTTGACGCGCTTTACATGCCTTACAACTCATCGTCTGTGGTTCCACGTGTATTGCCACATCAGCTACTTCAGTGCTCTTTTGACAAGAATGAATCTATGTTGGGTCTCGTGCGGTGGGGCTCTAAATAGTAAATGGGTACGATGTCGGTACGCAATCAAATTATACGGGTTGTATGTTGGTTGGATAGGATTTTGTGAATAAAGTATTATCTCATCATCATTGGGATAAATTCATGGATTTAAGTGGCCTATTTTTAGGGAAAATGATGGTCAAGAACGTGTTTTGATAATTAATATTTTTCAATGACATTTTGTTCATTAACAAATGTTATTAATTATCAAAACACGTCCTGGGCCGTCATTTTCCCCTATTTTTATTCACTTTCAATTCCTGGGGATCCTGTCAGGCGAGCTGTCTCGTAGGGTGGTCGATTCGGTGTCCATTTCAACAATGGACGGCTTGGATTTTAATCCGAGCGTGGAGAGTTCGGATCAATAGAAGTTCAGATTAAAATATGCCTGCCGTCAGTGTCAAAATGAACAACCGAATCAGCCGCCCTACGGCCCCTCTATAGTGTGGACTGCAATACAGGATTTCCAAAATTCCTTTCAATACTGCCTTTGCTAATTTTGATTGTAGTAACAATTAGTAATAACCAATACATATATGTTCCCCTTAAAGAATCAAATTTTGTTGAAAAACTGGATTATTAGTTCTTCTGGGGTATGCTCCCCAGGTCCCCAGTTTGAGTTCCTTAAGGGCCACTTCATGGGCTCCCATAAGAACGTCCCATATGCTAGTGGGAGGTCATAGAGATTTAGTCTCGTGGTGCGATGATTAAGTTGGTCCGGAGACACTTTACGTTATAAAATAAAAATATTTCCTTTGATGTTTTATTTTCTTCCTTGAGCTATTTTCCAACTTGTTGTGTACTTTTTTTAGAGGAAAATTTGTTGTGTACTAGACTTCACTTCATTATTATTTATTACACGTAGGATTGATACAGTGGCTCATTATTATAACTCTTTGAATATAATTCTTCTCTTGTGTGACATGAAAAGTAAAATAAAATAGACTACCCAATTTAAGACTTAGCATGTGTTAGACAATCACATTTTCATTAAAGATAAATAATTCGTTGAATATTTAAGAACGTTATGAAAATACATCAAAATGCATTAAAATAAGAAAGATATTCAATGTGTTTGGTTTGCAGTTTTGAGATAAAAAAGTTCTATAAGTTTGTGTATTTTAACAAACTCTTTTACTTTTTGAATAGAGGTACGCTATATACATCCAAAAAGTAAAAAATTTACTAAAGACGAAAAAACATGGATGACGAAACAGTTAAAAATTTCGAAGAAATTATTTTTCAGAGGAGAACCATTGTTTGCGCCTACTGTTGTCAATGGGGTAAAGTTGATAAAATACTTAATTTATTCAATAAAAATCATACATAGTTTATGAACTTGTCCAAAAAAAAATTGAAAAGGATAAGGTTGCTATTGAAATTTATTTAAAATTAAAAGTAGTAAGTATTTTGAAATCTTGTATTTTGGATCTACAAATGTCCTATGGGTCTCCAAATTTGGAGGCTCAGATTTCAAGCAATCATTTGAAGAATCAAATTGGAGATGGTCAATTCTCAAATAATATAGATGGATTAGAAATGCTTTATAAAAAAGTAGGTATGACAAACGAAACCATTGTTCAAGCTTAATTTGGAAACTAAATGAATTTCATCAATACATACAAACTTAATTGTTTATCATGCTAGTCGATAAACGAACTTTAATCGTATTAAACAAGAATTCTTATTTAAAGTAGTTTGAAATTCTTATACATCCTAAATTAAACGAGCGATTAGTAACTTGTTCAAACTTGAGTATCATCCACCCTAAAAAGCACGACAGAAGAAAAATAGAGAGCCGAAGATTGGGTGAAACATCAAGGGGTGGATACATTCCCTGTCAATTTCCACCAAATTCAACCTTTGTAAGATCATCACACAGAATGAATACATGAACATTTTACAACTGTTCTCAAGAAAAAGATAGTTATTTGATAAGTAAAAAGATTCACAGCAATGAATTGTCAACTGCTGGTGTGTAGCCTATACAAAAACAGCCAAGGCAAATTGGGCCTCATTCACAACTAGTGTATAAGTGCAAAGAAGAAGAGGATCAAAACAAAACAAGCAAATACAGTGGGCAATCAAACATAATCAAAGATCTCTCTAGCTAGCTCCTTCTTTCTATTTGATTCTTAAGGGCTTGTGTTGCTATTCCAGCAGGACTCGAAGGGAACCGATAACGAGAGGAATGTTCTTGTTCACTCCACCCATTCTTTCTGGAAACCAAATGTGTAGTTGATTTCCAGGTAGCCCTTGTTGTCATCATCAACAAACTGCATACAGGAATGAAAGCAACGAGAAATGGAAACGATATAAGAACACAATGCCTTGAAAACTAAAAAAGCAGGAACCCAAGAAATGGATTTTTCAGACGTAAGTCCTATCATATATATAGTGTCAAAACAAGATACTGTATGAATTATACTGACGACGAACAATAATGAAGTGTTTTCTTCTATGAGCTCTATAAGTTTTAAACGCAGAGAAGTTTTTGTAGATTTATTTCCAGTGCTATCGTAGTTCAGAAAGTTAAGTCCACTTAAATCTTGGGCACATGGCTTATGAGGGATTGTTAAGAGTATTACGCGGGAGCCTTCTTTGGCATGATAGCCAAATGATCAAGCTCTTATTCCTCCATCTTATAAAGATTCAAGGAGAGTTTGAGTAGTTGCCTCCAAATAGAGTTAATAGAATGGTACGTGTCATCAAAACTTAATTGTGCAGACGGAACACGATTGCTACAGTTCATGTTGAAGTTTGGTCTGTAGTCTTGGACAAGAAGTAATTTACCCACTTAAACTGTAAAAGTAGAAAGTCCCATAAAGAGCTCATAAAGAAAATAATTGTTACCCAACAATTTATTTTGTATAAATTTTTTTGATCGGCTAAAAGGAAAAAATTGTTATGGTGGAACCCCTGTAAGGATAGTATTAACAATGGACGCTCATCATAAACAAGGCAGCAAAAGCATATTATTGCCAACATCTGTTTCCAACAACAGACTGTTTCCGACAACAGAAGGAAATGAATGTTGGCTCGGCTTGATAAACATGAGGTAGGCAACATTCAGAATATAACCAAACGAAGGCACTGGCCTTTCCGGTAGTTTCTTACTCCTATTTGTTTACCAAGTTTAAATTTCAGCAACTGACGTTGCTTCCAAAGACGCATACAGTTTACGCAAACGAAGAAGATTTTTCCAGATCATCGACCTTCTGAGTGCACTGAAATTGTAGAACCATGTGAAGATAATGGAAAACAGGTGAATCACTTACCCTTTATTTTGCTGCATATGATCCTCTTGCAAAATAGCCAGAGGGGGTAGTCTCTTCTGGCATCTCATGTATGTAAGGCTCTGGCTGAGGACTGAAAGTTCCAAGCATCTCCTTTGAGCCATCAACTGAAAGCAAAAACATTTGCCAACGCCTGAATATACTAATAATGACTAGATAACCGCATGAAACTTATTTCTCGGAGGGAGAGACACAGAGAGAAAAAGAAAGTTACTCTTGCGACCAGTTTTCCAGACAGTTCTCCTTTGAGCTAACGAATTTCACTTGCTCGCATCGAATTACACTTGGCCGCGTCTAATTACTCTTGGACATGCGGCCAACTGCAATTATGTGCGGCCAATTGCAATTCGATGCGGCCAACTGCAATTATGGGCGGGCAATTACAATTCGATACGGCCAAGTGCAATTTGATGCGGCCAAGTGCAATTCAATGTGGCCAAGAGCAATTATGTGCGACCAGGAGTAATTCGTAGCCGCCAGAAGTAATTCTTCTCGTCCAAGTGCAATTCGATGCGGCCAAAAGTAATTCAATGCGGCCAAGTGCAATTCGACATGGTCAAGAGTAATTTTTTGCGGTTAGGAGAAATTTTTTGCGGCCAATAGTAATTCTTTGTGAACTTCTAATCTCAACCATTGGCTTCAATGGTTGAGATGGAGTGTCTTTTTTGTGTCCCAGGAACGCTCCCCTATATATATATTCTTCAAATTAACACAGAATTTGGAAAGTTTTGTTATTCTCCTCCCTTTTTTTTTTTTAACATTAATGTACAGTTGTTAGGAGTAAATAAACTCACACGGCAATTGGGTAATATGTGCAAAAAGTGTGAGCACTTTACAGAAAGGAGGAGAATAAGCGTAAACCAGGAGGAGAATAAGCGTAAACCATTGGATCAAAAGTTGGAGGCTCAAATTTCAAGCAATCATTTGAAGAATCAAATTGGAGATGGTCAATTCTCAAATAATATATGTGGATTAGAAATTCTTTATAAAAGTAGGTATGACAAACGAAATAATTGTTCAACCTTAATTTGAAAATTAAATAAATTTCAGCAATACAAACAAACTTAATCGTTTATCACGCTAGTCGACAATGAACTTTAATCTAATTAAACACGAACTTATGTAAAGTAGTTTGAAATTCTTATACATCCAAAGTTAAACGAGCGAGTATGAGTAGTTGCCTGTTCAAACTTGAGTATTATTATCCACCCTAAAAAGCACGACAGAAGAAAAACAGAGCTGTAAAATTGGGTGAAACATCAAGGGGTGTATACATTCCATGCCAAGTTTCACCAAAGGCAACCTTTAGAATATCATCACACAAAATGAATACATGAACATTTTACAACTGTTCTCCAGAAAAAGATAGTAATTTGATAAAAAGATTCACAGCAATGATTTGTCAACTGCTGGTGTTAGCCTATACAAAAACAGCTAAGGCAAATTGACGTAGTCATTACGGCTAAATGCCTCATTCGCAAAGTGTATACGTGCAAAGAAGAAGATAAAAACAAACAAGCAAATACAGTGGGCAATCCAACATAATCAAAGATCTCTCTATTCGATTCTAAGGGCTTGTGTTGCTATTCCATCAGGACTCAAAGGGAACTGATAGCAAGAGGAATGTTCTTGTTCACTCCACCCATTCTTTCTGGATACCAAATGTGTAGTTGATTTCCAGGTAGCACTTGTTGTCATCATCAACAAACTGCATACAGGAAAGAAAGCAGCGAGAAATGGAAACGATATAAGAACACAATGCCCTGAAAACTAAAAAGGAGGAACCCAAGAAATAAATCTACAAAAACTAAAAAAGGAGGAATACAATGCCCTGAAAACTAAAATAGGAGGAACACAATGCCCTGGATACCAATTTTTTTTTTTGTTGATTGGCTAAAAGGAAAAAATTGTTGTAGTCACAGAGTCGCACAATGATGGAAACCCTGTAAGGATAGTATTATCAATGGACGCCCATCATAAACAAGGCAGCGAAAGCATATTATTGTGAACATCTGTTTCCAACAACAGTGGCCCTTGACAGAGCTCTATGGAGGAAAATGATTCATGTAGCCAACCCCAAGTGATTGGGACATAAGGCTCGGTTTGGTTTGGTTATCTGTTTCCAACAACAGAAGGAAACGAATGTAGGCTCGCCTAGATAAACATCAGATAGGCACCATTCGGATTATAACCAAATGAAGGCACTGGCCTTTCTGGTAGTTTCTTACTCTATTTGCTTACCAAGTTTAAATGTCAGCAACTGAAGTTGCTTCCAAAGACACATACTCACACAAACGAGGAAGATTTTTCCAGATCATCAACCTTCTTAGTGCACTGAAATTGTAGAACCACGAGAAGATAATGCAAAACAGGTGAATCACTTACCCTTGATTTTGCTGCATATGATCCTCTAGCAAAATAGCCAGAGGGGGTGGTCTCTTCTGGCATCTCATGTATGTAAGGCTCTGGCTGAGGACTGAAAGTTCCAAGCATCTCCTTTGAGCTATCAACTGAAAGCAAAAACATTTGTCAACGCCTGAATATACTAATAATGACTAGATCAACTGCATGAAACTTATTTCTCGGAGAGACACAGAGAGAAAAAGAAAGTTACCCTTCAGACCAGTTTTCCAGACAGTGTTGGTGTACCTCAGGCCCGAAACGATGTTATTGCTGACCTTAATAGAGAATCTCAGATGATAATGGGTTCCTTCTTTCAGGTTAAACCATACTCCTTTGGGGTCCCCATCCTCAGGAATTTGAAGAACAATATCAGGTCTACCGGGGCAGAGTATAGTAAGGCTCAAAATCTTGACATCTGGTTCAAGAGTTTCTATAGAGAAACAAAAAGAAAATTGAAGAACAGTTAAAAAATATAACAAGAAGCAGCCTAATCATCATTTGATGTAAACCAATCAACAAAGAACCCACCAACAAAGTTAATCACACACTAAGATGTGAAAGGGATAAAATGTTGGCTGGCAATAACAAGATGTTATAGATTGTTCAAAGTGAATTCTACATCCCCTAATCATCATACTAAAATAATCAGATTAAGACTTTGCAGCAATGAAAATAGAAGACAAAACTGAGCTATGTGCATAGTTTCAATTACCAGAGCCCATACGAAGGCAAAAGATAAGTACAGAGAACAGAAAATTGAACATTAGAAACAAAACATTGATTGTCTTTTAGTTGGCAATTCCAAAGACACTGCATCAATAAACACGAAAACAAAAATGATGGAAACCACCTCTGACCCTTTTACAAAGATATCCAACTAACAATAAACAATCATGGAATCTATTATACATACATATATAGGGAAATCCTTTAATACTAATGTGTCAAGTCCTGTTTGTTTACTCATAAATTGGTAGATTTATAAACAAGGCACCAACCTAGATGTGAAAGCAACAAGAGTAGGCTCATAAATGAGCCAAGTAGTAGATACTTTGAGTTTTGTTTTAAAATTTTAGGGCAAATTTTCGTAGTAGTCCCTGTAGTTTTACGGTTGTCTCACTTTCGTCCCTCTAGTTTCAAAGTACTCGAATTTCGTCCCTGTAGTTTGTTTTACGTTTCAAATTGGTAAAATCGTTAACACCGTTAACGAAACTAACGGAAAAAAAAAAAATAAGTGTTCCAATTTTTAATCCGTTTGAACCGGTGTGAAGATCTTATTTTTTTGATCATTTTATCCTAAATGGTCGTAATGAATTTTTGGCTCTAAGGCCTTTCAACGAGCACCCGAATACTCCTTATTTAGTTTCAGGGCTCTCTTAGGATGCTCATTGAAAGGCCTTAGAGTCAAAAATTCATTACGACCATTTAGGATAAAATGATCAAAAAAATAAGATCTTCACACCGGTTCAAACGGATTAAAAATTGGAACACTTTTTTTTTTGTTTTCCGTTAGTTTCGTTAACGGTGTTAACGATTTTACCAATTTGAAACGTAAAACAAACTACAGGGACGAAATTCGAGCACTTTGAAACTAGAGGGACGAAAGTGAGACAACCGTAAAACTACAGGGACTACTACGAAAATTTACCCAAAATTTTAATGAGCTTTCAAAGTATGTTTAACCTTGATTTGTTTATCTAGCAAGCTGATCCCAAACAAGCTTTATTCGAGCCGATCTCAAGTAGCTTCAACTTTTCCCCGTAAACTGAGTGAGCTGAGCAGTGGCCTTTCTAAAGCTTGGTTTCAAAGCTTCGCGAGCTTCACAAGATGGTCAAACTTTGCTTGTTCAATGTAAAAAATTGATCTCGAACAAATTTTAACTAACGAACACGAGCTTGAACTCAAATAGCGTGTTCGTTTACCAGCCCTTCCCAAGGAGTTGTATTACATATTCATAATCAACCCAAAATGAAGTTTGTGTCCAAATTCACGCCCACGACACACAAAGTCTGAATCTTTTTCTTAAACAACATGTCCGGCCTCATTGCCTTAGGAACTAATCTCACTCCCCATTAGAGGGGCACAAAGACTGAATTCCTTTTATGACGTGTCTGGGTGACGTTAAACGCACCTTTGGAACTAATCCCACCGCCCACTAGATGGGCACAAAGAGTGAACCTACACTAAACATTTTTATTGTGTTTTTTATAATTGTCTGGAGTTTCACTAAAAGTATTAGGCTTGTTCAAGCAACAAAATTACCTCCAACAGAATTGACATCAACACTGCCAAGAAGCTGTTCTTTCCACCGCCTCAGACTCTCATCATCCTGAACAAAACACGTAATCAGAAGTTCAAAAAAACACCTTTTATCATAACAACTGGAGATTTTCCTTTCATGAAAAGGCAAGAAAAACAACCTTGTCCTTTTCAAGATGTTCTTTGATACTGCACTTGGGACCCAACTGCAAACGGGCTTCTTCTTCTTCTTCCTCCGTCGCATAACAAGAAGCTTCACTTGGCTGTCTGCTTAGCCTCTCATCGCTAGAATCTTCTTGGCCTATAGAACCTCTTGGCTGGTTTGATTTTGTTTCAGAGGTTCCATTTTCATTTTCTCCAGACTCTCCACCCAAACCCATTGTAACAAACAGCTCTAATTGTCAAGAACAGTAAAAACAAACAAGAAAATCCAAAAAGTACAGATAAAATTACACAGACCCACTTCTCCAAAACAATCAAAATCAAAGAAAGTAAAGGGACCCACGAACAATGAGAAAAAAATCAAGGAAGACTTCTGGGTCAAAGAATCTGAGAAGGGAATGATTAACCATACCAAAGGAGAGACAACAGGAACATTATTAGTCAAAGGGTGGGGAGAAAAGCAAAAGGAGGAAAATTTACAGTTTGGTGGTGATGATGATGGTGCAGGAGGGAGTTGGGTCTGTAGTGGTTGAACAAAGAGGGAAAGGGTTGAGTGGTGATCCGGATGTGAATGGAGATATATGGAGAAGCTGAGGGGGAAAGTGATTCGAGGTTTTCTTGTGCAAGAAAGGCCATAATTGTAGCGCCCGAAACTACAATTGAAAGCGCAATGTTGGGCGAGAAAGACGGCCATTGAAGCATTGACCGTTTCTTGTGGAGTTGAAACTTTTTGGACGCGGGGGCTCTGCTGCCTCCACGGTAGCCTTGTGTCCTTTTGATGCACTATACAAAAATGAAAGGAATTTAATTTTGTCACTCTAATTTTTTTTTTTTTAATGTCATTTTCATGCGACTCACAATACAAATTATCTATTATCTAATAAAGACGTAGAAGAGTGACATTAACGAAAAAGAGAGTGACAAAATCACTCACCAAAACAAAAAGGAAAATTCTAACTTTACACCCACATTTGTGTTTTTTCGCCCCTATATCGAACATACATAATACTAGTTGATAAAAAAGATGGGTTAATTGTTTTTCAATCCTTTGTTAGATGCACGCTACATAAATCTCATTCTATGCACCGAAAAATATGTGTGATGGAGAATAAGTTTGGAGCACCATGTGTCGATGCCTCAAAAGCATAAAATAATTTTTCCTCCATATTCATACCCTCTCTAGTCCCTACGTCTCTCTCGCAGAAAAATAAAATTCTACAAAATTAGAACTAGGGGTTTGTATGCTTTTTAAGACAAAACAAATTTAAATCAAGGCAAATTCTAAAGGTGCCCCCGGAGCACATCCTTGGGTACAAGTTTAAGTACATTAATTGCATTTTTGTTATACATATCCTAAGATTTATTAAAAACCACACTGAGAGTACAAATCATTCAATCAAAAGAAGTCCAAAAGTATTTTGAATGACAAAAATGACCATAACTCTTTATCTTCCTCTATCTCTTTAAAATAAAAAAAATAATAAAAAAGCAAAAAGGAGGGAAAATAAGAGAACAAACCTGCCACTTTTAAATGATCAAAAAAGAAAAAACCGCCACTTCTATGTTCTCTGATACTTCTATAAGACTTCTCCATGGAGGTTCAAGTTCAACCAACCACTGCACTTCATATGCCTGCTATCGAAAGAATCCACCTTTGCCACCAAGCAAATTAACTTAACTAAGGTATGAATTTTTACTACATGTTGGGCACAATTTTACAACGTGTTCAGACATGAGAAAAATCATCACTTGTTCAAAAAGAAGAAGAAAATCACTTCGAGCAACAAACAATTGAATCCTATATTTTGTGTGAAGTGTTAGAAATTTGTGTTTTGATATGAATTTTTATTTTTGTTATCTCACCCGATTGAGTTTTGCACAGTTGTTATATAACAATTGTAATTGTTTCTTTCTTTTAGACATTAAAAATTGAAACTCATGAATTTTATTTAATAGTTTGTGGTAGTATTATCCAATTGTTAATTTTTCATAGTATAAAGATATTGTTACATTTGTTAATTTTTTACGCCTATATATTGACACTATTGAATCTGTAACCCATTTTAATAATCCTCTTTCAAACTATACTTATCCGAGATAGGCAGAGGAAGCAGATGAAGCGTCTTTTGGATTAGCGGTATACAAGCCCTAGTCCAAAGTATTAGAGCCATCTAAGATAGCATTGCTTGCGTGGACATTGTTTCCACGCAAGCTACTCGTCTAGCACTACTTGAAGTGGCTTCATGCCTAGCCAGGGAGTTGGACCAACAGGATTGGATGGTAGGAATCTATTGCTTGGCATCTCCGGTGGTTGCCCAGGAATCCACGAAACGTCGAGTTAATTTTGATGGTTTTAAGGGCAACCAAGGTGAATTTATTTAAAGTATTGATTTTTAAAAAATTTTGGGGTTAGGGTTAGGGTTTAGGGTATGATTATATGGTTTTTTTTATGATAAAATAGTTTCCAGTGTTTGTTATTCTCCCGGCAGCAATACCATCGGTCCATCACCCTCAATATGGAAAGCTGCGATTCCGTTGAAATAGTCAAAGGCAACATTGAGGTCAAGGTGGGAATTCGACCACGCGACCAACGGCTCATATATACCGGAAAGCAACTAGAAGACGGCCGTGTCCTTGGTGATTACAACATACACAATGAATCCACAATCCACGCGTTTCTCTTTCTTAAGCTGCCGATTTCCCCGCTCCCTCATCCTCACCTCCGAAACCCTATCCATTAACAAAAGGAATACCCCCCTCTCCCTCGATCGATCACTTGAATGGCACAATTGACGTTGATAAAAAAAGAAAGAATGGCACCGCGAGAACTACCGAGCGAGCGGACCTCGTTATCGTGGGAAAGATGGACACCGAGTTTCGTAAGGCGATGGCACTGGTGTCGCGTTTGTGGCGGTTGGCCGTTAGACTCGTCACGCTTCAAGAACAAGTTAGTGAACAAACAAGGAAACGCGATCGTCTGAAGAAGCTGTCAGCAATTCTGGAGAAGGAGAAGGATGCCGAAAAGCGTGCTTCAAGAACCGTCCACGACTCCATTTATCGGTTCGGTGTTGAGAGATTGTTTAATTTCAGATCAAAAGAGAGACATTAGGCCTATGAAGACATTTCACGCCTGGCCAGGGAGTTGGACCAACAGGATCAGATGGTAGGAATCTATCATTTGGCATCTCCGCCCGATAGATTCTTGTCCAAAAACCCTAACCCTAACCCAAAATTTTTTTAAAAATCAAAACTTTAAATAAATTCACCTTGGTTGCCCTTAAAACCTTCAAAATTAACTTGACGTTCATGGCAACCGCCGGAGATGCCAAGCGATAGATTCCTGCCATTCGATCATGTTGGTCCAACTCCTGCCAGGCGTGAAATGTCTTCATAGGCCTGATGTCTCTCTTTTGATCTGAAATTAAATAATCTCTCAACACCGAACCGATAAATGGAGCCATGGACTGTTCTTGATGCCCGCTTTTCGGCATCCTTCTCCAGAATTGCTGACAGCTTCTTCAGACGATCGCGTTTCCTTGTTTGTTCACTAACTCGTTCTTGAAGCGTGACGAGTCTGACGGCTAACCGCCACGAACGCGACACCAGTGCCATCACCTTACGAGACTCGGTGTCCATCTTTCCCACGATAACGAGATCCGCTTCACTCGATAAATCTGCCGGTGCCATTCTTTCTTTTTTTATCAACGTCGGTTGTGCCATTCGAGTGATCGATCGAGAGATCTCAAGAGAGAAAGGGGGGTTCCTTTTCTTGATGGAGAGGGTTTCTTAGGTGGGGAGGAGGGAGCGGGAAAGTTGACAATTTAACGTTGTGTTCTCCCTTTACAACGACTCAAAAAATATTTTTCAAAAAATTCCCCTAGATGTCCCCCTCTTTTTAATATTTCTCTCGTTATCTCTCTCCACTTATTATTCCTACTATTTAAAAAAAATTCAAAAATCAATCCAAACATAGCATAAAGGAAAAATTACCCGGGATAGTTTCGGAGACCCCTAAAAAGACCTCCCAAATCTTAATCTCATAGTTTCCGATCAAATTTTGATGATCTGACCCGCTCAATGTATTCATGTTCAGAACGTGATTTTAAAGATGTCCGCGAGAAATTGACAAAAAAAATAACCGGGAAGGGTTTGATTTGATGAGTTTTTTATTGAACCATTCAATAAAGTTAAATAAAAAATTGTTCGGATGAATCCCTTCCTCGTATTTTTTTGTTGATTTCTAACGGGTACCCTTAAAATCACGTTCTGATTATATAGAGCGGTTCGAATCATCAAATTCGATATTGAACTTTGGGGAAGCTTTTTTTGAGGTTTTTTTAGAAATGTCCGGAACCGCCCCCAAAAATGACCAGTTCGTCTAGTTTTGTGCACCACCTGGTCCTATCTTTGTCTTATTCTAGTAATATCACAGCATACATCACAAGTTTCTTTAGTTTGCATTTAGAACCCTTAGCCTTCTATACCTTGCATTTTGGTTTTTTTTTTTGCATCATTTGAATTCCGCGCAACCCCCGCCCAATTTGGTATCAGAGCCTGTAGAAAGTTAGTTAAGTCAGCTTTAGTTAGTGATCTTGAGAAAGCATAATATTTAGTTAGTAGTTTTGTTTTAATTATTTTAGCTAGTTGTTTATGAGTAAGCAATTTACAGATTTTAGTGAAAAGATTTTAGAGTAGTTTAGTCAGATCAACAATAGACTGATCGAAAAATAAATTTGGTCAAAAAAAAAAGAATTAAAATAATTCAACGTTAAATACTTTTAGTGACTAAAAGTAAAACTCTATTGTTGATCTGACTAAAAGTAGGTATGACAAACGAAATAATTGTTCAACCTTAATTTGAAAATTAAACGAATTTCAGCAATACGAACAAACTTAATCGTTTATCACGCTAGTCGACAAACAAACTTTAATCGAATTAAACACGAACTTATTTAAGGTAGTTTGTAGACATCCTAAGTTAAACGAGTGAGTAAGAGTAGTAGCCTATTCAAACTTGAGTGTTATTATCCCCCTAAAAAGCACAACAGAAGAAAAAACAGAGCTATAATATTGGGTGAAACATCAAGGCTAGGGGTGTATACATTAGCTGTGCCTGATTACCCTACTCGCAAATGAAACCTTTCTGTTTTGGAAGGAAGGTTTAAAAAAAACGTCGTCGTGTAGATAAATAGTTTTCAAACATCGACACACTATAAAAGTGTGTTTAAGAAACAGAAGCTCAATTTCGAAATTGAGTACGAACGGTCAATTCGAATGCAAAATCGAATAATTCACTTTATATAGTTAATTTCAAAATTGAGATGGTGGATAACCCATGCCAATAGCTATTGGCATGGTAGTGTTTTCCTCACCATCTCTATTATAAAACAAAACACAATAGTGTGGGGACAAGTTGTTGCAATGGTTGAGATTGAATTGATCCAATGGTTGAGGTGAAAATTTTCTCTTATTAAATTGTCCAGTCTCTTTCGTTTAATTACAGAATTGTCACCGACAAAAATTACACCCACCTTTAAATTTGAAACTCTACTACACTCTCTCTTTAATCCCACATAAACACTACCTCACCCAGACCATCTCTCTTCTTCTCATGCGCCCTTTTCTCCTTCACCGTCCTCCATCACTCACGACGACACTGACCTACCTTTCAAGCTCTCCACAATTGAGACCCCCTCGTCCCTCTCTAACTTTTGCTCATGGTTCGAATCTAGCAGAAGGGAAAAAAATCAATTTCAATCGGAGTGGGTAGTGCCGTAGGCACGGATAAGCACTAGTCAATTAATAACATTGCTTAGTCACATTATTAATTTGGTAAGAGTTTAAAACAAAAAGGTTTTCCGAACTTTTTTCTCACCAAAATTAACCATTAATCACACTATGCCCTATGCCCAATCAGCAATTTGATTGGATGGAAATCTTTGAAACCATTAACAAAGATAATGTCAATTATTTTGTACTATAAATTAATTGCTAGAAGACGGAAATACAGTGCATTAAACCCAGTTGTTAAGGGTAGCTCATTCGTTGGTTAAGCATTCCCTATTAGGGATTAGACTAGAAAATTGGGGGGGGGGGGGGGGGGGGGGGGTCCTGTCCCCCATTGGCTAGCTAATCTTGCTTTGGATGATGTCCGGTCCTTTGACCAGTGTCTTCGTTAATAAATTATTCTCTCTTTCCATGGTAAAAAAAAAAAAACCCAGTTGTTCGGGTGATTTGTATGTTTATCAATTTATGTATGCCAAGAAAAAATAAGCGACATCAATTCCTACAATATGAAAATTAGGAAATTAAGCGTACAAAATAAGCGATCTAATTACATGTTTAGAGAGTGAGTTTTCATGTTATAGATAAACGATTGTGGGATATACAATAAACTTGTCAATTCAGATAATTGACTACCACATACACACACGAGAGTGTCACACGAAAGATGTGAGTTAATTATATCTTATGTTGCTGTTAATACAACACAGATTCAAACAAACAGCTGTTTCGATCAGGACCATCCAATACATGTTAAAAATGTATAGCTATCAAAGTAAGTAGAATTCCTAGAGCCCATTCCTCTAATAAAATTACATGGGATTCTGGAATTCTCATTAATATAGTTGTCATCATTTTCATCTGAACACTACCCTCATTTATATAGGTTGAATGAAAACCCTGAACCAAAGAACAATATGATGCATCACCTTTTTTGGCCTCCGTGAAATTCAAACATGCGATCTCAATCATAAAAATCTTCTTCGCCAAATATCAAGAAGATTTTCCTCATTCCCATTTTTTAACTTGTTATTAATCATGAGCAGGAAACTTAACACATAGAATGCCAACTCATTTAGGTTTTCACCCTCGGTCATTGCGATTATGCCAATTATTTTTTTCTATTATAACAAAATTCAGAAGCACTTTATCCCCCTAAGCAGATATACAAAAACTAATCTAGCTAGTGAGAGATAGGGAGAGAGTACCCAGAGATCGTGACTGAGGACAAGTGCTTTGAAGATTAAGATCAGTGGCTAGTGATCATGTTGGCACGACTCAATCAAAAAACAGAGCTCCGATATCCATTCAGAGCACTGTTTTTTTTATTGAACCCCTTATATTGAACATGTTATTGGACGCAATTATTAATTGACTTAACCATTAATCACACTATGCCCTATGCCCAATAGTTACGGGATAAAAAGTGACTAATACTACTCATCCTAGGGTAGTATGAGATAAGGTTAACTCGACATATGATCTATATAAGGTGCCCAAGTGCCCCTATAACTTCGTGACGTGTCCGTTTACACATTCCTAACGTTGAGAGAAACTAAGCATTTAGCAGCTCAAGCCATTTCCCGCGCGGGCCGAGTGTTAGAACTAAAAAAATGTAAAAATCTTCTAAACAAGCTACCCTATCGCTGATCACAAATTTACGTCTTTCCGGGTCTTGGCTGACTTTTTCTCAAATTTTTACAAAATCAATAGTAATTCAACGAATGTGACCTTATCGCCGGATAACCTTTTCACGAATTCCACGGTTGACTTTTTTCAAAAAACTTCACTAAATTATTATTTTAATCCAACTAATGCAAATGCATTTGGGATTTTGTTTTCAGAAATAAGGTTAACTTTTTTCCAATAAGTAATTGTAGGATACGAACCGAATTAGGATAAACGTATAAATCGTAAGAGAAGCGGTCCAATTGTAGGTTTTTTATAAATAAAAAAAAATACGAGGTATGATACATATCGTTCTTTCTGAGAGACGATACAAATTGTAGAACACGTATATATCATGTATTGCTGGTTTTTAACAATTATGTATACACAAATAAGAAAGACTGAATTCAAATAATGATTGCAGGAGCTAAAATATGAACGGGAAATTGTGGGTAATTTTTTTTGTTAGAAGAACCCTACCCTTTTCTAGGAAGCCAAAAGCTCGAGTATCTATGAACTTCATTGAGCATACTCCTATTTTGCACCGATACAAGTGTCACTTGGGAGGGAGGGAGAGAGAGAGAGAGAGAGAGAGAGAGAGTGTCCGTTAATTTCTGTTAATAATACTAATAATTACAGTATAAGAAAGAGCGAGAGAGGGGCAACAACAATGGTGTCCGACCAGGACATAGTCCAAGCCATAGACTCGCTCCTTCACGAAACGAACACTGTAACCACCTTAACCTCCCTAAACGGCGTCGTCCAACAGCTGGAATCCAATCTAGGGTTGGACCTCACCCACAAGCTCGACTTCATCCGCAACCAGATCCACCTCCTCCTCCTTCAATCTCCGCCGCAGCGACCCCATTTCCACCACCCTCAAAAAGACCACTTTGCCCTCCACCAAAACCCTAACTTCCACGCCCCTCCTACTCAACTACCTCTTAATTACACCGTTAGAGATGTGGATGCTTCCGCCGCCGCCGCCGTTGATACCCCTGCTGAATCGCCCGAAAAGAGGTATCTTTTCCTCAATTTCCTTCGGCTGGTGTGGAATTGAGAAATCAGTAGGAAATGTTTTTTTTTGGGGGTGTGTTCTTTGTTTTTTCACGTTTTTGTTCATCCTTTCGATTGTAATTCTGATTTATTTCCCTTTCTGAAATGTATCCTGATTATGGAAAGGGAGAACACTAATTGGTGTGGACAAATATTTGAAAGCTTTGTCACAAAAGTGATTAATGGCGCAGCAAAAAGTGAATTTTTGCAACTATTTTTATTACAAAATGAATTAATTATTAGGGAAAAAGTGGTAAAATCACTCGAACCCAACTACCCAGTACCCACTCCCACGTATTAGGATGAAATGTGAAATGAGAATGACGCCCCTTGTCTGCATGAACAAAAGAGGTGAGAAAATTCAGAAAGGAAAGAAGATGGTGAATTTTTGTAGTTTAATTTTGTTTGTCACCATTGGACCTGAGGGTCTTGTAGCGACCTGTAGGGCATCCTATAGTGCGCATCTGGACCGTTCATTTCCGCAATCAATGATTCAAATATGTTTGTTAACTCTTACCGGTAAGAGTGCTTCAGGGCCC
Source organism: Rhododendron mucronatum var. ripense (assembly GCA_019656295.1). Classification (NCBI taxonomy): domain Eukaryota; kingdom Viridiplantae; phylum Streptophyta; class Magnoliopsida; order Ericales; family Ericaceae; genus Rhododendron; species Rhododendron mucronatum. Next base: position 3,596,896 of record BPLT01000024.1, read on the forward strand.
CCCATTCCATCACGATTTTGGTTAGAAATGGTGAGATTTTGGTTAAAACCCCCCGCCCTTTCTTTTCTAATCCCTTTAAAGGCTGCCTTTTTTCTCACCCTTGGCCGTTGGTTTGCTAAAATCCTCTGGTCATGGTATCTGAGGTACAAGTTGTGTAACGCCCCGCCCCAACTGTCCTGCTAACCAATTGCCTAACCACATGGCTCAAAAGGTTAATCTCAAGTTATGCAGTAGCCTGTCGCAACCGTTTATATCCCACATCAGTTTTCCCATAACCACCGATGTGGGACTCGCCAGGGTGGGTTCTCACAAGTTCAACGTTATCTTTTCGTAATTTATGATGAAACAATGTTGTAGAGGTTGTGGGAAGGTTCTTGTGGGTAGGGGCTTAGCTAGAATCTGGTTTAGTGTTGGCAGAACTTATTCCTCTTTCAACTCATCTTTTCTTGCTCATCTATTTTATCCCTCTCTTTGCGCTTTTTCCCCTCTTCGTTTTTCTCGTTCCCAGTAGTGGCATTGTGCAAGAAAAATTGATTCAAGCTTGTAACGTCAAACTGGTGCTAAGGCTTGCCTAAGGTTGAGAGCTACAGATGTTATCTTTTGTGTATCACTAAATCTATATAGGGGAGCTCTGCGTAGGTTTGAGGATTATCTTTGTTCTCTTCTTCACTTTCCCAGTAATGGTTAAAGGACAGAATTATCTACTAACTTTCCTTGCTTTGTTTTGGTGGACTCTGAAGGCTTTGAAATCTTCATAGCCGGTTGATGAAAGTCTAGACTCTAGCTCTAGCAATGACTGGTAGTTTCGAATGGCCTCCCAATTGCACCAGTTTGTTCTTCTTTCCCCCCACCCTCATACCCAAATTGACTTTTCTTGTCTGGAAATTGTAATTAGACTCAGATGGCAATGACATTATGGACTTATAGGACACCTGATGAAGTGTCGCTATCTAGACTATGGGGATTATCAACAGCTCAAATTTCTTAAACCCCTGCCAGTAGGTCAAACGTTATTCGTTCTCAGTTCTATCCTGTGCATGCAGCCCCAATCAGGCAGGCAAATGTTTTCACCCAATGTTCTGTATGGGATTATACCCTTGGGAGTGCTTTTTGTCTAATCGCTTTCTGTACTTCACCTTGCCAAGTCTAATTGCTGCGGAATTATCCCCCCCACAGTTTATTTGTCTGCATCCAAAATTCTTGTACTTGTACCCCTTAAACTTCCACATGTCACTGTAATCTCCTAGCGGAATGTGTCCTTTGATGTTTGACTACTTTTGATCATGTTATTTGTTCTCTTTGCAGTACCCAAACTGGTAGAAAAAGAAGAGGTGGCCCAGGGGGACTAAACAAGATATGTGGGGTTTCACCTGAACTTCAGGCCATCGTTGGGGTGCCTGCACTACCTAGGACTGAGGTTTAGACTACTTGATAATAAAATGTTCTCAACAATGGTTTGTTCTTTGGAACGTTAATCTTCTAAACTTGTGCTCTTGTTGGTTCAGATTGTGAAGCAGCTGTGGGCTTACATAAGGAAACACAATCTTCAAGATCCAAGTAACAAAAGGAAGATAATTTGTAATGATGAGCTGCGTTTGGTGTTTGAGACAGATTGTACTGACATGTTCAAAATGAACAAGTTGCTATCTAAGCATATCATCTCTCTTGAACCTACAAGTAGGTTGTTGATACCCTGTTTTTCATGTTCCCCTTTTGATATTTTTTTTTTCTGCTTCTTTGTTCATGTATAATCTTTTTCCCCTCTCACGATTTGAAGGTTGTGTGGACTAAGAACTGCAGTGTTTTGATGCTTTCAGAACCGGTACGTCAAAATTCCAAGAAACCGAAAGTTGAAGTGGAATCGGTGACACACAGTGCCGAATCTGGTCCCATTGTGGTAATCTCTGAAGCACTGGCAATTTTTTTTGGTACTGGTGAACGGGAGATGCTGAAGTCAGAGGTCTTAAGACGTGTTTGGGAGTACATAAAATACAACCAACTCGAGGTGGGTATCCATGCCTGTGGCTCTGTTCGATTTCTTTAGTTTGAGTTATGCCTTTTATTATTTGGCTACAACTGGCAATAAACATTATTCTGTGACATGCTGATTAGTCAATACACTGGTAGGATCCAGTTAGCTGTGTTTTCTTTTTCTTTCCTTTCCTTTTCCTTGTCCATTTTTATTTGGGGGTACTGTGGAGGGTGCTTTAGGTGGACATTCGAGCTTGGTTTGATAGTTATCTTCTTTTGAGTAGGTTTTCTCCTTACCTCATCCCTTTAGGAAGAAGTACATGAGTGTCCTTGTTAACAATCTCTGGGAATGCATTTCAAAGAGAAGTTCTGGAATATGTTTGCAGAATTTGTGGAGCATCTAATACCCTGATGGCATAGTATCGCACCTGAATATGCGTTGACTAATGGAAACAATTAGCTGTATAAAGTTGGGAGAAAACTACTTATTAGGGAAATTTTGTTTATGGATAAATTTTGGTACAAATGCGAGAAACATTATGGTTAACGTGCAGGTAGATCTTCATGTCTGAAAATTCATTTACCTGAGTTTGGACTTCTATGTTCAAGATATCTCCTTGTAAACAATGACAGTTGCAGGACTTCCACTGTTGTCTAAGTGCTTCCACTATAACATCGTCTTATCTAGACTTTGGCAGAAGCAAAGAGCACATTAATGCCAATCAATAGGTGATTGATGAGATGAGAAAGATGTGATGACCTTTTATTTCTCGATTAAATGGCTATAGACAAAGTTGAAAAAAAGTGATTTTCATAGTAGATACCAAGTGGGCTTCTTGAGTGTAGGCCTGTGGCCCTGTAGGTTGTAGTTTTTAAACAATTTTTCGACTTAAACATGTTGTCATTGTAGAAACTTTATGTCCATCTCAAAACCAATTGGCGGTGAGTGGAGAGGTCCCAAATGTTATTAAGTGATTACCCATTCCACTCCCAAGCAATGTGGGATTCTATTTCCTTAACATCCTCCTTCACGTGCAGCCGCGTTTGAAGTCTGTCACGTGTGGCCACTTTTTGGGTCCTATCATTGTGCAGCCTTTTTGTTGGTCTGTTATCGTGGGGTGTGGGTTGTGAATTTTTAAAATGTGGGGTGGAATGGGCCCTGCTTTGATACCATGTAGAAACTTGATGTCCATCTCAAAACCAATTGGCAGTGAGTGGAGAGGTCCCAAATGTTATTAAGTGATTACCCATTCCACTCCCAAGCAATGTGGGATGCTATTTCCTTAACAGTCATCACTAGTAATGAGCGGAATGATCCAACCAACTGATTGTTGCTATGTTATGATAAAATTGCCATATAAATGCTTAAAAAGTTATTAGTTCATTTTTATGTTTCTAAATTTCCAGTCTTGAGGGAATATCTTATTGTGCTACTTCCCCTCTCCTTTGAGCTCACTATGAGAATTGTTTTTCTATTTTCTAGTTTCTCAGTATAATGGTTGGGGAGTTACAAATATTGTTGCTTTGTGAACTGCTGTGACCCCTTTCTTTTTCCCAACTCACAGGATCCTACAAATCCTAGGGTGATTTCATGTGACACAAAGCTTCAAAAGCTTTTCGGATGTGCAAGAATTTCTGGAGTAGGGATATCTGAGATGTTGGCACGCCATCATCTGTTCGAGAAACGATGACGAGAGATCGTGCTGAGTTAGTGTGTTGCCTACTATATCTTTCATTGCTCATATATACACAATTTTTTTTTTTATATCATTTACGAACTGATGTTTGATCATGTGAGACCATTTTTATCAAGAATCTCATTTGAACAATACATTTGCATTCAACATGGGCATGAGTTGAATGTATTGCCTTCTCTTAGGTTTTGCATCACTTGAAGTTGAGAAACTTGGCACCTATTAGGTTTAGCCTTATTATATGGGAATCTTACAACTATGGATGGCTAGCTCGATACAGATGCATCAGGAATACTACATGTGGGGGCACCAGTGAAAAATGTTCAAACCTTGCCCTATACAGTAGTCTTTGGACCTACGCATTAGATATGCCAATTGTTCTACTTTGCAACAAGTCTAATCTTGCAGGTGGATTTTATTGCTTAGGATACATACAGTTGCTGTCTTTCAGGTTCTTGTTGCTATCATGTTTCCTCTTTGTTTTCCTCCCACTACACTTGAGCAGACCATAAAAAAAATAACGTTTATTATGTTTAGTTGTAGGAGGGCTGTGCGGGAATAATTGCCAGTCTTATATGGATTGAGCTGTTTAGGCATGCTTGAATGGAAGTCAATAATGCATTTAAAGAATCGAGGCAGTGACTTAATTTTCATTTTTAATGTCTCATGTTGTTAACCAAAGTGCCCATTATGGTAGTATTGAATCTGAAGTACTGAACCAAACTTGTTTACATTAATTTCCTTGCCTTAATTGTATGTAGCTATAGTGATATACAATACAAAAATGATACTTACACAACAATCCAAACACAACAACTTACACAACCTCTTACATACATGTGGGCTCCACACACACTACTATGTGTGGGCCCCACATGTATGTGAGAGCCTGAGAGGTTGTGTAAGTTGTGTTTGAATGGTTGTGTGAGTAGCATTGTCCTATACAATATTAATGGATTACATGATTTCTTGCAGATACATGGTGCTAATCTAACCTACAGCTTCTGACATAGCAAATACTAACTGGAGAGTTTTCATTGGCTTATAGGAAGATGTTTTTATACTGTACTCTATTTAAGTTGGGATTGTTTTAAAAATGTATGGTGCTAAGGGTCATTTTGTTCAGCAGGCACCACAGTCTTGTTGTGATTGTTTTGAAAATGTAAAGGTGCTAAGGGTCAGTTGTCATGTAGCAGGCACCACAGTATGTGATTGTTTTGAAAATGTAAAGGTGCTAAGGGTCAGTTGTTATGTAGCAGGCACCACAGTAAGATGTCGATACACTATACTGTTTTGTGTGCATCTTAATGGAAGGAGATTTCTGTTGGAATTTTTAACATAAACCGCAGACATCAATGGAAGATAATTCTAAGCTCCTAAATCTTAGTTAAGTTCGTTTTTGACTAATTGGCACTTTGACATATCCGTGTTTCACTGCCTGGAAACGATTTTTAGATACATAATCCATATACCAGCATGCAGTAGAGCCTCTTTTGTGTTCTACTGTGAAAGAGTAAAAGCATCCTTTGACAGAAAATACGATCCACAATTTGCAAATATACCAGAACAAGAGCGCTAAAAAGGGGATTGTATAAATATATGTCAAAACAATCCAATCCGCATGCAGTTTTTGACCTTTAAATGGTACATTCTATTTTAACTAAACTCAACTTAGCAACCATATGCTCTCCTGCTTCCGTACTAGATGAGCTAGCTAGTTCAGGCAACAGTTGGAAGCTACGTGATACTACCAGATAGCAGATTCACAGAAAATGAGCAAGGAATAATCACGGCGCATTCACATTACAGCCTCCATTCGCAAAATCCAAGTTACAACTCCTCCTGAAGTCATAAACCACCCAGCATCCACTGCACATATAAGTTAACCTTGTCAGCCACCAAATGAGAGTTGCATAGTTTATTAAGACCTGTCGCTGCGGGGGCCACCAAATATTGGTCGCATGTAACAATCATCGAACTTCCTCCAATAGTAGTGGATTGTGTACACAGGACTTTCCATTAGCATTGAGAAACTTTCCTTTGCGCGGGCAATATTAGTTGCGGTGGATTCATCAAAGGAAAGCAATGGAAGGGTTAGGTCCTCTTGCGCAGACGTGGGTTCCCGGTGAAGAATGCTGTCATGCGGATGTTGGGGAAGCAAGCAGTTTATGAGTGGCTTTGTGAGCATACCAAAAACCTACAGGGGAAAAAGTAGAAGACGAGGCGTATATGTCTATAATGTTTTTGAAGTTTGAAGGGTAAAGTTAGTTGGAAATTGTCAATGAAGCAAGCTGTGGCGTTCTGATTTAAGGCTGAATTTATAGCAATGCGAACAGTTCAGGACGTTCCAAAGCTTCCAACTTTTTATGTTTCAATTGAAACTGATGTACAAGTGAATAGCACAACCAAAGTAGCTTACTATTGTACTGAAGAGAACAATGATAATCGTGATGGTAACCATGGTCGCATTAATTGGATCCGATGTAACACCTGAGTATGTAAACTGCATGACACCAATAACAATATTTCGCCGCGTTAGCACATTTTCCTAAAAAATGTGAATACTTTGCAACCTCACTCCCTTTTGAAGTCGAAAAACCATTGACGCTGATAGGGAGAAAGGGAGGAAAGAACAAACCTGTTTGAACGCCAAAGCAATAGAGACTGCCCCTCTCATAAGACCAGCCCACCATATTACTACCTATGTATAGAACAAACTACCATCAAAACGGATATAGGAAATTGTCCTTGTTGGTAGAAAGGGACATAATACAGATTTTTGACTAGTCACCTGATGTTTGAATGTGATTGTTGATGATGAAGTGCCAGCATTTCGGTTCATGTAATTGGAAAGAGCAGACAGAGGAAACACAAAGGCTGCGCGTCCAAGACAAATCAGAAGCATCAAAGTACTGCAAATGCCCAACGAAGTCCCAAACCTGCAACAAGTGAAGGGATTCAGTTACGGAGGGCTTATAATTTAGCAGACTGTAAAGGACAGTGGATCTGAATGCCCTTATGCATCTGATCAGCTATTCTGTAATCCTAAAGAGGTAAGAGCTTCTCATTCAGTTTTGTGAAAAAAATGGTGTTCAAGTTAACTGTCAGACAATCACTTGATTTTGCTCTCATCGAAGACAGGAAAGCAAAGAGAAACCAAAATATTTTGGGTTGTCTAGCCTAATGCTAATTAGCTGGTAATATGCATATGAAAGCAGAGTATATGTGCATAAGATATAGAGAAACAACATGCAAACTCCAGACACAGATATGAACCATAAAATCTAAAACTCTAAATGATGAACTGGTGAGAATGAACAAAATAGTTAAAGTTTGAATTATAGTTACCTCAACTTGCTCATCTTCCATTTTTCGATGTCCAGCGCATCCATTCCCACGTAGAGGAAAATGAAAGTTTCTGCTATAAAAGACATCGCGGCAAATACATGCCTGCATTCACAACAAGAGTACAGTGAAGAAATTAGACAAGAAGAGTTGAGTGAAGTAACAATATACTTGAGTGGAGAAATTGGAGGGTTTTACCTAGGGCTGCAAACGAGCCGAGCCGAGCCGAGTTTTAGTGTGCTCGAGCTCGGCTCGCCAAAAATATAGTTGGCTCGAGCTCGGCTCGAGCTCGTGACGAGCTGCAGGACTCGAGCTCGAGCTCGGCTCGAGAAGTATTTACAGAGCTCGAGCTCGGCTCGTTCGGCTCGTTTACGAAACAAATATAAATATATTTATTTATTTATATATATGTGTGTATATAAATATAAATAAATATAAATATGTAAGTAAAATAATATATATATATATATATATAATATAGTTGGGCTCGCGAGCCAAGTCGAGCCGAGTTTTGACTAGCTCGAGCTCGGCTCGTTTATGAAACGAGCCCAACATTCGAGCTCGAGCTCGTTCGTTTATGTCTCGAACCGAGCCGAGTCGAGCCATTGTCGAGCCGAGCCTCGAGCCGCTCGCGAGCGGCTCGGATCGTTTGCACCCCTAGTTTTACCCCTCATTCATCTGTTATTTATTCCTATCCGCACAAGCCAAAATGTAAATACAATAAGCAGAACCGATACTAGTTAAATCCCCGAAACAAGAATCAGTCCAGCATAATAATTATGTGATTAGTACCTATGTACCTAGTTGTAATTCTTGAAGTCTCAGTTATATTGTGCCATGAATAATGAGACATCACAATCCCACAGAAGAAGACAGCCAGAATCCCACTAAGATGCAACAGCTGCAGAAAGCAGAAAAGACGAGAATAAACAACGGAACAAGAACTCCGTAAGCATTTTATGTATCTATAATTCAAATAAAAATTTGTAAGAAGTCAATAAAGTGAAAAATTTATAAACAATAATTATGGCTTTCCCACTAAGTTTGGTCATATGGCCTAACAGCCTTAACCGACACTGGAACCCAGCTATGGGATACTTGTTCTGGATACTCTCTCTCTCTCTCTGGAACCCAGCTATGGGATACTTGTTCTGGTTACTCTCTCTCTCTCTCTCTCTCTCTCTCTCTCTCTCTCTCTGGCTTGGGATACTTCGTCATCGTCCCTCACATCTTATTGCCCCCTGACACATACTGCCACCTCTACTTCCCTTCCAAAAGTCACTGCATCCTGTCTCTTTTCCTCCCCTCATCTTTCCTGCTGAAAATATTAGCCCCGTGCGTATTCAATCGGGAAAAGGTCACAGATACCCCTACTTCATTCCGGCTTCCGCTACTAATTTTTCACTACGGGGAAAGAATAGCATTCATCTGATTAAGGCTTTTTAAAAAAGAATCAGCTTTATGTACTACCACGGATCAAATAGTGTAGAATAATTCTGACCCAAGTATTATAAACGTTATTTTGAATTTATTAGGTGAAAAATTTAAGGCTAGCATTATTACCTCAGCCAACATGTACGACAGATACGGCATCAACATCATTAAAGCAATTTCACGAACACTTGAGTGTCTGCAGAGAAATGAAGATAGAGAATCTGGTGATTATAGAACCATTTAGCTCTTATCAATTGTCACACAGGTTACGATCCATACTTGCCAAAGTACAAGCCCTTCAGGACGTATGATGTTAAAAGCCCAGCCTGCGACAAACAAGAAACATTAATGCCATTTGTTTCTGTTACAGTTGAGCTAGAAAGCATGGTAACCAGAGTAGCACTTACATCAATCAGTTTTTTTCTCGTTTTGATAAGTAACTTAGATCAATTGTTACTTGGTAGCAAGTTAGTACAACATACTGATGTACACTGACATGGGCGTGAAGTACGCCACAGGATTCAAGAAGAAAAAGGATACATGTAGCAGCACATGGCGGGAACAAATCCCGGCCTGGAAATATCACATTATTGAGGCTTCAACTTTTTTCTTGATTACGGGGACACCAATCCCTTCACAAAATTAGTTAACATCCTTTTTTTTCCTGCTTACTTATGTTTCATCCCATCCCATGCCTCTCTACTCTGATTCTTAGCGTCCACAAAAACTGGAATAGTTGAACCTGATTAAAATGATCCCCACATACTAGAGCAATTAGTACCAACTTCTAGCCAGAAGCCTCTATGGCATACACATATTATGGCTATCCCTTACCATGGGAAACACATCTTATGCCTATGAGTAAGATTCCATTACAATCAAATTTGGACAGCTTAATCCAACAGACTACCAAGAAGAGTGAAATGGTAAACAAGAAAGGTAACATATCGCATCAGACGTAGTAAGACAACTAGCATGCTAATTAGAACCCACACCAAAAATGAGTTGATCATCGTACAGAACAGCTTCAAGCTTTAGAAACACAAAAGCTTGTTCAACATATCTGAACTTACACCAACTCCAAGAATAGTGCTAGTGGAGAACAAGTACAAGAAATCTCCAAAGACATGAGCAGCTGCCAAGGCATCAAGTCTAGATACATCAAGCTTCTGAACTGCATTGAAGAGAACAACTGTTGTCGCATCGTTCACCACTCCTTCCCCAAATACTAGACTGTACAGCAATGGAGTCTCATCTTGATGTAGAACCTACAAGCACATTTAATATATTTTGGAAAACCATAAGATGGCTGGTCATATATCATGAAATTGATGCAGTGAAGTCAAATATACTAGCATTAACCAACCTGCAGCGTACACACTGTATCCGTTGAGGAAAATATTGTTCCAATCGCTGAACCAAATCAAAAACAAAACTAGGTTACTCCGAAAAGTTTTATGTTAAAATTACAGTTAAAATACATGTTGATGGCCTGGTAATATGATGTTCAAAGATAATGAGATGGATAATGCCTAACCAAGATAGTCACGAGGAGTCAAACCAACAAATCCGAACCTAGGGAACAACCACCGGCTGCCTAATAAAAACAACATTCTGAAATCAGCTATGGCTGCCTAATAAAAACAACATTCAGAAATCAGATATGATTTAACGAATTTAGTAATCGAGAGCACAGAAAGTTATAAATTAGAAAATCTGATATGGAAGTAAAAAGAAAATCATAAGAACAAAGAATATATATCACCAGCTGTGATAATGACGGATGATATGAAAACACCTACTACTCCAAACAGCAGGATCGTTAAGAAGTTATGGAAGAACTGTTTCTTCTTGACCTGAAATCTGGTGAAAGAGTTAGAAAATAGCTAATCCATTTTGATTTCAATTCGAGTATAACTCACAAAGAAGTTGGCCTTACCCGGCATTAAATACTATCGGTGGAAGGAGATATATAAAGAACAGTTCTTCATCAAATCTTAGGATGTGAGAACTTCTCCACTTGCTTACCAACAAGATAACTATACCACTAAGGCATCCCTGATTGTGAAGTACAAACAAGTTAATTAGACTAATGAAAGAATGAGAGGAAAAACTGACAGAACTAGAGCCAACATTATAACATGAACGTAGCAAAAGAGATTACAGGCAAAGTATTAGCAAGGACAAACCCATCATTATCTCATGCCGAATTGGTGTAGTTTATTGTGCTCGGTCTAGCCCTCTGGACCCTAACTTGGGTTTACAACGTACTTTGAAGCGAACAAGGGAAAATGGGAACTAACATAAATTAGTTATACTATGCAATGACAAGATGGTTCCAATCCCGCAAAACACAAGAAAGATGATCAATCTCACAGAAAAAGAAAAAAGAAGTTCACCAGTGTTCCCAAGTCCAAGGCAGATGGAGGGGAGAAATCCAATAAACACAATAAGAATTAAGACGCTCAACCTCTCTACACAGCCTCTCTGACTTGCACTGGCACCAAATTATGGGTAATGATTTCCTAACTCCACTTTATCTCCCAATTCACTCAAAATTTTGTACACTTAGTATTTCAAAATTAAACACAACATAATTCTCAAAGTAAACTAAAACTAAAAATTTGGAATGCATTCATAAAAAAGGAGAATCTGAAAATTGTTTACCAGAATCATCTCAGAAATCCCAATAGGTACATCATAGAATGAAAGCCTCGTCCTACTCCACATCAGCCTCCGTAAAAGGCCTTACACACTAACTCTGATCTGATAGTACATAAAAATGCAACCCCTTATTGGCCTCAATGGCCTTCACCTATTTCCTTCTCCAATCATGCTATCTCTGAAATAATCTATTGGCACTCACCTCGTTGCTATAAAAAAAAGATATTCCGAAATTATGATAAATAGCTCAAACAAAACCCAGGCAGTGACTTCTGGAATCCAGTAAAAGTCAAGAAAGTAATTTCTGTCTCCAATCAGTCTACTTTGTATCCTCAGATATCCGGCTTACCAAGCTGGTAGAACTCTTTCGTTCTTTGTGGAGTGTAAATTTACTGTGTGAAAATCATTGCCCATAGTTGTACATTCTATCTATCTTTGTTAATAAAAGAGCTTTGGAAACCTTACACGCACATGTCGAATATTCTTGAGAGACCAATCCTACTGTCCACTAGTAGGGGGCTGGACCAATTTAAGCAGGGACAAAGCCCATACAACTGACCTATGAGAGTTGAGAGCACCAGGTGTTAAAGCATCCCAGCTCAAAACCAATTGGGAATGATTAGAGGGGCTGCCTAGGCTCATACACTAGTCTTGGATGTTACAACTCACCAATGTGGGACAAGCTCACACCCGGTTTCAAACCTGAGAGTCAGAAAAGGGAGAAATCTTCTAAATGCAGATCTTGACCACCAAGCCAATGGCCAACCCCTTGGTTGGGTTTGCGCATTCATATCTTCAACTCATAGGACTCCCCAATATCTCAAGTGATGCGGCTCTCACAATTTTCCCTTCCCACATGCAAGAGCTTAACTACCCCCCCACTAACTATCCCTTATCAAATGTCCAACCATCCATTGCTCGTGCAATGTGAAATTCAAAACCTACAGTCACGTTGGCTTTCTGTAAACATGGATCAAGGACAGAAACATTCTTTCAATTCAGACGGACAATAACAAAAAAGAAAAAACAGTGGAATATACATTGATTGAGAGAGAGAGAGAGAGTACGATGAAAATAGCAGTGATGGATTCGTTAAGCCAGCGGTTTTCTTCGAGCAAGTGGCCGATGATCAAACAGAGGCAGAGAACGGCCACGAACACCGTAATCGGAACCACACTGCCGTGCTCGTTTCCTGCGTTCGTTACTGATTCATAATAGAACTCCATCTTAGGAGAGAGAGAGAGAGAGAGAGAGAGAGAGAGAGAGAGAGAGAGTTTTGCGAGCTTGCTTTGCTGCTTCCTCCTGTCCTGCGAGCTAGAGGGAGAGAGAGAGAGAATTGCCCGGGAAATGGAGACCGACTCGTGATTAATCTGTTGGGATTTAGGGGGTGACGCGTGGCAGAAATGCATGACGTGGAGTAACAGATGTCCAGTTCAGCACGTGTGTCGCGTTTTGTTTTGGGTTCGTCTCTCTCGACCATGCAACGCCACATGTGGGCCGAATCAAGTGGGCCTTTCTGACAGCCAAAACCAGGGTTGTCTTCATTGGCAAGGGCATTGTTCCCATCTCGAACGTGTGAATTCGTTTTTCTCAGGAGTTAGAAAGCTCATGTGGATATATAGTCTTATGGACGTGTCCAATAGTTCCTTCCTAGCTTCTTCAAACTATTTTCCGTGCGTGTTAGCTTTCCGGACAAAACGTTAAGATGATAAAATTCGAAGCCTTTGAAGCGTATCTAAAGACACTATCTTTAGAACGTAATTTGTACCCACTCGATAGAGTTTGTTGTTGAGTTCAGGCAAATTCGGTGAAGACTTGCAACCAACAAAATTGAAACACTTCCAAGAAATCCTCTTGTCTACCGTAACTATTATGCGAGAGAGAGATGATTATGTGGAGTGGAGTAACTGACATTGGGGTGAAAAAGAATTTTATATAGGAGTCTGGTAAAGATGTGCCCATTTGGAAAGATTATACATCTCTTGGAAGAATTACATCCATTGGAAGAGTAGTCACACCCTTTCATTATGCATCACACCCATGGAATTAGTTTCTTTCACACTCCTCTGTTTGAATAAACACACCCCTTGAACAATTAGTTCTCTACACACCCATTCGTTTAAAAGACATCCATTCGTTCGATTAAAATCGGACCGTTGATTAGGCGCTCCAAATCCAACAATAACACATCGTTGTTTTTTTAATGAACCGGAACCACGCAGTGTGTGCAAAGTATATAATCAAACATGAGACAAAATGTCTCAACATTTCCTACAACCGATTTTTGGTGGATTAATCTCATTTCGTTTCGGTGTGTGGATGTCGCTCGTAGCCAAGGATGGACCGAGCCCGAATGCCACGGATGGACCGGGCGACTAGCTTGTCGCCCCATTCAAGTTTTAATTTGTTTTCATAATTGTAGTAGTTTTTTTCTTTCAAACTATCAATTGTGCTATGCGCACATCTACATGCACAACAGATGTAGTTTGTGGGGCCTACTTTGAATCCCCTAAAGATGATCCTTTGTGAAGTGGTTTCAAACGAGTTGATATATAGTATCATGCCACTGCCCCCGGGATGAAGGAATTATAGTATATGTTAAAGTTGATTACTGTGCTTTCTATGTCAATAGGATTTCTTCCTAGTGTTAGTTTCACAAATTAATTTGTTCGTACTTAGTTTCACAAATTGGTTTTTTCGTATCAACTAATCAGAATTTTCATATGGAACGTTCACTATAAGGAAAAAAACCACTGAAGATGTGTGTGTATAACTGTCATAATCAGCTAGCCAAATAAATTTCTATTAATTCCAGTTTGCTTTCTTCTTATCTTTTAGTGTGTATTTTTGATATACAATACAAGTTTGGAACCGTGAAATTGATTAAGTTTGGTTGTTATGCCTAGTTTCCCAAATTTAAATTTTCAAAAGTAACAATTTAGCCCTTGAATTTGTACGAAACCAAAGGTTTGGAATGGTGGGCACTCTTATTTCTTCTCATTCTAGAGAGAGAGAGGGGTCCACTCTCTCTTCAGTCCTGCCGGAGGAGAGAGAGTATTACATATTAGTAGTATTTGAAAAGTTAAGCGAGCAAACTAATCTATCGAGCGCGTTCATGTAGCTACCCATTGCTCCCAAGAGTCCCAACTCACTTGAGCCATGATCGTGCATTGAAGGAGAGGGTTGGGACTCACTTGAGCCACGAAGCACTGGATAATTGCTCATCTAAACACACCACATTAAAGGGCTCTCCCTATAAAAGGAAGGCCAACTCCTACGACCATTCTCAGACTATACATCTCTTAGATATGTGCGGGACCGACACATATGTGAGAGAGGTGGCCCGGGAGTGGTTGGTAGAAGTGTACATAATATTGTTGTTAAACGTGTAGGACCGACACATGTGTGAGAGAGATGGTCGATGAGAATATACGTAACATTGTTAAAGTACTACAGATTTGTCTGTGCCACTAACCTGTAGTTTTTCCAAATATATGTTTTGCTTTTGAGTCTGGTAGAAGTACTACAGATCACCGATTTAATTAGTGAGAGATTAGTATTTGGAAAGTTAGGGAGAAAATTACATTAATTACTTTCACAATCACTTGCAGGGTTCATACCCTGTAGATGAATAACTGAGATGGTGTTCAAATAGGGTATAATCATTAGGTACTCTCAGAGTATTATGTGGTATGGCTATGCAGTACTCTTCCACAAATAAAAGATCGTCACCATTCAATGTGAGTTGCACCTTGTCTTCCAATCACATAATAAAAGTGTGATAATGTCTCTACATAAACGGTTGAGACTACTAGGTAGACAATGTCACGTGGTTCTTCGGAAGCGGCGAATAATTACTCGTCCAAATATATGTGAATAAGTTGAGTTGGTTGATGGAAATGACAAAACACCAATACCATCCAGCCAGCTTAGCCTTGCCATCTTAAGAAAGCAGAATAATTTGTTGGTCCATGTTGAATTTAAGAGCTCTTTCTTTAGAAGGAAAGGCCAGCTCGAAATGGGACAATACCACTTCTCTCCTTCTCTCTCCCCTTATGCTAAGTGCTAAAAAACGAGCTATACTTTGTTGGTCCATGCTGCTACCCTAATAAATTAATTATGTTTTAGTACGAATGTCTGAAACACGGTATACTTCCATTCCAAAACGGTAAATTTAACGATCTAAATCGATTCTCGATTTTCTTCAAAAAAAAATAATTTTGAACTCACTAATGTAAAGTTCTAGTGAGAATGGAATTCTAGTGAGCGAAAATGAAAAAATACGGTCATTATATTCCTTGAAATTTGTTCTACATTGAATATTTTGAAAATATTCAAAATACAAATACCAACACAACATACCTGTGGCGTATCACCTTCCAGTTCTAGTTTCTTGTACCACTACACAACATACCCGACCTTGCACCACTGAATGATTTCTCCTCCAAACCCACCCCAGTTAAGGCTCTCACTTTAAAAGGAAGGCCTACTCAAATGTCACAATTTCATTTCCCTCTCTCTCTCTCTCTCTTCAGTTTGGAAGTTTCCACAGTTGGGAAAAAGTTTCCATCTTCAACTTCTCTTAACATATTTTGCCAGCTGCCAAGAGAACCAGAAAATTTCATCGGAGACCTGTTGTAGTTTCACGGCTGGCGGCATCTTCCGGCAAAAAATGAGTAGGTTTGGGCTGCTTCTGTGCATCTTACTGCTACTTCTCTGGGCGGCTTTGGCTTCTGCCAAGGGATCAAGGAACAGAAGCAGTGTGTGGCAGACGCTAGACGGTTACTCTTTCACCTCCTCCTTTTCTTTTCTTCTAGTAGTGCTCTCTTGCTCCATGTTTGGTTGCTGAGAAACTTCTTGGACATCATGAAAGAAAATAAGATACGGAAATAAAAGTAAATACCCATGATTTGTTCTTTTTGTATTTTCGAAAAGAGCTCATTAGCAGTGGAAATTCTGGTGGTTATGGTGAACCTCTTAAAATTTAGCACCACTTAGAATTCGGCACCACTTATAGAATCTTGAGCATTTACTCAAATGAGCAAACTCAAATCTAAGCACGAATTTGAGTGCATGATTCAAGAATATCATAGTTGTGAATCTGAAAAGGAGAAAATGGCCTTGTAAAGTCTAAGTAAAAATTTGAGTCCCAGATTTAAGGGAAGTTGGAGTAAGAAATCAATTTGATATATGAGTTTGTGTCAAAGATTGAGTGAATTTTTAGAAGTTCAAGATATAGAGCATCCATCCGTTAAGAAAACTTACCTATTCTCTTCATTTTGAGCTATATGATCCACCAACGGATTTGTTTCGGGGTTTTTTTCCGCAGGAAATGCACCCTTAGTTGTAGCTCGTGGTGGCTTTTCAGGGGTGTTTCCTGATTCCAGTGACTTTGCCTACAACCTCACCAGAGTGCTTGGCTTGCCCAATGTGGTCTACTGGTGTGATGTGCAACTGACAAAAGATGGAGCTGGCATTTGCTTTCCAGATCTCAGGCTTGAGAATGGCTCCACCGTTGATAGATTACCCGGTCAGGAAAACAAGCACAACACCTACCTTGTTAATGGTGCATCTATGCAAGGCTGGTTCACTGTTGATTTCACTCTCGATGATCTGTGGAATATCACTTGTAAGTTTATTTGTTTGATGGCCTTCTCTTGCAGTTTACGGTGACCTTATTTATGACCTCACATTCTTATGTGCTGCACGATTGTATTTGCGTACTTTGGTCACGATGGGTAAGCATAATCCTTGATTTTTTTCGACTTCAAAAATTAAAAAACTTTTCTGTCATAATTTTGACAGAAATACTTTTGGAGATATTTGAAATGGTTTTCGAGATTTATACACATTTTACATGGTCAACTTTTCTTTTGTATATGCTTGGAAACTGATACGTGAGGAACAACTTGTATGTGGTCAATGGTTTGATTGAATAGAACCAAACTGTATTGTGTTCTTCATGTTACATGACTTTGGAAAAAAGAGTGTTCTGCTTTTGGACATGTCATTGTGTTGACACTTCCGTTTTATGTCTGAACAGTAAAACAGGGAGTTAATTCCCGGCCCGATAAATTTGACAGATTATACCTCCCAATTCTTACTGTTCAAGATTTGATTAGCCAGCAGTTCAGCCCACCAGGACTATGGTTGAATATCCAGGTAAATACTTATTTGCATTTTTCATGATACATTAATTTATGTTCATTCTTCCAGTGCATATTTTTCTTATCCACTGCGAACTACTTTGGCCAAATACTTCTGCAGCATGATGCATTCTTCAGGCAGAGAAACTTGAGCATGAGAAGCTTTGTAATTTCTGTATTTAAAAGTGCTATAGTTGATTATGTATCTTCGCCGGAGGTGAACTTCCTCAGGAGTATATTGGCTCAGAAACCAAGCAGAACAAAACTAGTCTTCAGGTTTCTGGGACAGGATGAAGTTGAGCCTTCAATCAACCAGACTTACGGTTCTCTATCACGAAACCTTGCGACTATCAAGGCATTTGCCTCTGGGATTCTAGTTCCCAAGTCTTATATATGGCCTGTCGACGAAAATCTATATTTACAGCCTCATACCTCTCTTGTCCTTGATGCTCATGCTGAAGGTCTGGAAGTCTTTGCATCAGATTTTGCAAACGATGTTCCTTTCGCCTATAACTTCAGTTATGATCCTGTAGCTGAGTATCTTTCTTTTATTGACAACGGAGAATTCTCTGTCGATGGTGTGATTTCTGATTTCGCAATAACTCCAACAGAGGCCATATGTAAGTTATCCAGTCTTCTTATTTTATAGAGTTGGTACTTAGTCAAAGGATGAGAGTAAATACTGATTTAAGATCTCCAATCTTTTCCCCTTGGCCCTTTCAACCATTGTGTAACTTTCCATGGAGGTCTCCAACATCAGCTGATTTGAGCGCTTTCTAGCCTAAAACCATGAATATACCCTTTCGTGCTCATGTATTAGATGTATTCCATAATCCATGATACACGTTATATGATCTTATTTGAGCACAATAATCGTCCCGAAGAATCTTCTTAACTGATAGATATACATGGATCTTAATGCACAACTAGTTGCTAACTGAAAATGTAAGTAAAAATTATATGTAAAAGAAACTCCCAAACCTTTTTAGATTAAAACTATTCTCCAGTTTTTGTACTTTAGATGAATTAGGACTATGATAGTCCGAAGCATACATGTCAGGATGTTATCGGGCCTAAGAGGTTCGCCATAGACCTGGCACAACGTGCTTCTTGGGTCGCGTGTTAGATTTGCTTTATCAAAGCTGTTGTATAAAACCTTTAGACCCCTTCTACATATCTCTTTCACTACTAGTGCCCTACTAATTGCTTAACTTCAGAAACATTTTATTCTGATGCTAACCTTTTTTTCTTTTCATAAATTGCAGCATGCTTCTCTCACATAGACAACAATGTGTCACGAGACTCCGGAAAAGGTATGCCGTAGTTCTTAGTGCACCATCTGACATGGCACATTCATATTAATCGGTATAAGCATATAACGGGTCCCAAGTGAATATCCTTAACGTCTTATCATTTATAAAAACAAAAATATGGTAATATACATAATGACTTAACTATAGCTTTGTTGCATCATAATCTTGTGATAGATTAGATTGATTTCATATGATATGACCTTGCTTTCAGCAATTCCTCTGGTCATATCAACCAACGGATCAAGTGGGGACTACCCTGGTTGTACTGATTTGGCTTATGAGGGAGCTATGTCAGATGGAGCAGACGTTCTTGGCTGTCCTGTTCAAATGTCAAAGGATGGCATACCTTTTTGCTTAGGATCCGTTAATCTTATCGATAGCACAACAATTGCTCAATCAGAATTTAGCAACCTTACAACATCCATTCCTGAACTTGGTGTAGTCAATGGAATATTTACCTTCAGCCTAACATGGAGCCAGATTCTGAGTTTGACCCGTAAGTTGAAACTGGTGCTAAACTTTTTCTATTGTGCGTGGAGATTCTTCATCATCTTGCTTTGCTTTTTTAGGCCATGTTTCTTCATCACTCTTTCATATACGTAATTACAATGGTCTGTATTTTGTATCCATGCCGACTCAAATAGTACAGGCCATTCACTCATCCCAGCCCCTATATAATGGGGTTTCCACTGCAGCATATGTTTGATGGGCTCCTTTAAACTCTGAGAACACCCTACCGTTACTCTTGAGGAATAAAAGTAAACGCCAAGGCCATGCAGCTATAGAGTTCTTGAAACTACACAACGCCAATACATCAAATTCTAGAGGACAACGAATATATGTTTATAAACGTAACTAGACTATGAAAAATCATGTGTCGCAAGTCCTAGCTAATTTTGGGGTTATTACAGCAAATAGTTGTATGTAACATATGAACTGTGAAAAGTAAGCCCGACACAAAGGAGAAATGTCTCATTTTCACCAGGCCTTTCTGGCTGATTACGGTACTTAGCTTTCAGTGGGGTTTATTTTCCTAGTCAGGTGTGAGATGTTTCTTGGCTTATACGGAGTATATCTGTTTTAGTAACAGTAACATTACAGCAGCGCGCATCACATACAAATGTGAAAGAAAAGGCTGTCTGAAGAGAACACAGCCACGTTCACCTTAGGTTTTCCATTTCTGAAAACCCTTGTCCATGCATTTAACTTCTTTGTTTTACTCCTACAGTAGAAGCATTGCCTTCATTGATTTATCATAGCTAATAGTTAGATGACATGCTTATATATATTGTTTCGTACTGCAGCGGCAATATTGAATCCCTATGCAAACTATAGATTGTACCGTAATCCTAAGTTCAAGAATGCTGGAAATTATATGGCATTGACTGAGTTTCTGCTCCTTGCTAGCAACGCCAGTTCAGTTTCTGGTGTATTGATCATTGTAGAGGTGAAGTTGAATTTACGCCATCTTTATCGCACCATTCCAATTTCAATCTGAGATAAACAATCTGAGATATATGATAAAGCATTTCTAACTTGAAGTATTTGTCGGAAATGCTGGTTTTGTAGTCCTAAGAAGTAAGAACAACTTGCTTCAAAGAAACTTCAGCCATAAGTACATATTTGATGCAAAAGCGTTAGGAACTGAAAGCTTGCAAAAATAGAAGGCAGGATTTTCACGTTCAACAAATGAATATGATGAGAAAGAAAATGACACAAGTTTGAGCATCCCCAAAACATGAGTAGAACTTCAAATAAAAGAAGCTTTTTCTCTGAATCTTTTCCTCTTTGCTTTTCTTTGTTTAGCTTCTGCTCAATATAAATTGACTTTTCCTGTTGTCTGGTCTAGAAAAAATCAGGAAAAAAAGAAAATATAATGCTAAAAACACTGGAAAATTTGGGTTTTTGTTACTGTATATTTCTTTCTTTTTTGGTTCCTCTCAAGACAAACTGGAGCACTAAAATGTTTAAACCAAGAACTCAAAGTAGTTCATTGAAGAAAAAATATTAGAAGAAAGCTCAAGTTCTTAGATCTCCCAAACATAGCCTTCGTTGACCCCGATAGATCAAATGAATTGATATCATTGGAATGCACTACATTAGATGGAAATAAAGAAAAGTTGCATATTCTTTGTATGGCACTAGACTGAGTCAATCATTTATGCTGTTTTTTTTTTCTTCCATACAGAATGCAGCTTATTTAGCCAAAAACCAGGGTTTAAGTGTAACCGATGCTGTTCTTGATGTCTTACAAGATGCTATCCTCGATAATGTAAAAGTAATGATTCAGTCCACAAACAGCTCGGTTCTGATCAAACTCAAGGAGGAAAGCAATTATGAGCGTGTTTACAAGGTGGACGAGGACATCCGCGATGTAGATAACTCTACCATTAGAGAGATCAAGAAGTTTGCTGATTCTGTAGTTATAAGCAAGGCCTCCATATTTCCTAATGTCGAGAAGTATCTTACTGGCAGGACAGATGTTGTGCAAAAGCTACAGGCATTCGAACTAAAGGTGTACGCAGAAGTTTTTCAAAATGAGTTTGTGTCTCAGGCCTGGGATTTCTTCTCAGATGTGAATGTGGAAATCAACAACTTCGTAATGGGTGGGGGAGTCGATGGCATCATCACAGAATTTCCTAGAACGGCTGTTCAATACAGGAGTAAGTGCATGTATTTATCTTCAGTTATCACACAATGTCTTGTTTTGTTGGCCCATGGATGATTTCTTGGGAAGAAACTTTCACCGGTTTGTTTAGTAATGAATTTTCAACCTGTGTTACTTGGGTTAGGTCGATTAGGATTCATGTGTCAGCTGCAGGTATATGGCCAAAGTGTTGGATTTGTCTAAGTTCTATCTTAAGGGCGTGGGGATATCCCAAACTATTCATGTTGCTTGCCGCGTTTCTTTGATTTTGTAGGATAAATGGTGTTTTACTAGGTGCCTTAGGACTTTTCACGCCTATTTATAATTCCTTCCGGTAGATCCTAATTATCTTGCCTGCTGGATAGGTTAAAGTCATACTAAACATGTCGGATACAGATTCCACACTCTTATCTGAGTGGATAAGTGTGTACCAATTATCATGGGGATTTGAATTATCTCCAGTCCTCATTTTGGTCCAGAAAGTCGCATGCCCATCTCGACAATGGTCAAAAATTGTTGATAGTCTCTAACCAGAACAGACTATCCAAAAATCCAAGCCATCATTAACTTCTGAAGTTGGTTCAATAAGCTTGCAATTTTTTCCCAACAAAATGTTCACGAGTATATATCATGATGCAGAGGCAATTTTAGAGCTTATAACAGCGCTGAATTTGATTTCA
Source organism: Rhododendron mucronatum var. ripense (assembly GCA_019656295.1). Lineage (NCBI taxonomy): Eukaryota > Viridiplantae > Streptophyta > Magnoliopsida > Ericales > Ericaceae > Rhododendron > Rhododendron mucronatum. The sequence continues at coordinate 3,618,790 of BPLT01000024.1, forward strand.
TATATTTCGTATGGAACGAAATTTTGTGTGATAAAGTTGTTGGTAGTGCTTTCAGCGTTAATTCAACGTTAACAAGAATTGGTGCTATGGTGGATTGCAGGGAACAAATGTTACTTAGGACTGAGGGAAGACGAGATCCCACAATTCATGCTACCTGTATACAGCAAGGGTCTATGGTCAACCATGGATCCTCAGGACCGGCCACCAGCTGAAGCTCCTAAACCGGTCCTGACCCATGCAGACGTGGTTGAGCCACCTCTACCCCCAGTGGTGCCGAAAGCAGCCCCGCCTTCTGATAGAGGCAGTGGGTTTATACCATCAGCTCCAACCCCAAAACTAAATGGGCAGCCTAAAGTTGTGGCATTCAACATCCCGTCTTATCTAGCCGTTCTCATCGCTACTCTTGCCCCATTCTGAAAACAACTTGAGATCGTTTCGCTTGCTCTTTTCCCTTTGCCATGCGAGTAGTTGAAAATTTTCTTCCATTTCTGATAGTTTGGTTGCGCCGAAAGATGTCTTTATTTCGATATAGACTACTTACGTTCAATTATTGCTGCAATCCTTCTTCATTCCAGTGTATTTTCCAATGGGGCCGGGTCATGTTGATTTGATGATTTCTCCTATGCTAGCATATAAAGTGTATTGTTATTGCATTTGCGCTATTGTTTCCACATTCCTTTCGGGATACTTGTGGAAGGTATTTGTATGTTCTCCCACCGTGCGACGATCCCGTTCTTTACTCGTACTAGGGCTCCGTTTGTTTAGACGTAAACTATTTTACCTATTTTCCGTTGTTTGGCTGTGTAAAAAATGAGAAAAATATTTTACATATAAAACATTCTCCATCAATTTGATGAAAATGGCTTACCCTTAAATTTTCCGTAAGTTATTTTCTTTGAAATGAACTTGCTGCCTCCTACTGCAATTCTCACTGCTCAATTTCCTCGATCGTCAGTCTTGACTCACGTTCAAAGTTTCAATAATCTCATATCTCTCTATTTTGTTGATTTCTGAAAATATTTTCAAGTGCGAACCAAACACCGAAAAATAAAAATTTGAAGTTTGTTTTTTGAAAAAACATTCTTCATGGAAAATATTTTAATTGTAAAATATTTTACATTGAAATAAATAGAGCCTAGATCAATTCGTAGCTTTTCCTATGCTTTTATTGAAAATTTGGTGTTCGATCTCCTACACGGGTTTTTAATCTGCGTATACGGTCATGTGGATGCGTAGGTAAAGAACGGGTTTTTAAATCTGCTTAAAATAAGATTGCAGCCATCACTTCATTTTATTATACATGTATTTTATTTTTTTTTGGTCTTGGTTCGTTTGGCAAAATAAGCCAAACGGCTTTTTTTTTTTGTCCTTATTTAAAAAAAATCACATTTGTTAGTTTTTCGTCAATTTTTTTGAAAATTATTGTTTCTTTATGACGAGAGGAATCTAAAAAGTAAAAAATTACCATCAAAACTATTTTTTTAATAAAAACGAAAAAATTGGCTTATTGACTTTTTTTTTGTCTTTATTCAAAAAAATTGTGTTTTAATCGTAATTTTTTTATTTTTTTAGATTCCTCTCGTTAGGAAGAAACAATAATTCTCAAAACATCAATGAAAAACTAATAAATGCAATTTTTTTGAATAAGAAAAAAAAAAAGAAGTCATTTTGCCAAATGATGATGACACTGTTGTCTTTGTCTACTCCTTTTTGCTGAATACTGTTTTTTGGCAGAAGATTTTTTTTTTTGGTCTACTAGTAATGTAATTTTCATAAGTAGAGAATTTCATATCATTTCTATCTCTGTTTTCTTCTTTGTCTCTGTTGATAGATGATGATGATTCTCTGATGCGGATTTGCATGAGGAATAGACACAGTAATAAATTTGACAAAGCAATCTCATCCGAAAGCAATAAATGATGTGGTAGTGGTGTTGCCACAACCATATTTTTCGGCTGATGACTAAAATGTGATGTAATGTTGAAATCACAACCAGCTGCAACCAGGCATATGTCTATGTATTCAGGTTGTCAGTTTACGCATCCCGATTAATTTTTGGAAGGCCAATCTAAACGCACCCGATCAATATTTTTTGGTACATAGGGCTTCCTAACGCATAGACAGTTCTGAAATCTTTTATTTTTTATTTTTATATATTCTAGTCGATAGAAATCATGATTAGGTTACCTAAATTTAATAATGCTAACCGAGATTAAATGGTACTTATCGAATCAAGAAGAGAGAATAGTTTGAGTGGCATTCTTCTTAAACCGAGTTTGAGATGGGCTTTGATTGCTTCGATCTTTAATCCTTGACCGGGCTTCTTTTTTATTTATTCGTACGACAGTAACCTTCACCAATAATGTCTCAATTGTTAATTGGATGTACGTAATCATACGAATATATATCCCCGCAATATGTTTTAAGGATGTACTTGGAATTCAAGGCAAAGAAAGGTGAGAATAATTCTTAGTTGGTTCCTAATTAGTAGTTAAGAGGGGAAAAACACCGAAAAAGAAGATCAATTTACTGTTCTTCACATGTTTCTTTCTTATTTTTTGTCTCAGATACTCAACTTTTTAATTTATTAACAAATTACGTTGTCTTGCTTTTCCCACTAATTTTCAATGCGGAATTTTTACCACTCCACATGCTCCCTAAATTATTGGATTTTTTTTTTTTTTTTTGGGTGGGGGGAGGGGGCGTATTTTTTATTGAAATTTTTGTTTAGTTTTTCATGTAATTTTTGGGATTAATCATTCTTCTTGACAAGAGAAATCAGATAAATAAAACAATATGCACCGAAATTGAAAATATTTCATATAAGACGATGGGGATACCAAAAATACCAGTTGTTCGGTCTTTTTTCGTCATTCGGTAACTTATTTTGAAATTTGGTCATATATATACAGTCGAACCTGAGACGTAGGATGTAGCAAACACTTAAGTCTCAGGCTAAGACCACTCAGCCAAACCCCGTTGGAGTTAAACTCCTCTCGTCAAGACAGATATTCAATCTGAAAAGAAAAAATATAACGTGAATCTAACATAAATACAAGGAAAAAAAAATAATACAAACAAAAATTACTCAAGAACAGAACAGAGGCCTTAAAGATTTCGTCATCATTCGTTAACTCGTAGATCATCAAAAGTATGCGGGTGCGTACGTGGACCACGTTTGTTTCGTATCGAAAGAGGTTTCGAAAAGTCCAACACAAAGAAAGGACCGTGTTTCTCCACCTCATTCGCATTTGCTGCCGATTTTAAATCAACGGCTACCAATGCGTCATGCTTTTGTCTTTGTGTCGTCATTAGAATACTGCCCCGTAGAAGCAAAAAAGAGAACCCCTGATCGAACCCCAGGAAGGAAGGAAGGACCACGGTCCATGTTTGTTTCCCCACCTCTCATCTTCCATGTCCCACCCCCAGCACCATTCTTCATTTTTTTTAAATACAGTAGTCATTTGATTTGATGCTTCCGATTCTCTTCTCTTTTAAGGAGTAATTCTGTAGAGGACAAGGCTTGCACTTGGCCGTTACGTGGGTTCATTTTTATGGTCGGAACCGCTCATATTATAGAACCTGTTGAAATCACTGACTGCAGAAAAAAGTCATGCGATTTGGGCACTGATTAATGCCTACTAATTTGAGTACATTTATTTTCTCTATAGAAATGGGTTTAGTCAAATGTGGGCTGAAGCCGCAAAACCATTTCAAAAGAGGAATGCACTCCGATTGCGCATTAATTAGTCTATGCTTAATATGGTTTATGCCCTTGACGAGCTATACAATATAGACGGTTTCGATAATAAAAGTGAACCCAGCACGGTTTCACAATCGGCTAACTACACGAAACAATCTAATGAAGGGGGCTACTGACTTTTGAAAAATATAAATATTATAGAAATAAACTACTCAGTGAGGTGTGAGTCTCACCATTTCTTTCCTTTAGGTCTTTCAACAAAGTAGGGGAATATTTGCCTAATAGTACTACTTGTTAACCAATATTTAGGTAGCGTAATTTTAAGTTGCCGGGATGCCGCTAGTGCAGAACAAAAAAAACCTTGTTTGTTGCAGGTGGGACAGCAATCGAACGAGTTGGACACCAAATTGTTCGAGTTTGTGTTAAGAATTTAACGACTTTCAATAATACGTATGTTTAAGCTTAATTTGTTTTCGAAACAAACTTATTTCGAACGAGCTTTTAAATCAAGTCAATTATGAATAACTTAAATTCGTAAACATCATAAGCTTGAACCTTGAACGAGCTGTCATAACTTGTTTAAGCTCGGTTTCAATATTGATAACGAACATAACAAATGTTCAAAGTTTATTTATTTATTCAACAAATTAATCTGAAATTAAATATATTAACAAATAAATACGAACCAGAACTCGGGTAGTTTATCAGTACTCCTGGTTACGAGAAATTTTTCAATGCCGGGTGGGCATGGGCCACATGGTGCCCGGCACCAATCTTGGCCGTCCAATGAAGTTTTGGACGGGGGGTATTTTAGTCATTTCATATTTTAAAACAGCCGAACAGATCTGGGCCTTTCAAAACATCATTGGACAACCAAGATGATGCACAGCACCACGTGGCCCGTGCCCACCCGGCACTGAAAAATTTCTCCCTGGTTACAGGGTGATGGATGGTACAGTGGCTACGTAGCTCTCATATGAGTACACTATTGAGTCGTGGCATCATTTCTTTCCTTCTTTTTCTTTTTTGTACTTGGAATTAAAGGTTTTTCTTTCACGTAAAAGGAAAGTGGGGGTAATTTTTCTTGACCAATGAGGTGACAGCTTTTAGTGGGGGAATTGTTTGGGGACCAGGGGTCAAATTAAAAACTCGAAAACAATTGAAGTGGGACGTGGACAAGGGGTTTGGACTACCCCCCTAGTCACCATGCTTTGATCATTATTATAACTCGATGTCAATATTAGCTTGCGAACATCTCGATTAATTTCGAAATCTTAAAGTTAATAATTTGCAAATCTTCCAGTGAGCTCAAGGTTAAAAATGTTTATTTTCTATGAAATTCGAACATGCAGCCTTGTAGAGAACAAACACTTATTATTTACTGACGGGAAAGTCTACAATACACACCCCTTAAAAGGGTGTACAATATGCACCTATTTTAAGGTTCATTTATAACATTTTAGTATGTTTCGTAACTTTTATTCTAGAATTCATAACTTTTTAGCAGTATGATTCGTAACATTTTCATTATGATTCATAACGTTTTGGTGTATTTCGTAACCTTTATACGATTCGTAACTTTTCAGCAATACGATTCGTAACATTTTCTTTACAATTCATAACATTTTGGAGGGTGCATATGATACACACCCAAATAAGGAGTGTGTATTGTAGTCTTTCACTTTACTGTATTACTTCGTCATGCCCACTTGACAAAACTGCTTGGGTAGATATTGTCTACTTTGATCCTTTTCACGAGATAGATCTATTTTGATGATACAAGATTTTCATTTGGTATATACAGTCTAAGAATAATTTAGAGCCTCTCATGTTGCCGTTTCACACACTTAATTAAGCGTAGGAGTGAGGTGAATTGGAAAATTGTTTTGGTATCACTAATTTACTCTAACATTTTGGAGATGACTAAATGATTAGTTTTAATTCTAATGCAAAGATTAGTGTATGATGAAGTTAATTTAATTAGAATTTAATAGAAATGGTTGGTTTGGTGGTCAAGACTTGTGATTAATTGATTTGCTTCCTTATAAGGTATCAGATTAGAAAATGGGCTATCAACTGGTTTGAGGCCAGTTGCGACTTGGTTGACTAGAAATAGTCGAGATCTACGTAAGTTGACTCGAACAAATGAATTATAACAAAAAAATTTATCGCAATTTTGTAGTAATTGAGAAATCATGTCAGACCAAATGGTTCATAGTCGTCCCGTGACTTTTGACGTTACGAACGGCTAGGATACAACGACCCCAACAGGCCTCATGCTGACGCCATGCTGACGTTTCGATCATGTGTTCCACCGTGATTATACTCCGTAATATACATCGAATCCCCTTAATCTCAAGGAAACTCCCCCAGTGGGCCCCACCATGGCCGCCACTAATGTCCCCTTTGACCCTCCAAATTTGATATACACGACATCACATACATATACACACACGAATTAACGAACTCTCTCTCTCTCTCTCTCTCTCTCTTGTCTTTCTCTCTATAAATACAGATTGAATTCTTGCTTTTTCTTCTCACATCTTCCAATCGCCACATAGAGTAATACGTAGCACAAAGTAATTCAAACCAGAGAGAGAGAGATGACGGGTGTTGTAAAAGAACTTCGATTGGTGGTGAGAAAGTTTCTGGCTAGGCCTCAACAAGAAGGGGTTGGAGCCATTGTCAGAAGAAGCATAGGAAGGTAATTAGAAAGGATCAAAGATTGAACTTTTATTTTGTTTTTCCAATCAAGATTTTATCCTTTTGAGTTCTTCGGCTGAATGGGTTTTTGGATCTTTTTGAATTCCCTTCAGGTTTGAACTGAAATACTTCGATCCTTTTCTCCTGCTGGACGAATTCTCAGGTGGGTGGGTGTCTCTCTGTTTTCCTCTGTTTCCTTTAAATTTCAATCATCATTCATTAATCTTTCTTACTTTTTTTTGGGTTAATAAAAATGCAGTTTCTGCACCTTCTGGGTTTCCTGACCATCCACACAGAGGTTTGATTTTCGTCTATTGTAATTTTAAAGATTCCTCTGCTTACTTGGATATACGTATTGACATTTGGGTTGGATTTTGATTGCTCTGTTTTTTGTGTAACAGGGTTCGAGACAGTCACCTACATGCTTCAGGTATGTACATTAATTAATTGCTAATTTTACCAATCGAGTTTCTCATTTTTTTTAAAAAAATTATATATATATATATATATATATATGTATATCAAAAAAAATAGGAGAAAAGGGCCCCATTTTTTGCTTGTTTTTTTCCCTTTTTCAGCTTATTAAACTCATCACAAGACAAAATTAAAGATTCTTTGAATTGACTTGTTATTATGGGTTGGAAATTAGCCAGGTTGATGTGATTGTGCAACTTAAGGAAACCCCCATTCATTTTTCAACTAGTATAGAAACACTCGTACCGATCACCTTCGATCACACATTTCTTACATATGTGTGAGATCTCACGATTACTTTTTTACCAATCTTTTAAACTAAACTTTTAACCAAACAAAGCATTTTTGTTGATAAAGATTACTTATTGTCACTTCGGTCCCTCCCACATGTAAATTTCGAGCTCTACCACTGTTTTGTCTTTAGCTAGCAACAGACTCAATTGTTGACGTTGTACATTGTGCACAAGATCTCTACTTATATCAGGATTGAGAGATATACTTAAGACAGTAGTACCCTCACTTTTAATCCGAATATGTTATATTTTAGATTACAATCGTTTTAGTGCATGCACCCAAAGTACAAAGACTTTTCATTTAGAAGTTTTGTGGATGAGATAAATTATGTCTATGGTATTCTTTTCACCCAAACAGGGTGCTGTAACACATGAAGACTTTGAGGGACATAAGGGGACAATCGGAGCAGGTGATTTGCAATGGATGACTGCTGGAAGAGGGATTGTTCACTCTGAAATGCCTGCAGCTCAAGGAACTCAAAAGGGCTTGCAGTTGTGGATCAACCTCTCCTCCCAACATAAAATGTAAGGCTCCGTTCCTGAAAGGGAAATAAATACTTATTTTTTAAAAAGACAATTTTAAGTTAAAAAATTATGTGTTTGTGCAAATAATTTTTCTATCAATATGGATCTTGTTTAATAGATCTCATTGAGATCTTTAATACGGTGCAAAAAAAATTAAAAAATTATTTTTTATTTACATTATTTTTGAGTTTGAAAATATGAAATAAGTACTTATTTTTTAAGAAGGTGTTTTAGAACGGGGCCTAAGTCTAATTGGATAAATCGACTACACTATTAGCCAATTCTTTTCCCAAGAAGTGCCAGTTTTTCGGATATGTTGGGTGTTGGGATAGGGTCCCAGAATTAGTCGAAGTGTGCATAAATTGGTTTCGACATTGTAAAAAAAAAAGTCGTTAGACATGTTTGAATGCTTTGTTCGTGAAATCATGTCTGTATCTTATAATTTATCAAAGCACATGGCAACAAAAGGTTCTTCAAATGGGGTTTGGAGAAAAAACTAGAAGCAGTACATAATTTTTTATCATATCAGAGTCAAATGGCTTCTTTAATAAGCAAATATCCGGTGTGACTGCCATGATTTGTTTAGTATCATGATTGATTTCCAAAAGTGCTTACAGCTCACATTAAATGTGCTTCCACCCCAAATCATCAAATGTGCTTCCACCCCAAATCATCCCAACCACTTTAATTTTGTCAATCTAAAGCGATTCACATACATGACTTGTTAAACGAACAAAGCTCTTCGAGTTTGAATTCGTATTTGGCTGGATTGAAGCTCGTTGAAGATCAACTCATTTCATAAACAAGCTGATTTCAAACAAATTTTTTGAAACTCATCGTTTTTTTAAATCAAAGTTGATCAACCACCTGCTCGACTCGTTTTGCTCGTTCAGCATCCCCACGGGGTTACATATCCCACTCCATACAATACAATTTATTAATCACAGATCTTATTTTATCCCTAATCACAGGATTGAGCCAAGGTATCAAGAAATAGCAAGCCAAGACATTGCAGAGGCCTCAGAAGATGGGATCAAGGTCAGAGTAATAGCCGGAGAGGCCCTAGGAACCAAGTCACCAATTTACACAAGGACACCCACGATGTACCTGGACTTCACCCTCAAGCCAGGGTCCCACCTGGAGCAACCAATTCCCATCTCATGGAATGCATTTGTGTATGTCCTGGAAGGGGAGGGCATTTTTGGAAATTCGAGGTCTCTCCCCGTGGCAGCCCACCATCTCCTCCTCTTGGGCGGTGGAGATGGGCTTGAGGTCTGGAACAAGTCCGGCAAGGCTCTCAGGTTTGTTCTGGTTGGGGGTGAGCCGTTGGGCGAACCGGTGGTGCAAGCTGGGCCCTTTGTGATGAACAGCCAAGAGGAAATTGACCAGACAATTGAAGATTATGAGAATTGTATCAATGGGTTTGAGAAAGCCAGGCATTGGAGATCTTGAGGCCCAGGTCTTGACTGCTGGCTTTCTGTTGTTGTTTTGGTTGATAGATTTGATTTCAACTTAAGTTTGTACTAATAAGAGTGGGCAAAATGTATTTCTAGCATTGTTTTATTCCAATTGGTATGAGAAAAAATAGAAGGGGGCAAAATTGTGCAGTAGATAAGACTCAATCAGAATTACCTTTATGTTTTTTTCTTTAGGCTATATCTCCGGTGGTCATGTGATTCGGCTCTTTTCGGGCAAACAGCGAATGCATGCGTGCCAGGACTTGTCGCATCCAACGTGACAGATTGAATGTCCTTTTCTGACTTCTTGACTGACAGCAAAAGTATTGTGATCTTAAGGGCAAGATCACAAGAGGTTCGTGATTTACCACAATGAAGTGTACTTACGTATTTTCTAAGCGTATAGGAAAGAAAGAACAAGCAAACTTGCTGGAAGCAAAAGATAAGCAAACTTGCAGTAACCTTGTTGGTGCGAAAAGATAAAAATCTGAATTACTTGATGAACTAAAGTGGATTGGATTGACTGGAAAGTAGTAAAAGATGAGCAAACTTGCTGGAAGTTTGTGTTTATTTGAAGCGTTGGAACCTTTTTTTTGGTCTTGAGTTCTCGTATTTATAGGCCAAGGTTCATACGGTTTTGGCCTTACCGAATTTCCCGCCTTCACGAGGAGCTGCCAAGTGTCCCATTAGCTTCCAATTTTCCTCGGAAGTGTCGGTTTTACGAAGTTATACACGAGTTGCCCATGTAATTTTCCTTGGGTGTGGGTGCGTACTGGAGTGGAGGTTACCAAGAGTAATGGGCCATCCACTTCCTTATTTTATTACTCCATGGGACATAAAAGATAATGGGCCATGTTGATTAAGTCAAATGGTCAAAACCGTCAAATGGCCAATCAAAGCATATTCTCCACGAACCCACTTTTCATTTCAAATGGAATTCTGCCAGTATTTTACTTTTCTTTCAAATCAAATTCAAAATTTGAATTTGGGAGGGAGAAATGAGGGGTAATATGGACATTTAAAATTAACAAAGTTTTCAAACAAACACATCATTTTTGGACATCCCAAAAGAAACAAGAGCACAACAAAGTGGGACGGAGGGAGTACTATTAATTAAGCACCATGGTCATGGACTCATGGGCCTTTCAAATTATTTCTTAGGCTCCGTTTGTTTCTAACGTAAAATGTTTTCTCCAAAAAAATTTTACCCATTTTTCAGTGTTTAGTTAGATAAATGACAAGTAAACATTTTCAAGTGTAAAATAATTTCCATCAATGCGCGTAAAATGACCACGTAATTGGCAATAAGTTGTTTTCATGATTCTTTTCGCGTCTTCCATGTGAAATTCCCGCAATCAATCAATTTCTATTGTTTCCCCTCTACTTTGCCCATAGAACACACTCTCTCTCTCTCTCTCTCTCTCTCTCTCTCTCTCTCTCTCTCCCATCTTATCTAAGCTCTCTCCCTCTACATTATTTTGTCGATTTTCGGAATTGAATTTCACCATCTTATCTAAGTCATCTCTCTCTACACTATTTTGTCGACTTCTGAAAATATTTTTATCTACCAACCAAACACCGGAAAATAAAAATTAGAAATTTATTTTCTGAAAAAACATTTTATATGAAAAATATTTTACATCGAAACAAACGGAGCCTTAATAACAAATCCCAAAAAAGCTTTAAGCTTGTAACGGAATCAAATCAAAATTAATCAGGCCCAATCAAATATTGCCTCGGCCCATTAATTTTAATTTAATACATCTCTGTTTTTCGGCCCAATTTAATTAAATAATAATTACATGGCCTTCTAGCGCTAGTCCAGGACTTAGTGCCAAAATTGTGTGTAAATACCATGCCAGCTCACGTGCACATCTACTAATTTCTGAGAGACTAATTCCCGGCCATCACCCACGAGCAAGTATGTTATTTAAAGTCAAAGCAATATTTATTATAGACAAACTAGCCCATAATAGTTAATATCACGTGAAAAGTTTCAAACCTTAAATTTTAGGAGATAGCAAGCCCATAATACTATCTCGGACTTGGACCACAAGATCAAACCCTTATGAGTTACAGTATGAATTTAATGTTGGGTTAGAAAACTCTTGTTCGCGTAGCCAACGTACCACTTGGGCCTTTGCCTTTTTTTCCGAATGTTCGAATTGGGATTGATTCTTTGGTTGTGATTAGGGGTGTACATGGTCCGGATTGGTCCGGTTCTCTAGAAAATCAGTAACCGGACCATTTCAAACGGTTCTAGGAAATTGGGAACCAGAACCTAACTAATATATGAGTGGAACCTAACCAGAACCAATCCGCAAAATCGGTCCGGTTTTGGTTCGGTTCCAATTAGCATCCAAACCTATCACCGGTATGTGAGAAAGAGAGACGTGAGAATTGAAAGAATAGGAAGGTAATCTATTAGAATAGAAAAAGAATGAAGAAAATAAAAACTTTCCTAACAAATGAGATTTCATCTCTAAATAAACTAAGTTTGGCAAGAAAGAGATTAACTTACCAAATTACACATATATATTTATTTTTATATAATTATATATATATATATATATTAGTTTTAAACGGTCCGGTCCGGTTCTAACCACGGTTCTTTAATTGGAAACCAGTAACCGAACCAAAATTAACTGTTCTTATTTTTTTAGAACCTTAACCTGACCGTAGAATCACAGAACCAGACCAAATAGGACGGTTCGATTCGGATCGGACCGGTTTTACGGTTCGGGCGGTTTTCTTGAACACCCCTAGTTGTGATGTGTGAGTGATCCAACGGCTACAAAAATAACTTCGGTATCATTCAGTACAGATAGGAGTACACCAAAAGCTGTACAGCAGCTGGGTACAGATCTCATTTGTGATCGGAGCTGTTCATTTTGTTCAAAACATTTCGATTAGGGTCCTTATGAAAAATCATCTCAATCTAATATAGGAAAAGGCATTTATGAATTATCCAACTTTGCTTCAAAATTTATGCTAAATTATGAAGTAAAGTTGGATGATGCATAAACACCATTTGCGATATCGGATTGAGATGATTTTTTACAGAAATCCTAAATGAAATGTTTTAAACGAAATGAACAGCTCTAATTATCTTTGGATCTTGGGTCCCTGCAGTGCGTCCAAAGCACTGCAATGTGCAGCCACCCCAAGCTACACCGTTTTGACTACAATAAACTAATATTTGCACTATATGGAACCAAGTCCTTCAAGATATTCTCAATTTAATTACTTTGCACTTTTATCCCTTTTTTTATATTTTTTTAAATTTAAATCAATTTAGTTTAGAAACTCAAGCTCCATTCTTTCTAACCTTTTGTCTAAAACTTTTTTTTTCAATAATTTTTACTCTTCGTAACTTTTTATTTATGTTGTGTTTGGATGGATTTTTGAAAAAAATTGTTAGGTTATGAGTGAAGAGAGAAATAAGAGTAATGATTCAAAGTAGATGCAATGATTGGAAAGAGATAGAGAGAGAAATAAGAATAATATTGAAGATAGGGGTGAGTAATGAGTATTTTTTGAGTTGAGAATTTTTTTTTTAAAAAGCAATCCAAACAAAGCATTAGTTTTTCGTCATAACTTTTGAGATCAATCATCCATCTCAACTAGATGAATAAGAGAAATGAATAAAATATGGACTAATGTTGAAAAAAGTTCATGTAGGACGACACTTTAGACATAATAAAGGATTGTATAATTTCGTGCAGTCTTATAAAATTTAATTTCACTTGAATATCTGTAAGTGTTCGATCTAATTATCTAACTTCCATTCAAAATTGAGGATTCTAAATTCTTAATCTAAAGTAAGTTTATTAGATCGAGCACTTACAGTTATCTAATAAGCCGAAATTGTTCAAGGCTGCTCGAAAACTATTTTAAAATTAAATATTAGCTCGGATAAGCGACTAATGTAGTTGAGTTTTTTTTGTGTGTGTAAATCGAACAACTTATCTTTTTCGAAAATCAGGCCTCTCTTCCAACATCTAACAGACGATACTATGTTTTTAAGATAAATTAATTAAAATTAAAGAAATCTAAAAAAAGGTAAAAGTGCAAAGTAGATGAGAATATATTGAACAACTTGGTTCCATATGGTGCAAATATTCATTTAGTGGAGTAAAAACGGTGTAGCTTAATGTGGCTGCACATTGCAGTGCTTTGGAAGCACTGCAGGGACCCAAGATCCAACATATTTGCGGGACCCGAGATGGATGCAAAATTCATCTGTACACGGCTGCTGCACAGCTATTGTTGTACCTGTAGCAGGGTTCGGTATCATTGGAGAAGTTTTGTCAAAATTTGGCAAAATCACATTGTAAAAAGAAAAACTGTACAGAAGTATAAATTTGGGTTCCAGAAATTGGCTCCAACCATTGGAAATGCTCTAAGAGGGCACTATTTTTAAGACGAAGAGAAGAATCAAGAGATTAATCAGAATCTGGGAATAGAATTGTGAGTGTTATTATATTTCTAAATATTATACAAAATGCTATCCTTAATCTTCCATTATTTTGGTTTAGTGGAATTGGTACGAAGAACATAGAGTAATGAGAAACTGTAAAGCTGGAAGCGTTCAGAGAACGTTTCATTCACGTATTTTTTAAATTAAATATAATACATTATGAGAGAATAATCTGTCTCATAAATCATAAAATAAGTACTTAAAAAATTAAGAATCTTGACGAAACGGTGCCTAAAGATCCTTATGCAGTAGATTTTGTTAGCATGTGCCCCAAGGGCATATACTAGTGATCATTAATTAAAACAACGTACTAACCCCACTTATATTGAAAATTGTAGAAGTAATTAATGTACTAGCTGGCAACTATAGAGTATAGAGTCGGCGAAGAACTTATATTTGTATTGAAAATTGTGTTCGTTGAGTTTCGCTCTTTGACTTTTTTTTTTTTATATATATTAAAGAAAATTCGAAAGAATAAAAGTCATCCCTAAGTTTAGAAAATTCAATATTTTTTGTCACGCGATAACTCAAATTGGTGAAACGTCAAGAGCGAAACATAAAAATAAAAATAGTTATTCCATCTGCCTCATTTTCTTTGGTCTTTTTCGATATTCGTGTCATTTTTTAAACTCTTATATATCTCAATTTATAATATTTTTCATAATTTTAAAAACTTTATATTATAGATTTAATCGAAAACTATCAAATAAGATTCATATTGTATATTTTTTGAGATTTGCATTGAAAGATATAAAAGATTAAGAATGATACTATCAATTTCGGAAAAGTTCAAATAAAAACTGGAACGGAGAGAATAACTTTCTTTTTCCTTTTAAAAAAAACACCTCATGGTGGTCTACACGTTATTCCCTCCGTTCTATTTTCCTTCGTAATGACATCAATTACGAAGAAGGTTCAGAGCACCAACCTTGTCGATGAGGATTCCTTTCTTTAAAGGAAAAACTTACACTTATTCTTTTTAAAAAGAAGAAAGTGTAACTACTGTGGAGAATCTTACAAAAAAAAAAAAACTACCGTGGAGAAGCTCATCATTAGTGGAATTAAATTGACAATTATTCATCGCTAACCGCAGAATTTGTACTCAGAAGGAGCTCGAATCAAATGAAATTTTACACTAATAACAAAAAATATAGTCTATAATACTAATATTGCTACTTGTTCTGAAAAAAGACAAGATTGTGTACGTATGCATAATGAAATTAATTTAAGGGGGATTTTCACGCATATATACAAAATTTACCATTTTTTTCATTCAAAAAACTTGCATGGACGATCCTATAAAAAATTTTAAAATTAACTTTAAAATATAGTATAATTAGTAGGATAATTAGTATGCGGGGACACGGGCTCCCATTTGCACCTCCTACACACGCCCTGCGTGTGCTTCGGTATCGTCCCGCATTATCAAAGCTCCTTGGTGTTCATTTTGATATGGGTTTTTGCCGATGTGTTTTTTTTTTTTTTTTTTTCTAAATTTCTTACTGCAATAGCAATAAATACGAAATTGTAACTTTGTTGTTATTGAGAAACTTTGGTATATCCCAGGTATAGGAATTGAGAAACTTTGGTATATCCCAGGTATAGGAGGGGTCTTGGTATCTCCTCCGGTCTGTTTTTAATTTTTTAGTCATTTTTTGAACATATTTTGATGATGTGCTTCGTTTATTTTATAGAGCTCGGCGAAAACATTATTTATGAGAAAATTTATGCTCATCGGGCTTTAGTAAATACATGATCGACACACGTGAAAATTAAAGAAAAATAATAATTGCATTTAAAAACGCACTGAATCAGAACCCAAATTTTGTTTTCTTGCATTTTGCACGTGTGCTGATCATGTATCTACTAAAGTCTGATAATCATAATATTTGGAAAGATTAATGTTCTCGCTGACCTCTACAAAATGAACGAAACCGATCATCAAAGTGTGCTCGAAAAATGGCCAAAAAATTAAAAATGGACCAGAGGGAATATCAAGACCCTTCCTATACCTGTGATATATAAAAGTTTCTCGTTGTTATTAATGAATTTCTTACACTTTTAAAAAAAAAAAGATAGCACAGTAATAGTTAAACCAACAAATTGGGAATGCAATAGGTAGTGTTATCGTATTTTGAGAACAATGGAATCTATCCTAGATCCGCATCTATTCGTAAAATAGAACTCGTAATTAATTAGGCTACTGTGGGCCATACAACTATAATTGGGTCCATTATTATTATTATTATTAAAACTCGTAAGCTGTTACAAGAATTTTGTAGTTTTTTTTATTTCTTTCATCTATATAAATTAATAATTTAATTAAATCAACTCAAATTTTAAAAAAATGAAAAAATTCGAGTTCAGATAATAAATTTGGGCTCTTTCTACAAAAATTTTAATTTTTTAAATATTTATTTTCTATTTTACGAAATATGTCATTGTCTTGCGATTATAAACAGCCGAACTGGCCTGCAACAATCTACTACTTTTATTGTAACCATCGAACAGAAAAAAGCAGAATGACCAACTGTTTTAAGAGTAATGGTCAGAGTCTTCACTTTCTGCCAATACCTCTCTATCTGGTAATCTATACCTGAACCCAGAGCTCTCTCTCTCTAGAATCCTGGATAGTGTGTGTGTGTGTGTGTGTGTGTGAGAGAGAGAGAGAGAGAGAGAAGCTGAAATATGACGAAGAGCAGGAACCTGAAGATCCTACTCTCTCTCTTCGCCTTCAACTCCTTCTGCCTCTACCTCTACTTCACCTACCACCCCGACGCCCACACACCTCCTCCGCCAACCAACCACCGCCACACCTCCCTGACCCAAACCCAAACCTACCGTCACCACCCCCAAAACCCCCTCACCAAGCCCTGGCCCATACTCCCCTCCTACCTCCCCTGGTCCCTTAACCCTAACCCTCCCTTCAGATCCTGCGAGGCCTACTTCGGCAACGGCTTCTCTCAACCCCTCCACCTCCTCAAATCCACCTCCCTCAACCCCGGCGGCTGGTTCAGGTCCTCTTCTCTCATTTTAATGCTATTACTCATAAATCTCTTCAAAATGAGCGAGATTTTTCCTGCCTCAACCTGATTAATTTCCTTTGGGGGCCGGTCCATATAGAGCAAAGCTCTGGCTTTAATTGCGGGGTATAGTTAGTTGAGATGCCCGTGAGCTGGCCCGGATACCTGAATTATAAAAAAAAGAGAAAAAAAATCTGTTGTGATTTTTTTTTTTGGGTGCTTATTGTTGTGATTTTTGTGACAGGTGCTATTACAGCGAGACGCTTCGGAGCTCGGTGTGCGAGGGTGGGAAGATCCGGATGCATCCGGAGAGGATCAGGATGTCGAGGGGAGGAGAGAGGTTGGAGGAGGTGATGGGGAGGGGAGAGGATGAGGAGTTGCCGGAGTTTGATTTCGGGGCTTTCGAAATTGAGGTTGTGGATGATGATAATGATAGTAATGGATTGCGTGGTGGCGGTGGTGATCGGAAGCTTGTGGATTCGGAGTTTCTTAATCAGTATTTACAACGCGGCGGGATTTCAAAGCACACGATGCGTTCTTTGGTTGATTCGATTCGGTTAGTTGGAGCTAAAGACTTCCAATGCTCTGAGGTTAGCTTAGTCTTTTTATCAATACTAGGAGTTAGGAACTTGTACGTGCAGCTGGTGACTTGGCACTTTCGTTCAGGTTTTGTTGGACCTAGGTTTCCCAATTACGTTAAACAGCGATCATTGAAAATTTGAAGGTGCTAAATAGTGCAAATTTGATTGGTTTTAAGATAGAGGTTTTATTTAGTTAAATGAAGATATTTGAATTCGCTATAGTCGGAAGGGTTGTATCCTAATTTGGGAAGTTAGTAGTGTGATTTGGGCAATCTAATCATGAAGCCACTGAATTAGTTGTCACTTAATGTGTTTGATTAAGTAAAGTTTCTAGTTTTAAAGCATGCTTCGTTGTTTTCTTCTACAATAATGAGTGGAAAGTGCTAGTTAGGATTTGACTTTGCTTTGCTTAAGTGAATTTTTGAACTTCAGGTATTGTTGATGTCATGATGAGTTGGCACTTGGCATTAATTGAATTGTGTCCTGTAATCTGCCTCCTGAAGTGCACTAGATTTCATGCATATTGATGAGCTGCTTATTAAAGACATTTGATTTGCATCACATTGTATTGTGATGGGGCTAAACTAATCAGTTGGAATAAATGACATTAATGCTGAAAGATGAACTTGTTATTCTGTATGGAAAGTTCTTTGAAGGAGCGCAAAAAGGAAATTCCAAAGCTCTTTCAAGTTCACCTCCAGAGTGTAATTGCCTTCAATTGCTAATGAATTAGGTTTTGCGTTGGATTTACGTCAGTTCAGTTGTCTAGTTTGTATCTGCCACCTTGACATTGTTTAGTACCTGACATTTGGAGCTTTTAGTGTTGTTCTCAGTCAGTAATGGTTGAAATGCAATTGCTTTTGATGTTAATGAATTTCAAATCTCATCCTTGCTTTATGGATGAGCATGAGAAGACTTTTGACAGTGCTATTGAACAAGTGGAGTGCGAGCCCAAGCTTAGCAAGACCTATGGCATGGTTGATGCCAAAGGAGAGGTATTGAATGCAGTTTGGGAATGTGTGCCATGTGGTTTGGTTCTTATCAGGTGTTACACTGTGCACTGTGACTGCGAAAAGGAGGCATCAACTACTTTGATTTGGAACATGATGCGCATGCACAAAACCTTTCAGATTTTTCGCTATAGCAATTGATAGAAGTGGGAATTAGTAGAGTCTCATCACGACATCTGGAAAATCTAAATCTATAATGAGAGAAATGTAATGGAGGATGTGAAAATTTGTAGGGTCAAATATTTTGTATAGTGTTTATATGATCCTTTTTTGGGAGCTGTAATTAGGGAAAATACTCAACCTATGCCACCATTAAAAGTTGGTAAGCATGGTTGAAAAAGGATATTTCAAATCATTGAATTATAATGGTCTTTCCTTTTCATAGAACACATGCTGCCACTTAAATATTTATGAAAGTTTTTGCTTGTTTATACCGTCATAGAAACATGGATTTGTCATTCTTGTGTTATGCATCCTATTTTTTATAGTAGCATCTCTTTTGTTATCTCATTGTATCTCTGACACAGAAGTATGTTGCTGCAGTGGGTTGAGGAGCCGACACTTCTTGTCACACGCTTTGAGTATGCAAATGTTTTCCACACAGTTACAGACTGGTTCAGTGCATACGTGGCCTCTAGGGTTACTGGCTTGCCTTATCGACCTAATTTGGTTTTCGTTGATGGTCATTGTGTGGTACGTGTGCCCAAATTGATATCACTTGTATTAGTTCTTTGATATCATTTCAAACTGCAGATTATTGGTCATCTAGTACTGCTTTCTTCAGCAATTAATGGCAATAATCATGGAGTTAGGGAATTGAATAATTAATAACTCAGATATATGAAACTGATGAGCCATCAGTGTGGTCCGAGTATCCTGAAAATCCGGCTATTCAACTGAACAAACCTTCAAGGTTGGCTACATGGATAAATATTTCTGTTTTTCTCCATTCAAGGCCGTATGTATGGTTTTATAAGTCAATCAAAAAACCAATCTCAGTGGATGGGGCGTAAACAGGAAACAAAAAACATGACTTGGATTCCAAGACCTTAAAAGGCACTGCAGTCTTAACTGTCAGATATTCGAGAAATCAAACCATAGAAATAGCACACACACATGGAGAGCTTCCCATTGCCTTCCTCAACTGTGACTCAAGATTTTTCTCGTTTGGTTGCAATGCTCTCCCTTGAGTGCTTGCAGTCTATTTCTGTATTATCTTATTCCTTTTCTTCAGTTCCTTATTCCTGTCGGAATTCTTATTGGTTTCAGACATTGACACATTTTTCACATCAATGTAGCCTGTGATGAGATAATTATTTTTGTTTACATGATTGAATGAAGTTAAATAATGTGCCAAATGCTGCTTGATACTATTAGGACTTAAATATTGTCACTGTCTTTGCGTGGAACCATGCTTCAATGAATCTGCATCCTCATCTCTCTTTCTTTGCCAAAATTTTAGCAGGCACCCTTGGAACAAACATGGAGGGCATTGTTTTCAAGCCTAAGATATGCCAAAAACTTTACTGGTCCGGTCTGTTTTCGCCATGCTATTCTCGCACCTTTGGGATATGAAACAGCTCTATTTAAGGGCCTAACTGAAGACATAGACTGTCACGGAGCTTCAGCGCATGATTTGTGGCAAAAACCTGATGATCGAAAAACTGCACGATTACACGAGTTTGGAGAGATGATTAGGGCAGCTTTTGGATTTCCAGTAGACAAACATCGTACCTCAAAGCCAGTTTCAGGTCACAATGTACTCTTCGTTCGACGCGAGGATTATTTAGCTCATCCACGACATGGTGGAAAAGTCCAATCAAGGCTTAGCAATGAACAAGAAGTGTTTGATGCTTTGAAGAGCTGGGTGTCAGATCATTCAGAATGCAAAATAAACCTAATCAACGGATTGTTTGCACATATGCCGATGAAAGAGCAAGTACGAGCAATTCAAGATGCTTCAGTGATCATTGGTGCTCATGGGGCGGGTCTCACTCACATAGTTTCTGCAACTTCAAAAACAGTAATTCTAGAGATCATTAGTAGTGAATATAGGCGACCACATTTTGCTTTAATTGCTAAGTGGAAAGGGTTGGAGTATCATTCTATTTATTTGGCTGGATCGTATGCCAAACCTGCAGAGGTTGTCAAAAAGCTCAGCAGCATTTTAAAAGGTCTTGATTGCTGATATTGTATATTGCAAGACTGAAGGAGTCCTACTCGTAGTTGCTTTGCTGATATTGTATATTGCAAGACTGAAGGAGTTCTACTCGTAGTTGCTTGAAAGTAGGTGTAACGGGTGGCTTGAAAGTAGGTGTAACGGATATGACAGGACGTTCTCTGCACACTTAGAATCTGCCACTGAGCCTGTGGATTCATGGTAAGTTTTCTCACTTCAACACGGGTTTTAGGTTTTTTGTGCTGCTTCCGTTTTACATGAGAGAAATGATGATGGGAAACAGAGGTTCTCTTAAAAGGACTTTGACTTGTGAATGATTTTGGAGGTGCTGCAGATATTGATTTGTTATGGTATAGAGAAATTGGTTACAAATAATTGGCGGGCCTACCGGATGAGCTGTTCTACTGAGGTGTCGAGGAAAGAAGATCACAACGGGAGAGGTTGATAGTATTTGAGATGGTTGAGAGCGTGTTTCTTCACATTCCAATTGTCAATTTCAATCTTTTCTCGATTGTATTTTGTGAAGGAGAGAGCCCAGGAGTTCCAATTCTTTTCGGTTACAGGAATGTAGTGTTGTACCATAGGCTTAGTTGTTCAATAGCCGGTTTTCTTTTTCATTGAGGGGTGTTTTTTATGGGCAGTGGACTTGCCCATCAGTATTTGCACATCAATATTCCCATCTGTACGTATAAGCTGCTGGGTGATAACTCATCTTGTCCAACACGTAGGAATCCATCAAGACTCACGGTGAGTTGAGTGGCTTGGGTGCGACGCAATGGAGCAAAATGCCCTAGCAAGCAGAAATCTCATCGATTATTGTGGCAAGATGGAGAAGAAGAGTGCACGGTCCGAAGTGGAAAAATCCATGCTTGCTCATGCTATGATTTGGCCCAGATAAAAGAAAACTCTGGTAACAAGGTTGCAGCCAAGATTTCCTGACATTGAAGTTTGAACTGATAGGGACAATACATAAGCTACTGGGTTGAACAAAATATGAGAGATGAAATGGAGCTATTATCTCCTTCAGCCGATTTGATGGAGTCGGACAAAATCTGGTCACAAATCTATGACAAATCAGGTTTTTAAGTACTCTGCTCAAAGTTTGAGCTTAGGTTCAAGCTCTTATGCTAGTTTTTGCTCTTCTAAAACTCGTTTTTTCATCGGATATTGAAAATTCAAAAATTTGCTCGATATCAGTGACGTGATGAAACTTACACGGGCTACATAGCATTCTAGCAGACGAGATAAAATGCTCAAATCCACGAGCAAGCCTTGAAATCCACAAGAAAAAGAAGAGAAAAACTCTGAAAGTTTTTTATAATTAAATAATGATTGAATATGCCCGTAGGTTTAAACCCCTATTTTATGGTAGCAAGAGTCGTAATAAAAAGGAAATTACTTAAAAGGTGAGGCCAAGCAAAACATTACTTGAAAACCAAGACTATAATATAAGAAAAGGAAGTAGAAATCAAATGTTACCAAAAATAAATTAAGATGTCCAAAACAGGTAGCACTAATAAAGATCTAATAATACTATTCCTAACTTAAAGTTGTTACTAAAATAACGTCTCCATAAATGAAAATCCTTAATATCTTGTACTACATCAATCAGTTAATCATATACACAAACTATGCTTGAATATTTTTTTGAAACTCATTATAAACTTTCGAATCAAACTCAAATAGAATATAACTATTTAGCTCGCTCGGCTTATGATTTTTTCAAAATGCAAACTATTCGATATCGGCTCTCCTAATCATCAAACTTAAACATACTTGTTTGTAATTCTCGTCAAGATTTTGAACTAAGCTTCAACAATTTATTATTCAACTCGTTTACTAGCCTTATCCATCTATGGCTGGAAAGTGGTGTGGAACTTGGTTTGGGCCAACCAGAGCCAAACCACCCCTAAATTTGTCGACATTGCGAATAAAGTGTGAAGGCTTCTTTTTAGATTATTTTGGAAGCTATTCCACATTGGAATTGACAGGTTTCCTTTGCTTCAATAAAGTTGTTATTCTTGAAATAACACTCGTGTGCGGTATTAAGGGTATTGGATGATGCAAATTAATGGCCAATAGAATGGTAGCTAAGTGGTACATCGTGTATTCCCATGCATTTAACTTTTGCCAAGAAAAAAAATGCAAATTGGTGCAAAAATTTGCAAAATATTTCACGATCAAAAGAATTAGGTTCGGCTTGTGTAGAGGTCGGGTACTATCAAACTACAAGTCATCAAATTTGATTTATATGGCGTTAGATTAGGAAATTATTCATGCAATAAAGGTCACACGTAATTTTGATTTCGTTAATCAATACGAGTTTATTTCTTTCCATCTTGTGTTCTATTACCATATTTTAATGCTCTAAACAAGAATCATGGTATTAATTAATAAATGGATTTTCAAAACGAATATTCCGTTTTCATAGGATTTGGATTTCTTGAGTCTCACGAAAGACTTGGGCTAAAAGCCCAATACCTCGAACCTACGAAAACTGGGCCTAGTCCAATAAGGCCTGTGAACATCATGTGAAATGTTCAAAATACCCCGGTAGTTGCGTTAAATTTCTCTCCATGCCCTTATGCTCATATGGGAATTTCATTTCCAGCGATGGGGAAGCACTGAGATAAGAATTGGAACCCTATGGCCTATTCCATGGAATCTGATTGCCACTTGGGTATGACTCTGAGCTCATAATTACAGCTCAGAACACATACCCATCTCAGATCAGTGACCAAATTCTTTGAAAAGATCAGTCCCCTCTGGTTCAGCTACCTAGAAGATCTGGTAATGGGGTTTTCAGTTGCTGCTACATTTGGTCCTCATATTTTCTTCAGAAATTGCTCTGAAAAGCCTGTAAATTTTCTATCTTTTGATCATAAAGAGGGACATAGGGTGAATTTCAAGCTCTCAGAGTTTAAGCCTTGTCCAAGAAGGATTTCAGCTTGTAAACCTGAAGTTTTCCAGTTTGAGGAGAGAACAAGCCCAAATGAGGTAATACCCATCCTTCGATTCTCCCCAAGATTTTAGTATCTTTTAATGGTTGTTTTAAGTTGATGGGTTTATAGCTTTATGTCTAACATGTTAGATGTAGGGGATCTCCAAGTGCATTAGACAAACAAAGCTGGAACTATCATTTCATGTACGGGATGTTATGGAATCAAATTTGAGTAGTACTTTTTCTACTTTTGGATGCATTCAGAATGTGGAATTTCCAAGGAGGTGTAGGGATGAGATTCTATTTTAAAAATGTAATCTTGAATACTGTTCTGTCTTGGATTCTATGGAATGAATTTCCGATTTCGTCTCTCTATTTGTACCATTGAAACATAGGTTGAGGGTATGATATGAGTCAGAGTCGGGTAGCGGGATTAGTTAAATCCAGCTTACTTAAAGCTTAAAGCCAGAGCCAGAAGCATCCCATCCCTTAGTTGCTTCAAAACAATCAGATCATGGGAAGTATTTTTACCACACAGGTAGTAATCATCAGAGGAAGCTGCACAGAATCCCAAACTAAAAAGTAGTAAGCAGCTCTTTTAAGCTTCACCAGACAGGTGTAGAGTGATAAATTTGTACATAGTTCTGCAGTGAAGGCTTCTAGTCAAACAGCACTTGGTCTTGTCCAACTGGACATGTAAGAAAAACATCGCACACGTGAACAAGAGTATTTCACAAGTTTAGAAGAGTTCATATTCCACATCCTGATTGCTGATGCCTGATGAGGAAATCTGATCTCAGGCATAGCCGTTCAATCGTTTTCTTTCTGCACTGTTCTTTTAGCATAAAAGCAGTCCCGTATTAGCATCAATAGAGTCCTAAGAAATGATTGATTGATTTTGCCGATGCATGTGCCATCCTGGTGCTACTTTATCCACTTTATTAGCCAACTGTTGCCTTTGTTTTTTATGCAATGTGCTCTACTCTCAAAGAAGTCTGCAAAAAAACTTTTCACTAAAATGATCTACTTGAACTTAAGGTCAAAAAAGAGATAGAACGGTGCTATGAGCTCATTCACAGGCTGGGAAGGGGAGTCGTGTATTTGGGTTCTTCAAGGATGGGACCAAGTCATCCACATTACTTGCAAACCCTAGAATTGGGAAAAGAGGCAAGTCATCACTACATGACAACTCCTTAATTAATTTCAAGTCCCACACCTGTATATATGTTTTTTGCTGTAAATGCACATAGGTGTGGAACTGAAAGTGTATGGCACAAAATATGCCGTGGAATTCAAATTTGTTCTGCTAAAAGATCATATGAGCCTACTTATTGTTTGCAGATAGCAAATCTTTTGAATTGTACTTCATGGTCAGGGGCTGGTCCAGGTCTCATGGATGCTGCTACTAAAGGTGCTTTGCAAGCAGGAAAGCCAGTTGGTGGATTTAAGATAGGTAAAGAAGCTAAAGAATGGACAGCTACGAAATTCCATCCATACCTTCCTTCAGAAACCTATCTTACGTGCAGGTAAACTCAACTCTGGAACCTCACTGTGGCACTTATATATTTTGTTTGGATCATGAACTTGTGGATGGATTTACCAAGTGAAATAAAAAGGATAGGAATCAAATGACTAAATAAAATTAGCTTTTGCATCTCATTGTCTTCTTGTATTTTCTTCCACACTTCTTTTCCCTTCATTGTTTTGGTTTATATTGTGATATTTTGGTTCTTCTCTCTCTGTGTAATGTGAATCCTGTTGAGAGATAGAGAGATAAGAAGATGGAATGCCATTTCTGAAGCAACAATGTGAAGATCTTGTGCATCAGCAATCATAAAGTAGCATTAATAGGGATTGGATGATGGAATCTCTTTTTCGGGGAATTTTTCAGAAATTAAAGGAATCCTGGGAAGGGAAGACTTTTTGTACTGACTACAGATCAACTACGATTCCACGAATCATTGATCCAAACACACAATTTAGCTTCCCTGTTGAGTCAATTAAAACTCGAATGAAATGCAGGTTTTTTTCTGCAAGGAAGCACGGGTTAGTGGATGCTGCAGTTAGACTTGATAGCTCAGACAAGACTGCTGTAATAGCACTTCCCGGTGGAGTTGGCACTCTGGATGAGGTGTTTGAGATTCTAGCCCTAATTCAACTGGAAAGAATTGGATCAGCGTTTCCAGTTCCCTTCCTATTAATGAACTATGACTCTTTCTATTCGAAGCTACTGGAGTTTCTTGATGTTTGTGAGGAATGGGGAACTGTTGCCAATGGAGAGGTTGCATCGCTATGGAAAGTATGTGACGATAACTCCCAGGCTTTGGCCTACTTGGAAGAGTTTTATGATCTTTCTATTGAAAAATCAAGGCATGATGATAGATCACAAAGTTTACATAGAACAGTTTCTTGATATGTTGTTGTGTTGGTGATAACAAGAAGAAAAAAAAAGAAAAAAAAAAACTTTTGACTCTTTAGAGCAGAATGTTGGGGATGGTTGTTCTTTCTCCAACTACGCAGCGATCAATATGACATGTTAATGTAATTTGTTCCGTGTCATATTTGATTTGAATTTGACGAACTCCCCCTTTTATTAGCTTGGAATGTTCAGCAAGTTTACTTCGAACTGAAATTTCTGAAATCATTAAGTAAAAAGGTAGGGAATCACCAAATAGTGGTCTAGACAGTTTCATTTTTCTTTACCGGAACCGTTAACTGTTTCCATGGGAATCCTGAAATTCCAATAGGAATAAACAGGCCCAACAATGAGTAAGAACTGCATAAACATGCTTACATATCTATCAATCTTGTACAAGTACTAAGACATGCAGGAAAGGCGATGGGATCGTATGGTAAATAAGATAGAAGCTATATTCATAAACCCGAAATTAGTCCATTAGACAAAACCCAATTCTGGGTAGATTTCATGGGTTATAATCACAAACCGCTCCTACGCTTTATATTCAACATGAGTT
Source organism: Rhododendron mucronatum var. ripense (assembly GCA_019656295.1). Lineage (NCBI taxonomy): Eukaryota > Viridiplantae > Streptophyta > Magnoliopsida > Ericales > Ericaceae > Rhododendron > Rhododendron mucronatum. The sequence goes on from BPLT01000024.1 coordinate 3,645,134, forward strand.
CGGATTTCATACCCTCGATCTGTCGTAAAAAAACTTGACAGGGAAGGGAAATCTCTGACTAATATCAGGAAACTTGTACAAAGGTTGCTGATCATTCATTATGCAACGCAAGAGGCATGCTTCTGCTCTCACATCACACTGCAGCATTGTTTATGAGCCACTCCACCACTTACGGGTGGATTTTCTGCCGCCTGCGACTTTTGATCCGCTGGAACTTCATCACCACCGGGAACGGTTCCTTTTCTATCAGCTGCATCAGGTGGCGCCTCCAAGGCAGGAACAGGGTATTTCGGCCAAGGATAGTCCCCGTATCCCCCGTCGCCATACAAATGCCAATCATTAACATAGTACGGGTTGCAACCATAATAACCACCATCATATCCATAGTAGCCATTGAAATTTGTACCTTCTTTCTGTTGAGGCTTTTCTGGTTTGGGCTCAGGCAAATATAAATTGCTATGGCACTCTCCAAACTGCCACAGGCATATGTTTAACTTCTTCCCTGCTTTTGATGCTAGCATTTTCAGGAGCTGGTTCGGATCGACAGTACCCGATACCTCTATTTTTCCATCTTCGACCATTTTGAAATTGCGTACCCCTATCACCAAAAAAAAACTTGTCGATATAACGAAAAATGTGCAAAAATTAGCATGCACACAATAAATCGAATAAGTGGCACTTACCGCGAATATTACTCAACGCTAGAGAGACAACCTTTTGCCATCCCGCCGCCTTGACGTTCACTCTCAGAACACAAGTCTGCAGATTAATTTACAGGGGAAAAACAAGATTAATATTACTAGCACCATTCACAACAGTAATGGAAGGGGGGGAAAAGCAAAGCAAAAAAACCATGAAAGCGTAGTTTTCTTCTGCATGGAGAGGGCCAGCCATTGATGAAAACTCTTTGATGGAGACAAATGCAGTAGAAGGATTATTGTTAGTTGAAAGGGTTATGGATAGTTAGTTTGTGTTGGGAGGTAAAAATCTGCTGAGGGGATCGGGTATTTATTGAATAAATGATGAACTAATTGGGGTAATGACTCATTAGGAAACTTTAACGTAAAAAAAAATCTGTAAAAAATCCAGGAAAATAAAATTGCATAAATTATAGGATTATGGCCTTGGGATTATCTTAGGCTTCCTTAATATTCTCAGATTCTCTTACTTAATATGTGAGAGGATGAAATCATATTGTCTTCCATTTTCCTTGTGTAAAGCAAATCTTTCTATAAGTCTTTTAGCCATGTTTAGATTTTGGATTTGTTGAGAAAAAAAAAATACGAATGGGGGAAAGTGAGAGAAACTGGAACAAGAGTTTTGCTGTTGGGTCGGTTAGGAAAATAACAAGGAAATGGAAAGAAAAAAAAAAACTGGTTTTCTAGTTTGGCTACCATAAGTAGGATAGGATTTCATAATTAGTAGGATAGGATTTAACATAAGGATCATATATATTGGGATGGTGTTGTGCACATGCCAAAACGGATGGACGGTTGAGATTACGCACAACACTGGACAATCCGGACCATTGATTGTCGAGACGAACGGTTCAAATGTGCACAACACGGTATAGGATGGGAATTTCTTGTAAAATTTAAATAAAAAGTCTACTGATTAAAAATATTATTCTAAAATCTTTTGTATTGGAGTTTACCTATAGATTAATATAAAAAGATACTTAAAAAGTCGTTTTCACTCGGACATCACAAAAGTGGAGGGGTGTGGAGGAACCCTCACCCTGGATAAAAGACCGTATTACCTTGTTCTCTTTGAACGTGGTATCGTCTTGTGGTTAAGAAAAAAACGTACTTTTGTGTGTAATTTTTAGAATTTTTTTTTACACCAATTGAACAACTAATTAGATGTTTAAATTGGTGAAAAAAAAGTCAAAACAATTTTGAAACTGCTCCATTTTTTACTTGACAAATGAATCAACCTCTAAAAGAGAACAAACAATTTGGGATAGACAACAAAAGAAGTAGTAGTAATATTCATAGGTCCATTTCATAACAATTGGACACTCACAAGCTCTGAAACATAGAAAATTCTGAAGCTCAATTTGAATGGAAGAAATCTCGAGAAGAAATGAAAATGTTATGTAATATCCTTCATTATTCATGTGTGAGGAAATACCATGCGATTCTTGGTAAGGAAATTTCTATTTCTGTCCAAGATTACAGTATCCAAACATAGCTTTAGACCATGTGACAATTCTAACCCGTTTTGCTTTGCGATTAGGGGTGCACGTGATCCACATCATTTCGGTTTCATAGAAATTGAGTGAATCATTACTCACGGTTTCAAGAAAATTGAAATTCGTGTCCAGACTAAAAGTCCTATCAGATTGATCCAAAACAATCCGTAAGTTTTGGTTCGGTTCACAGTTAATCTACGATTCCAAAATGTCAATGTCACAAGCACAATAAGATAAAAAGGAAGAAAAATTGGAATTTTTGTCCAATTATCACAGTTGTACAGATCTTCTTGTCAAAAATATCCTTTCTTATAGTAGGTAACCTTCTGAATGAAAATTCTGATCACAGTTTTCAAACTTTTGAATCCATGTCTAAACTATTAATCCATGGATGCAGACCACGCCATACGGATCAATTTGGTTCGAACCGGTTTCCCATGAATTTTATGTAGAATTCCATGAAACAACTTCGGTGATTGACTCTTATGAAAATAGAGATTATACAACCGCAAGTATTTGGTAAAATACAACGCAAAAAACAAACCCATGTAACCCATTGTATAGAGATGCTTAAAGTGAGATATCAAAAAAGGAAGCCAGTTGAAAGTGTAGATTGCAACACATCCTACAAAATTTAGACATACAAATTATGGCCATACCTCCAGTTCTCTAGACAACCGGAAGCATAACAAAATGAATTCCGGCCTTAGTGAGCAGAAGGATAACTTCCCTAGTCGCGTTTTCTAATCGATTGACAGAAAAAAGAAAAAGACTCTTTAAGCTCATTTGGGAGAGGGATTGCTAATGGGGGTAGTGTACTGAAGTGCCTGCTCTTGCTTCTTTCAGACAATGGAAGTGACAGTGCCGGCCGCGTTTTGTTAAACCCTTCAATGACAACTGAAAACGCCCCAAAGGTGATGCAGTTCTGTAAGAGGGACTGAGGTGTACCTACAAAATCAATAGCACAAATGATATGCTCAATAACACAGACTTCCATGCAAGGACTAAGAAGAAGTTGCATAGATGTACGCACAGAGGCATCCATATATGCAAAGTGCAATTTCACTATCCTTATTTCTTTTATGTTCTTCTTTTCGTTCTCACTTCAGTGGAACAAGTTCAACAGCTTCAGTATACCTAACCTCATTATTTGTTTTTCTGTTTTGAGTGAGTCATATGCATGGTAATAAAATTGGCCAGCGAGTCCTAATTATTAGAATAACATAAATGGCTGCAGGAATAGTTAATTCCTGAGCAAAAGAATTGCGTAGGGGAAAAAGAGCAAGGAAACTTGGCGACTGAAAACCCAACCAGATTAACTGAAAGTAAAAAAGAAGTTCTGTTAGTTAAGGTATTGGGCACCTGGGAAACTCAAAGCAAGACCAGTGCAACATCCAGCGACGCCTGAATTAATGACTGTAGGGAGAAAACATCAACAAAACATTAAAAAAGGAAGATGGGTGTCCGGTGTCAGTACAATGGTAAAGGTGTCATACAGTCATACCATCATCCTTGCCGCGCACATGCTTCAAAAGGCAGATAACCAAGCTGTAAACCCCAGTGAAAACTGCAAATTTCTGGTTAAAAAAAGAAAGGGAGCTCAAATTCAAAAGCAACAGGCCTGTACAAACTTGTCTACATTGTCCTTGGGTATTAAGAGAGTATGAGATCCCCTCCATGAGTTTTGTTTGCTGAATCACATTACTTGTAGTTCATAGGATATGTCATACCTTGGCAGAAGATCCTGCCTCGGCAAAGGACCCTTTAAACCCTTTCTTGCTAAGCAATCCTGAACCTGAGACACATGCCAAGAGAAGAAACACATCAGCGCATCTTCTAAATCCACCTAGGGTTTAGGGCCAAGGAAGCCTTAAGCATGATTCCCAATCAGTGGGTTCATTATATGATTGTACACTGATACCAAAACCATGTCCCAGACCTTCAACTACACGCTTAATAGTTTCAATGTGGCTAATTGGAACCTCCATGTAAAAAGTACATCTCTAATGTTGTAAGTTGCAAGCAAAATCACAATATTTAGTGAACGATGAGGTTATGATAACTGCTACATTCTACTGGTCAGAAGTGCAAATTCAATTAGTGAACTTCCCTACCCCCAAAGTAGCATTAGAAGCGAAGGGTATATTCCTCACATTATCTGTTACATAAACAAACTGTTATTAATTCATTGAAGAGCGCAAAGTATGTTTATTCATCCTTTTGTTAGCCTATATCCAATACATTCAGATTCTTCAATAACTTCGAGCTGAATAAGATTAATTGATAATTCATCAAACAAAATTAACCATAAACCATCAAGCTGTATTGGTTTAACTTTTGCTCTGCAACAAATGGCAGCTTCGATTGTCCGTATAACGCAGAAGTTTACACTCCATGGCCGCAATTACTTACCCCATTGTCCTTCCATAAACTATTGTTCATGTTGTAGTTTAACAGTCAAACACAACAGTTTCCTAGTGCATCACTAACGATAGATAGATTTCAACTTACAAAACCATGGGCTCTTGTTATAAATTAACATCAACAGTGTGCACAATGACAAAAACTCAAGAATTTTTTATTATCTAAAATCAGCTTTTTATCCTTACTGGATCTCTAATGTTCAACATAAGTTCGTTGCATTGCCCTTCATTGTGTATGAGATGTTAATTAAGATCCACAATAGGCGAAGGGCATGCCATCATGGATTTAGAAGCCCACAGCCTGCAGAAGTAGAGAAGTATAATCCTACCGAATACACAATCCAACCAGATTAAAAGCTACACACGCCCTATGTTTGATCGGGATCGTAATTATTTAAACCAAACAACGGACATGCGCTCACCTTGATATATAGTCCAAAGACTCCAAATTTAAGTCACACAAAGCGTGCGCGAGCATAAAAGCGTCTTTCGAAAAACATTTCAAACTAATCAATTTCATGAGAGCGAGGACTGAGAGCAGGAGCGAGGGCCCTACTAAAAGATTATGTGACTAAGGTCCAAACCAATATCATATTCGCGAAAAACTCATTTTTGTCCGAGTTCCAACACATTGTGGTCGAATGCAACGGAAACACAATTTTACAACCCAGGGGCACACATATCGCCCCAAGTATAAATTCACCTCTTACATTATAAATATGCCCAAATAACAAAAGTGAAATTAAAGACAAAAAAATCTTCGAGAGACGAGACAAAACCTAGATCAAAATAATCAGAACAAGCTGCTAAGCTGCACATCAACACGAAAGCAAAGGGTTTTTTTTTTTCATAACTCGGGTGTCAGGCCAGCTTACCCGCACCTCGCCTAATCCCGAGAAGCATAGTCAATGAATTGCAAACAGCCAAACACGAAACACATACATCAAGGTCATACAGATATATGCTACATATATACGTATATATATATATATAGAGAGAGAGAGAGAGATGACCGTAGCCAAAAATGGAGCCCATGAAAGCGCTACCGGCGGAGTCGCGGGCACAAGTGAGGAGGCAAACGACAGGGGGACTCGGTGGATTAGGGTTAGGGTTTGAACTTTGTTCGAGTTCGTTTTCAGGGTCGGAGCCTGGAGAATCCGTCATCGTCGACATTGTCGCCTCCGTTAATAGTAGCCCTAAACCGTATACTCTCTCTCTCTCTCTCTCTCTTCACCTTTATGCTTTCTAACTAACCCGTGTCACTGTTGTTATCCGCACGCGAAACACGTCGTCGTTTTTCTTCCGCCCTCGTGATTCAACACGTGTTAGGTTGGACGGATTATAACCTGAGTTGACCACTCACAGTACGCCATGAACCCGACTTTTTAACCCACTAATTAATAGAGTATTTAATTAATGCAAATAAATAATCTGTGTTCAACTTTGGTAAAAATTTAGCATTCAATAATCTAAAGAGTTGTTTGCTTCTTTTGTCCAAGTACTGGATTATAGTCTTGTACTCTCTCTTTTTGCTACTACAAATTTTTTTTTTTTTAAATTTAACATCCGTTTTAACCGGTTTGAAAACGTATGAAACTCAATCAATCAATCCGGTTTTGAGATTGTGTGGGTTAATCGATTATAGGTAGTAAAATATTTAACCAGCGAAAAGAGACCCATACCACGTATTATGGTCCTTAGATTAGAATAGCAACCCCGTAATTTAGTTGCGGAAGCTTCTAAAACATTTATGAGAACTATCCTTTTGATTTGGAATTTGCAGGACTCTTTCATTACCACTTTACTACTAGTACTCCTCCGTCCCATATTGTTTGGACTTTTTCGATAGTTGTGTCAGTTTTCAATCGCTTGTATCTTTCAACATGAATTTCCAACAATATGCATTATGGATCTTGTTTGATAGTTCTCGATTAGATCTATAATACAAAGTTTTCAAAATTATAAAAAATATCATAAATTTGGAGATATTAAAATTTAAAGAACGGTACGAATATCGAAAAAGTCCAAACAATATGGGACGGAGGGAGTATTAATTAAGACCCTATTGTATCATTAGTTTATATTCCGTTCAAAAAGAGAACTCATTGTTGTTAAGACCCTATTGTATCATTAGGGTTTAGGGTTTAGCTTTGACAAAAACATTTCTGTCATTCTTTCTCAATGGAGTATATACTTGCACTTCAAATTCTAAACTGAAAATGCAGTGTTTATGTCCAAGATAATAAAAAAATTGTCACTTGGCAGAATTTCCGGTTACGCCAATGGAAATGAAGCATGAAAAATTCCTGGTCCACCACTAGGAGCGAGGCATGGAAATACTCATTTAAGTCTAACTGTTTCGAGATTCGAAACATGGAACATTGTAATGAAAAGAAGTCTGAGGCACTTGAATGGGCAGTACAAGCCAGTACATCAATCAAAACACTGCACAAGAAGTTCAAGAGCTGTGAGGTAGGAATGAAAACCAAGATTCTAGAAATGGTCACTGCAACACGTCTTTATTATTATCACAACAAATGGATGAAGAAAGAAAGCACTTCTCCAACAAACCACAAAAAGAAAAAAGAAGAGCTTTCGATCAAATGATCCACATCAAATAAAGCATATGAAGAAGAAAAAAACAGAAGTAAATAGAGAAGGCAAAGAGTGTGGTTGGGTCGACCCAAGTAGGGTCTAACATGCAAGCCGCAACTATTCAAACAATGGTAGCCACTAAAATCGGAACATCTGCCAGCACCTCAGTAGTGATCTTGATATATTGCTCCGAATTCAGCTCGCCATGCCTGGTCATCATCGTGGAGGGAGGTGCCGGTATTGTCAGAATCCTCCCTATATAAAGGCCGCAGAGCAGATTCTGGCAATCGGCTCTCTGCAAGGTACTGTTTCATGGTGATCATTTCCATCTTGTGCTTTCTTTTCAGTTTCTCCACTTGCTTTCTTAGCTTGTCATTGTCTTCCTGAACCCTTGTGAAATTTTCCTGTTAGATAACAGAAATAGCAAAGTCAGTCTCTGTCATGTCAATCATCTTAAGGATAAAAACATCATATATATTAATGTTGTGTTTGGATCAGACTTATGGAGGGATTTCCAGTAAGCACTATGATCCACACACGCTTAGACAAGGAAATAAATTCAACTTCCTCACTTCAGTATCTATTTAGCTTTCCCTTGCCTTTTCCATTCCCTCCTGAAAGCCCCATTCACAATTCCACAACCCACACACAAGCCCAAATTTGGACAAAAAGATTTACCTCTGCCACTGAAGCTGCTGCTTCTGCTTCTCTCAGCCTAACAAGGAGCTCTCCAGCAGCGTGAACAGCTTCGGCAGTGTCCCTAAGTTGAACTTTAAGGCTTTTGTTTTCCTTTTTCAGAAATTCCAATTCCCGTGCCCTTTCCACTCTAAGGACTGAAAGCTCCGCTGCCAAGGACTTGGAAAAACGAGAGCCATGACCCTTAGCACCTGCTTTTGCAGCTGCCCTTTTCACCTCCGCTATCCCTTGCATAATCAGCCGGTGCTTTCCAACCAAATCATTGTACTTCTCCTGTAGTTCTGAATAGTGCTCGACCATTCTAGCATGCCCGAGGACAGATCTATGAACTACATCATCCAATTCCTCAGTGCACTTCTTTTCTAACCTCAGCTCCATCTCCACCTTTTCTGCACGCCGGCGGTTGGACTCAAGATCGATTCTCAACTCGTCAGTCAAAGAAATCCATTCACTTTCCATTTCCATCCACCTTTGTCTTTCTTTCTCAAGTTCCTCCTCACTGTTGCCACCTTGAGCGAATGTACCACTTTTCCTGATGGATTGTGACAACAAAGAAGAGGCACCACTCTTCCTCAGTTGAATTGATTGCAACAACAACGAAGAGGATCTCACTCTCTCAGAAGACATTTTAGGAGACCCATCGGTAAATGACTGCAACTGGCTCCTTAAGGTTTGAATTTCATTGAGAAGTGCTTCCTTCTCACTAATATCAAAAGATGTGTTCCTGTACTCGCTTTCTGTGACTTCTTTTATTTCACATTTTTCATTTATGATCTCTCTCTCAGAATTCTCACTATCATCCCATTTCAAAAGCTGAAAAAACCACCAGAAACAAGCACACAACAGAATCAGAATGACAGAAATTTTTTGAAGATGCTTGCAAAATAGTAAGTACAAGAACACTAACCTTTCTTTCACCCTCAGATACATGAGAATTTTCATGTTTGACTTCGTCAATTCGTACTATCGTGTTTTCCAAGTCTTCACAATCAAGTGCAGTACTATCGTTGGGGATAATATTCTGTTGGCTGTGATGTTTGTATTGCTCTACCTGCAAAAGTTAAAGATTATTATTCATGAGGAGAAATCCTTGTTGAAATCGTTACTCTCATTGTAGAGGTTTGTATATTGTACCAGAAGATTTAGCTGCTCAATTTTGGCTGCTTGTTCCATGCAAATGTTTTTCAGCTCCTTTTCTCTCCTGATGGCTTCTGTCAAATCTTTTCCAACATCCTAACAATGGAGAAATAAAACAGGTGAACAAAAAAGAGCAAAGCACAGCTTTTGAGCCCTAAGTAACTTGAATCTAGACGTACTTGCACAGTTGATCCATTTTTGTTCCCACATGACGCACATAAAAAGGAAGCATTGGCTTTGTCAACTGTTTGAGATGACTTCAATGCTAAGTGTTCGAAAGAGAATGCAACATCTGGTGTACTAGATGCTGAATTCCGCTGGTGATAGTCAATAATCTCTAAGCCTCTATGAAGGCTAGCGGCCAGGGATTCTGTGGGTCCCGGAAATAGCTTGCTTGACCGCAAAGAGGATCGTATGTGATCGCTAGGCCTGAGTGACTGTCGTAATGCATCTGAATCGAACTTGGAACTATCTGAAACAATGTTCTGACTCTCCAGATGAACTGATGCAAAAGTTACGCTTTTCCTATTGCTGTTGATTTTCGGAGACTCAGATAACATTGGTTCCTGGAGTCCTATGCTTTTCCTATTACTCTTGAAGGAAGTATCAATGGTCCTTGCACTGCTATCAACAGATGCAATGCTATCAATCTCAATTTCCTCTGGACAACTTCCATATTGTTCACTTGTCAAGTCTGTGTCGGAACCTTCTTCGACACCAGAAAACTGAATGCTGTTACTGTTTTCATACGAGTCTTTTAAAATGTCTTCATCAGAGGTGTGCAAATTGTCTATCTGAAGACGTAGTTCTCTCACATCATCCTCATTGACATTTACTTCCTCCTTGAGGTCATCATCTATGCGGGGTAAGATCAACGAGCGATTAAGGCTCAATCTCAACTGATTCACGCTTTCACGCACACTTCGACCTTTAGAATTCCGGATGTTGATTCCAACTGAATTAGATACATTTGACTTGGCTCTTATAAGTTCTTCCTGCAATCACCGAGATGCACTAGTCAACATCTTATAGCAAAACGTCATCAAATTTGAAATTCCTCGTCCAGACAAAAAGTTAAAGTACCTTCAGTTGACGAATTTGGTCACTCAGGTCATTGACATCATCCTCTGATATCTCATTTATCACTGGCTCATTATGAATGGATTTTACTCGCTGCCCAAATCTGAGTGTGCTTAATGTCTCACAGCTACTCCTACATTCGAGAAATGAACAAATATGACATTGATATCAATATAAAATCAGACCGATATGAAACAGAAAGAAAGAAAGCAGCAGATTCAGGCTAATCTCAATAGGCTGAAAATTGACAATTTCCGCATCATGTCATATCAGACGGAACAGCTTCCAAATGAAAGCCACCCCTAAAACGACCCAAGGAGAGGTTCTGAAACCGCCAGCAACACTATCTACTAGCATGAACACTAAATGTAACCCTGTATTAGAGAAGTTCATGTGTTAAACTCGAGGCAGCATGCTGGATAGGGTTTAATTACTTGCTATCTGGAGAGATGGCACATATAACTGCAAGTTTGACATTTCCGCCAAGTGATTCCTTCAACAAATGTGTTAAACTCGAGCTTCTGTAAGAAACCTCCTGAGGTTTTCCTGACTGTGTACCTTCAGCTAGGATATTCACCAAGTGCCTGCACCCATCAAATAGAACCGTAACTACTATCAGAATGATGTCATCGACTTGGTTCTTGATTTAAAAGAAAGTGAAGAATGGAAGAGGATGACTGAATGACCCATCCATCTAGTTTCAAGTTTCAAGCATTAAGTATCAAGAAGAACCACCCAGTGGGATAAGTATAGTAATTTCTTAAGAGATGTCATTGCACATTACCCCAAATGTGATAGAGACTTTTTCACATTTTTCTCCTCCCTTGCACACAACCTATCATCGTCAAGTTTATTTCTCTCCAGCCCTGCAAGATCAACAAGACTGATTCTGCTTGTCTTTGAACTACCAAAACATTTTGATGATGTTCCCTGCAGCAAGCATTTTTCAAAAATAAGGAAATTAAATAAAAGACTGACAGAGACAAACTTTAGAGCCATAGTAAATTAATGGTCCTAGAAAAAAACGTAGGCAACCACAATCAACATGTTGAAGATAGATGATTCACAAAACTGATTACTAGAACTAATAAACTCCAATGTCATGTTCTACCTTGCACCATGAATCAATGACGCATGAAAACACAATATGGGATCTTGAACTTTTTGCATTTATGCTTGTTGCTCCCAACTTCCTGCTTGAAAGCCCCTGTAAGCAAAGAAAGAAAATCCATGAAGAATGCAACAAACAGAAACCTGTGCCACTATATACAATAAACAAGAAGAATGTAATTTGAATGCTTTATTACTGCTTACCTTAATTAAAACTTGGGTTATATCCTCATAACTAGTAACGTACTCCTCCGTCAAATTCTCCACATAAAATCCATGTTTAGCATCATCCTTTATCTGCAACAACTTTCAGGCCACCATTAAGCACGCATCAAAGTAATCCAATACAAGAGCGGGAGAGAACGTAAGAATTACCCACCTCTAGATTTCTTTGGGTGGGATCAAGTAAGTCCCCAATTTGTTCATTGTATATCTGCGGGAAAAAAGATAATAAGATATATTGCAACTCACAACATAAATCTTGATTGCATGCCCGAGACAACAAAAATGAAAGGCATAATAGACTTACAAGTAAAGCAAAGTTCTAGTATTGGAAAGGCAGTTTCAAGAAACCACAAACCTCAAGAAATGAGCAGCGGCACTGGTAATTGATCTGTTTACCTTCTGAGTTATCTTGTTCCTACATGAAATTTAAAAGCAGATACACTCAATCACAGTCAAATATTCCTCATACCATTTTATTTTACCAAACAAGTATGGAGAACCTACTTGCTGAATCTCAGAGAACAGCATCTGGAAGATGCGTGGAACAATGCCTTGGTCACTGTTGGTTGCCTGAGCCTCAACCATTGCACTTTGCGGACCCCACATCGTGTAAGTTTTGCCACTTCCAGTCTAAATATAACTCATCAAAAGTTAGTACCACACAGCAAGCATACAATCACTTGAATAAATGGCTATAGCCTTGACTAGGAATACCTGTCCATATGCCAAGATGGATGTATTGTATCCCGCTAAAGCATTTTTAACTAATGGAACTCCAACTAGCTGAAACACATCCTCCTGGTAGAAATGAAACAATCAGATCATAACTTTCTTCTATGTTGAAGTGCTTTTAAGCAAATAAAGAAAGTTAAACCCAGTTTGGATATATGTGGTACCACTGGAGTTTAACATTGAGTTTTCAGCTTTTTATGTTGGATTTTGAAATTCCTAATAGGAGATTTGAAATCCCTCACGATAAGGAATCAGAATCAGGATTGCAAATGTACAAGGATCCCAATAAATTACCTATCAAGAAACATACACCTTGTATTCTTTTGTTATTTGTTTTTGATTTTCAACAACTTTCTTCTTGTTTTTTTTTTCTTAATTTATAAACTTCAATTGATGGGTGAAAATATTATAGGAAATAAACAGGAAATAAAAAAGCTACAGACATAGAAGAAAGTGCACAGATCCAAACATGTCACAACAGATGTGTGTGGTCCCTACACATTTACATTTACCGGGTGAGACCCACGTGCATCGCACTGTAGATGTGTCCGGATATGTACAGTTATGTCTGTGTCTGTAGCATTGCTCAAACAGGAAAATTGCAACTACAGTTCAAAACATAACATTGCAAGCAAATAAACACAGGGCCAAGTTGAAACCTGATTTGATTTCGAGTCAAGAACTGAATCAAAGGAAAACTTTCTCTCTCCAACGGTTACAGAATCGTCGGAGACCTTCGTAACCAACCGATCCCCTTCTCTTTCGTGACCGTTAGCTGGTCGAATCCTCACTACAACCTAATCAACCAAAAACCAATACAATACATTAAATTCGAAATAATTTCAAGCAACTAGGGTTTCAAAAAAGGTAGTAGTAATTTCCAGCAAAAACCTTACCTTGACAGGAGGATCTGCTGGAGGTGATAATACTTCTGTATGGGGAACAGATCTGGTGGTTTCTTGTTGTGAAATTTGTGGTTTTGATAGGGGTATTTTGGCGATTGAAGGGGAGACTGGGCCGTTTTCGAACTGTATGTTTGGATCGATTGGGGGGATGTTTTCTCCCCCGTCCATAGGGTTCGATTTCGAGCGAGATGAGTTCATCTTGCGATTAGTGGAGAGAGATTTGGGGAGGAGGTTTCGGATGGACGAGGTTGAGATGGTTCCCAAGAATCGATTCTCTGACATGTTTGGGGTCAATTGTACTTTTGTGAGAGAGAGAGAGAGGTGTCTACAATGGAGAGAAGAGAGTGCTTGTGCGTCACAGAGAGAGAGAGAGAGAGTTCAAATGTGGAGGAAGAGGGAGGAAGAGCGTTTTGCTGGAAGATGACCGTTGGGAGATTCATTTTTTGAACTCCGTCGGGATTTGAAAGTTCAAATCAAATGACGCAAATAGCCTCATTGACTTCCGTTTTCCTAATGAGGTGGAGCCTAGTACTTCTTTTTTTTTTTTTTTAAGAAGAGGTGGAGCCAATTCAGCCAAAGATCAATTCAAGCTCCCTTTTGTCTTTATTCTTACTCCCTCAGTCCTCATTTGTTAATATGGATCTTATGATAGTCATATCTCAATTAGTTCTATCAAATAAAGTTCTCAAAATCATTACATAAAATATTATACGGACTAAATTATAAAATATAAGCAATTGAAAAGTGATATAAACTCCTAAAAAAAACTAGTAGCAAATTGGAACGGATGAAGTATTTATTTTTTATATATTGAATCCAGTTCATAAAAGAGATGAATAAAAATCTACAATCCAAAAATCTACAATCCACACACTTACACAAAAACTTGACACGTGTAAGTATGTGTTGCTACAGAAGAGTTGAAAAAAAGTATTGATGGTTACATCTTACATGGTGTCACTAACAATCAAAATTCTCCCAATTGGATAAAATGACATGCTTAGAGCAACTCCAAGTGAATATTTCAAATCTGACGTAGTGTATGAAAATGTGACAATTGACATTAATATATATGTAACCCCACCCATCTACCCTTTCCAAAGCCAAACCCATGTGGATTTGAAGCCAATGTCACTCATGCCAAATTGGAAGCCAAGATCACCTCATGTCAAACTTGCTTTTGTTCAACAATTTAACCACTATTTATAAGAAATAACTGTTTTAGATTTTTTAAAATACGCATTAAATTTGACATTATACTTAATTTAAGCAGTTGTTGATGTGGATAGATAAAAATAAATGGATAAGGGTGGACGATATAATAAATCATTTGATCACCCTCATTAAATAATTACATTAAGAATACAAAAAAGGTTTGATGAATAATTTAATTTGATCTTTCTCCCCACTCGAATTAGCTTATCCTGAAGTGGGAGTTGGATCAGCTGAGGCCCCTCCAAGGAGATAAGCTCTCCCCCATCTTTCTTCTCCCACTCCTTCCCTTATCCTCCTCCCTGAACCCAACAAACCATGCCCTTACTGGGTTGGATTGGGAATATAAAACCAAAAGCCTACGGTAAGGACTGTTTTGTCCTTTTTTGGAGGAGAGGCAAGGTGTGGATGGTCTTTGCACATAGGGTTGAAATTAATAGCCGTTGCGGCCGGAAAAGTCGGATCAGATATCCTCCTTTCCTCGAAAAGGCCGGCCCAATGGAAAACCGGGATGTTGGAGCCCAAAAAGGCCCAGTAAGTTCAATGTTAATCGTACGTACAAGTGACTTATCAACAAATTTAAAGCAATCTTCTCCGGCCTTTAGGTATTCTAATACAATGAAATGAGGAACTATAACAGGAAACAAAATAGGACAATATTTAATAAAAGTTTTGAGAATTAATGCCCCGACGGCGTATGGAACCACCCATGACCCAACCCAACCCACACCACGTATTTGTTCCCTAATTTTTCTTTTTTTGATCTTCACGTATTTGTTCCCTATGATACAGAAAATTATTCAGTGCCCCGGGCCCTGCCACATAGTGTGCCAGACATTCCCCTCACCACACATTTATGTGGGGCTCAAGACTAATCTCGCATATGATACAACTTTTGAAATGCATAAAAAAAGGTTTGTGCATACCCTACGAGTAGCTCCATGTGCATATCCTAATGGGATTAATGTAAATAAGAGAGAGGAACAATGCTCATTTGGGGTGGAGAGAGAGAGAGATGTTCGAATAACCACACCATTACAGAACGAAAGCTCTAGTAACTCCAACGAAAAAACCTCAGGAATAGTTGGCCAGCTTAGCTACTCCTACAACGGTCGGCCAGTTCCGACTAGGTCCTATCACACACATACACACACACTCTCTCTCTCTCTCTCTCTCTCTCTAGAAGAGTTATTGGAAAAATGGGTTTGAGTTGTCCCTCATTTGGGTATACAAAAGGCTAAAATTGAAAATGGATACACATTTGGATAAAGTATTGGAGATGAGTTTTTGGTGGGTTTCACCTAAAATTTGGTTCTTAAAATGGTCAAGGATTGGAAATGACCTTAGTACGGGGAGCTGCATACATGATACATGTGAATCCGCAGGGGCCTTGAGAGCAAATGTCAATAAAGTGGAGGCAAAACATTCTGGTTGCTGGAAATGTTGACCTATCTTCATCACCATGAAAAGAAAACAAAAGAAAATGAAAGAGGAAAGAAAAAAGGGGTAAAAAGGAGTTAAAGTTTCAAACTTGATGGCCTATTGTTTACCTTAAACCAAATGAAAAAAGAAAGGAGGAATGGACTATTTGTGACAAACTCCACTACGCCATGTTTTTAAAAGTCCAACTTAGTTGATGGATCTGTAATTAGGATATGTTTGGGTGTCTATATTGTAAAATATGAAATTTTTCAATGTAATTAAGTAACATTTATATATAAGTGTTTAACCATTCGTTTTTAGTAATGTATATATGTTGACAAAATGAACTCTAAAACCATCGATCAGAACATCCGAAATTCAGAAATGAATAATGCATAATGTGAACATCACATCCTCAACACTCCTCAATTTTTTAAGATATGGTGAATTGGGCTTAACTATTTTTTGCTAAGGATGTGGTGTTATTGATGTTTATCGGTCTTTTGTTCAATTTTTTGTTAATTTATTTAGATTAATATATCGTCTTTACGGAAAAAATAGGAGAAGTAAAAACATATGAAGTGATCCTACTTTAGTTTTCCAAAAGGGCCAAAAGTGCTAAAGGATCTTATTTTTCTTCATATTTTACGAAGGGAAACAAGCCCTTTTAGTCTTTGTAGCACTTTTGAAAAACAGCTTTAGGATGAGTTCACGCTGAATTTTTTTTTTGGGTCTTGGATTGATGTCGAAATACCACTTGTCTTTGGTAAAAAGTATCAATTAAACAACAAAATTAATTAAGAAAAATGAGTTGTCTTGAATAGTGAGTTTTATTTTTGGGATAGAATACCGAAAATGCCGAAACTAGGCCTTAATATATACTACTCCCTTGAAAAAAATAGGTTGGCCTTTTTTATTCGGAAAACTAGGCCTTAATATATACTTTTTCTTTGGTGAAAAGCCTTGTTAATATATACTATTCCCTTGAAAAAAAAGCATATAGGAGTACTAAACTCTAAAATACACAATCCCTTTTATACACGTGAATTCCGCTTGTTAAATATGTATGGGATCACATATACGTGAATCACGCGTGTTAAATATGTGTAGGATCTATGCATATGTGAGGGGTTTTGTTTGCGTGGATTGTGCACAAGTCACTCAACACTGTAGATATAATGATGCGCAGGGGATCACGTTAGGAAAAACACGTTTAGGTCCATTATGGGTTCCACATAAATATAGAAAAATATTTATAAATTTATAAATATTATTTTACAGGGTCCTGTAAAAAATCAATTCTAACAAACATCGTTAATATTAAAAAAATTATGAATATTTTTTTAAATTTTTATTAAACTCAAAATGAGTCCATACGCATTTTTCCTTTCATGGTTAACTGCAAATATTCCTTGCTATTAGAATTTCCGGACAAGCTTCAACCCATCAGTAGATTTCCCTGTCAGTTTTCACTTATTTTTATTTCCTACGCTATTCACCAGTATTTCTTGTTTCTTCGAGATCCACTCGACACTGTAGTTCTTGTATTTTGTCAATGCGAGAAAACTTTCCCGAAAAATCGTCTCCCTTCAAGAACTGGGTCACAAACAGATCTCGTACCAGGGCTACAGATTCTCCCTAAATCGCTTTGACTTTGGACTCAAAGCCAAGTAAGAAACTGACCCCATATCATTACTTTTGTACCTTTTTTCTTTATCTTTAGTGCTTTAACTAATAATTATCTGTTCATTGATGTGCTTTTTTTTGATGGCTTCGAGTTAAATCTCGTCAAATTTTGAAATCCGTGACGACTAGTTACTGTTTTGCTTTCTTTACCCCTTGGATGCCGGTGGTGGTAGTGTTTTCTTGATTAAAGTTGGTGGCTTTATCGGGGTATGTTCGAATCTTGATTTAACTCTTTGTGGGTTTTTCCTATTTTAGCGTTTTGAGTACCTAGGGCAATTATGCAGCTCAGGCTTGCTTTTGGCTCATGATTTTGGCTATTTCTGGGTTTTGGGTAATTCCTTGTCTCTGGAATTGGGGTCCAATCTTTTTTATTCTGATCATAGGATTAAATTGGGTAGAAGGAGCTGGTTAGTTTTATCTAGGGTTTTGTTCTTACTTCCAAGATTTTGGATTTTGAGTTCTAATTAGTAAAGAAATCCATAATTTGGCTTGAATTTGAGTCTTGTGGGTAAGTATTTTACCCGTAGTGTGTCTTTCCAAAGGCTCTTTTGATCCACATCCCTTCCTATAGAAGTTTTTGAGTCATTTTATTGTTGTCAAGCACTTGGGGTTTTCATCAATTGGTTCTTCATTCCACTTGTTATTTGTTTTTTTTCAGGTTTAAATTTCTGGTTGGTATCATGGATTCACCTCAATCTGTCGTGTCACCGTTCAACGGCTCATCTGTTTTTACTGGCCCTGAGAAGCAAAAGGCTGATCCGTCCGTTCATAATCCCGGTTTCATGTCGAGGAGAATTGAGGTTCAAAGCAAGGATTCGGAGGGCATCATTGGTGCTCTTGAGGTTTACATACATCAAGCCAGGGACATTCATAACATCTGCATATACCATAAACAAGATGTTTATGCTAAGATTTGCCTTACTAGCGATCCTGAAAAAACTGTCTCCACTCAGACCGTTAATGGTGGTGGAAAGAATCCCGTATTCAATGAGAAACTCCGAATCGATGTTCGGACGATAGATTCTTCTCTCAAATGTGAGATATGGATGCTGAGCAGGGTGAAGAATTATCTTGAGGACCAGTTGCTTGGGTTTGCCTTGGTTCCTTTGTCTGAAGTCCTCATCAATAACTGGAAGTTAGAGAAAGAGTTCTCTCTCTCCTCAACAGATCTGTTCCATTCCCCTGCTGGTTTCGTTCAGTTGTCTCTCTCTTATACAGGATCTTCACCAGAAGTGATGGCACTTCCTTCGCCACCTGCGGCTGGAAATGTTGTCCAAGACTCGGAAGTAACGGAGTCACATCCCTGTGAGTTTGACAATATTGAGTTCCCAGATCCAAAGGTTGCAAACGAGAATCAGCAGATGGTTTCGGAGTACTTTGCACTCCCTAACACCAATTTGGACTCCCAGAGATCTCAGGACTTTGTCTCTCAAGATACTGAAAACCAACTTGGTTCAGAAGTTGGTGTTCATGTTGTTGAAAGCTTCTCAACTGGCACGACTGAGTCAATCCAGCTTCCAAAGCATGATTCTCCCCCCAACAGCGTGTCTACAACTAATGGATTTCCATTGGCTTCGCTTCCTGCAAATCCAGTGTCCTCTGATACTCCAGCAGCTTCAGAATCTCAGAATCAGGAATCAGTTTCGACTCCAAAGGAAAAGGCTAAAAGAGAGGAAGGCGGAGATTCTGAAAGTAATGCCTCAGGTGGGGGCCCTGTTGATACATTTGCTAAACCTGTTTTTACTGTTAACATTGAGCCAGAGCAAAAGGTGGTGCAACAGGATATTGTAGACATGTACATGAAAAGCATGCAGCAGTTTACTGAGTCATTGGCTAAGATGAAGCTTCCAATGGACGTTGAGAGTGGACCTGCTAGTTCTGAAAGTTCAAGTTCAAATCAGAAATCACCAGCATCAAAGGACAATGGCTCCCGAGTGTTTTACGGGAGTAGGGCTTTCTTCTGAGCTAATGTTTCGCTGATCAGAAGAGGTTACGCAGGTGACTTTAGAAATTAGAATGAAGACTAATTCTCATGTTCGTTTCGTAATGTAGTATGTAGTGTGGCGGTTACTGTGGTGTTATGTGTATGTTGGTATGTTTAGAGAAAGGAAAATCATGACTTGTATGCGTTACAAGCTTTGTACTCTCACTTTGGTTCTTAGTATAAATGGAATTACTCTGTTTTGTTTCTTTTTGAGGGACAAGCCTTTGTTGATGCGAAGATGAGCATCCTAAACTTCATTTGTCATCTTTTGCATGATTTTTAATAAAGTTGTGTACAAAATAATTTGGTATTGTGATACTATGGCATGGGTACAATCAGGATCCTGCATACGAGGTTCGAGTCTAAATTCTTGGTCTATGCCGAAACATCCATGATTTGGTTTTGGCTGTCATAAGCGTATGTGGCCATCTCTGTTAGGGCAATCCAATTCCAAATCTCCACTCTTGGGAGTCACCTTGCGGTCCTTGCCTATCAAGAGGTCTCCTATCACCAATCTCCTAGGCAACTCGCAACAAGCGATCTGCCTCAACGTACACATACCCAAACACAGAAACAAGATGAAACAAAAGATCGGTCGCTTGAGCAAGCCATTGTCCGGTTCAGGATCACCTGGGGTTGTGAATTGGTAGTTACAGTTGGGAGATCGTCAAAGTTGCTTAGCTCATCCTTCCAGGGGTAGCTCCGCTCTCACCAGAGAGAGGGAGTACCACGTAATCACGTATGGTGTATTCACACCTACTAAGTACAATTTCCAAGGATGAGCTAGCCCCCATGGACCCACTTCCTTATAAAGGAGGTCTCGGGCTCCATAAATCTGATTCAGAGTTTTATCTCCATCTCCATCTCCATCCCCATCCCCATCCCAAGGTTTCTTTCTCATTGTCACTCTCTTTCCTACTAAGGCTGCTTAAGTTCTGTTGTCTCTTCCAATAATTGAGCCTACCATTTCCCTCAGGTGGCAAAAGGTCTGTTTATATCATCTGTCATCAATGACCTTGCTCCAGCTTTCTCCGTCTGTTTACTTGCTGTTGTTCCACCCTTGGACTAAAATAATGGTGCAAATTTGTTGCGTTTTTTTGATGTTGGAAAAAATTCGATCAGCTGAAACTGAAAATCATTGGTGACTACGGTAATACTACCAGCCAAGAAAAAGTAAGAGTACGAGGTTGGTGAACCATAATTTCATCAAGGCATTCCTAACAAAGGAAAAACAAACAAGAGAAAAAAACAAAAGAGAATCATTTCTCTCCATATAAACTACTAATAAAACTTCAGATTGGTACTTCGATAACTTCGTTTGCTCTTGTGTGCATGTGCCTCCTACAAATCCAGGCAATCTGGCCGCTGTCCCTGTACCTCACTCTCCACAATCCAAACTTCTCTGCAATATCTCTTCCACTTGAACACCTCCGGTCCCTTAGGAAATCAATGACCCATTGTTGTGCTGTTCTTTGATCTTGCTGAATGTCCCTCGAGTCCCTGCTTCTGTTTCTGCTTCCAGCGGCTGCGGCCCCCATAGTCCCAGCTGCAACTGCACCTGCTGCCCCATACAGTAGTGAAGAGTCTGCAAGATGTGCAACTTCCCTGCTCAAATCCGGTATCATCTGTCCCATTCCAGTTGCTAAATGAGCTCCTATCTTTAGAGCAAATGTTAATAGTGTCATGAACTTCTTCATATACGGAGCCAAACACTTCACTGCCATGTTGTCAACTTGCATCATCTCGCAACCTAACTGATCTTCAACCACATGCATCTCTTGCCTGAATTCACACAACATGTGTAACCGGACTGCATTCATTCCGGAAATCATAATGGTAACCAATCTCCTCGAGTAGTTTTCCGTTTTGACAAAAAAGAACATGTTGGGGACTTTTCTTTCTTCCAGTTGAACATTGTAATTGACAAGGTAGTTCACTTTGCGATGAAGCTCAATAAGAAGTCTGTGTTCATAATATCTCAGCCCTTGAATCTCCTGCTTCAAATCTCTGATTTCTTGCTCAATGATCTTCAGTCTCTGCAAAACTGCTTCGACCCCTTTGGCAATTCCTCCGAATGTTGGCTCGACCTTTTCTTCACCGGTAGATTGTGCATGATCTGGTTCATCTGGATTATTTTCCGGGGGGACATGCAATTCCAAAGCAAGGTTGTATAGGTCATGATATCTTCGATGTAGTACTTCCCTAAAATCATCATCGGATAGTAGGTCTCTGGCAAAATCAAATCCACCACCTAAGATAGGTTTGCCGGAGTCTGAGACTGGACTCCATGTGTGCTGATAATCATACATGCCGTCTGCTGGAACTGAGAGTAGTGCCTCTTTTAGGCTTTGCACAGGGACAAATTGGGTTTTTCTGTATCTTGGGGGTGTTAGATTTCTAACGCATTCAGGTCGCAGAATGTGTTCAGTTAAGGTGACACCATGGCAGAGAGACTGTATTGTGGGTATTATGAGCTGCTGAAAGAGTCTTAAGGTTTCTGTCAAATTATGGGTGGAGCACGCAAGGACGTTGATATAGTAGCCCAATTGCCCTCCAAGCTCTACTCTGACGTGGATGCCATTGATGTTAATTGAGATAAGGTACTTCTCAAGACTGTAAGTTGCCCCATGTTGATTCCTTACTCCCATGATTCTATTGTGGAGATGCACCTGGTTTCAAATCAATGAAATTTGGTTACATACTTGGGATTTGGAGATGGTGCAGGTATGTTTCCCTCTCAAAAGTTGCAAATTTAGGAGTTCTAAAAGCAAGTTTGGTGGGTTCATATCATCGTTTAGCATTTATGTTTGGTCTTGGGAAGCATGAAACCTCTATATGTGATTCTCTGTGTTAAACAGAACAGAAAATTAGGGTGTATGGACTATTAAACATCAATGATAACACTCAGAACTACATATATTTCCGATCAGACCGTGCTGATGGTGACATCCAATCACATCCCGTTGATGACCTAGATCGAGGAACTTTTTCTTTTAAAAGTTATGTAAATCTACTAAACTCATTATGAGTGTTAGTTAAATATTGCTGTCATGTGTCAAATATTGCTTAATGAGTTAATGTTCATCGCTTCGTAGTCTCTCTACTAAACTCATTATGAGTGTTAGTTAAATATTGCTGTCATGTGTCAAATATTGCTTAATGAGTTAATGTTCATCGCTTCGTAGTCTCTCTTAGGAAAGCTCATTTTACTTCTTACATGTGCTATGTAAACTGGAAATTGGTGAGAAGAACAAGAACTGTAAAGAGTGAAAAGTTAATCGAATTCCTCTTGCCTGTAAGCGGGGAAAGAAGCCTGGTGTGAGGAACATATGGCTGGAATCATCACATTCCAGATGTCGCCCTGCATAGACACAGTCCGGCGTGCTTAACAGCCATCTCTGTGGCCTCCCCCGGCCTTCTTCCAAAATGGAGGGGATTAGTAGCAATGAATTTGCATCCGTAGGATCTTGTTCATAACAAAGTTCCAGTTTCAGCATCATTCTCACAAGATCACTGGTATCTAAATTCTCAAAAACCTTCGAACCCATCCCTGGAATCTGGCTCTGCAAACTTCCTTTAAGAATCCTCTCCAATTCTTTCCTGCTTATAAACCCATTATTCTCCGTCGAGTTTTGCTTTCTAACGTCTAGTCTTATCAGTTGACCAAGCACTTCACCACAGAACCACTCGCAATCCAGGATAAGAAACCCCAGTTCATCAAAATATATCACCTCCCCTATATGATGAAGGCAATTAGCTGTAGCCCGCCTCCTCATCTCCACCCTACCCTTGTTATCGTGTCTTGAGCGAATTCTTAAGGATGGAACTCTAACCTGGCATAGATCAGCGAACTCATTCCACCTCATTGCTGGCTTGTTAGAATTCTCTGACCTCCAATCTGATAGAATCTGTATCAGATCATTGCAAATCTCATAAACTCTAGGGACTCTTTGGAGCACTGTTTTGCTTGTTTTGCGAAGGTGATGAGTGAGTTTACTCACAGATGCTGATGATCTAGCATCAACTGTAAACACTGTCGGGTAGAATTCGACGAAGCCGTGGAATTTATCTCTTAATCTCTGAATTGAATTTACAGTCTCCTGAAAATTCTGTGACTGTTGATTGACTTTGTCGTAGTGAGTGAGCACTATGGTTGCATTTGGTAGCATGCACTGTTGGACTGCTTTTCTTGAATTGGAAACTATGTACCTTAGCCAATATTGGAGGTCTTCTTCGATCTCAGTTGGGGTTTTGGGTTCTCTGTTGTTGGGTTTTCTAAACAGACTGGATATGATGAGGAAAAACGAGGCACTGCCATGCCCTGGGAACATGAGATCATGGAGGGAGTAGAACTCATGCTGACCACCAAGGTTCCATATGGAAATCTTTGTGTCTTCGTCTTTGAAAGTTTTTATCGTCATTCCAACCGTTCTAACTGCTTGCTCAACTGGCTTCACTATAGTTCTAACTGCTTGATCCATGTAGGGTAGCTTTGAAGAAGAGAAGTTCTGAGATACGGAATTGCATAATGTAGTTTTACCTGCACAAGAAAACAAAGAGAAGGATGATGGTCAAAATATATACATCACATGGACTGGGGTATGAGTCTCGGTTAGAGCTGTGTGTCCAAGCGTCAAACTTTCCTAGATTTGTGTCTTGGGATATCTTAATATGTGTCCAAAATACAGGTATCGGTAACGGATCACATCTTAAACAAGAACTTGTATCATTTCTTATACATCATGTTCAGAAATTATATTGAAAATAGTTAAATGTACTTCAAATCAACTGGGATGCCGACAAACATGGAATTTGTATGTCCTGTCTATGTGAAAGGCACGAAATGTTTCTTTTCTAGATATATGGGCTTCTTTTCATTCGGACATCATAAAAATCGCAAGATCTGTCCAAATTGGGTATGGGTGTATGACCCATATCCCACAGCCATATATCTGTCAGACAGGGTTACCCATGGGGAAAATAGAAGAGTCCATGTGACGCAAAACTTACCAGCATTTTCTTGGCCGCAGAAGAATACCCGGCAACTTTTGGGCACCACCATTGGCATGTCCTTGAGCAAATCTGTTTCTGCTTCTGTTTCTGTCCTCCCATTCTGACCCAGTTTCTGGTAAATCCCTTCTGTCTTCCCAGAATTCTGCAGCGGCGTTCTTGCGAGATCAAGTTCTTCGATCCAGGGATTCACTTGCAACGTCTCCATTATTACTTGTAGCACAAAATCCCCATTCACTCCTTCGCAGCCTTGAAAAGACAAGCGCCTTAAACTGGCATTCCTCTCCAAGCTCTTGAAGATTTTAACAAAATCTTCTGGCCTTAAACTTTCATCATCGTATATCCCTAACCTTGTCACGGTTTGATTGGTCGTCAGCATCTGTAAAACAGCTGCAAGACCTCCCCTTCCTATCTTTGTTTTCCCACCTCCAAAAGTTACCGCCTTTATTGTTGTATTTGCTTGGCATTGCAAAGTGGAGAATCTGCTCAAGGGGCAGAGTAAATGTTCCACGCCAATACCACTAAACCAGTTTCCATCAAGATATAAACTTTGCAAGCTCTGATTCTTGAAAAGTCCAGCTGCAACATAAACAACTCCCTTGTCTTTTAAACAGGTTTTTGACAGATTTACCTCTTTCAGACTCCGGTTCTGCTCCAAAGCCCATCGGAACTCCTTGGCCCACCGAGATTTCAGGCGGACCCCAGTCAAGTCCAGTGACTTAACCGTTGAGTTCCAGCCGAGGGCACAAGCAACCCGGCAAGACCCTGCCACATCAAGCTTGTAAATCCTCAGTGTGCTGTTTTCGGGTACGAACTCAACCACTTTGGAACTTTTTTCTCCTTGTTCTCCGCTCCATACATGAACTTCCATGGCTCTATTCCTTGCTAAAACAGCAGATATTAGTGGGGTTGCTGTTATCGAACTTGAATCGAAAATTGTCAACAGCTTCAGTGTAGGATTCACTTCTATCATCTTTGAGAGCTCCTCTGCTCCTTTAGACCGAATAGAGTCTTCCCATATTTGCAACTCTTCCAAACTATTGTTCACCTTTAGAGCTGAAGCAAGGAGGCTAGCTCCAACTGACCCAATTCCCGATTCCGAAAACATGATTTCTTTAACCACACCATTTCTCTTCACTATTTCTGATAACTCATATAAGCACTCCGTGTTAAACCTGTTTCGTCTAAACACGATTTGCTTGATGCCTGTGTTATTCTCCAGTAATGCCCTGAGATTGTGTATTTGCTGCAACTCCCAATTGACTTGGTGAAACTCCAAGTTTCGCAGCGACGAGTTAGTCTTCTTGGATGTTCCTAAAACTGTCAAGAGGTGAGAGAATTGGGAAAGCCCATCGTTTGAAATGTTTATGTTGATGGAGTTTTCCGTTTCTTGGAAACAAGCTGAAGTTGGTTGAGAGAGGTAGAAGGAGATGCTGTGCAGAACGAGGGTCTCGGATTCCGTTGCCTGAAGAAACCATTGAAGATCTTTGGTATTCTGGCTTGTTGACATTGTTGGTGTGGTGAGAACTCTTTGCAGGTTCAGGGAACTAATGTGCTTTGCAGTTGCACACAGAGATAAAAAGGAACCATCAAGGTAAATTTCAATGCCAAGAATCAAGATTGCCTGAGGAAGCCCCTTTTGAAAAATAGGGATCAAGAATTAAAAAAGCATCCCTTGTTGCTTTTTCGGTGGAATGAGAGGGTGTTCCGATTTTTCGGAAAAAGAACTTTCAGAGAAAAAAAAATAAAATTTCAAGCTTAAAAATTATGTGTTTACACAAATAATTTTCCTACAAATATGGATCTTGTTTGATAGATCTCATTGAGATCTTTTATACAGTTCAAAAAAAAATTGAAAAAATATTTTTCATTTTCATTATATTCGAGTTTGAAATTACCTCCGTTTGAAAAAAAAGAACTTTTAATAAAAGTGGAACACCACCTGAGAGTGTTTTGCAACTTTTTTCTACTATAGCAAACTGTTACTATTCTGTTAAGAATGTTTATGCAGAATCTTTCATAAGAATGATGCAGAAGTGGCAATTTTTTCATCTTGGCAGAGTCATTTATTATTTCAAAGTGAGAAATCCAGAACTCCACATTCCTTTTGTATGTATTGCTTTAGAATTAAGTATGCCTCTGAACTGCTTTAAATACTCTATCTGTGCCTACCGTAACGAATGGAGTAGATCTATAGCTGATAACTGATGTGAAGCTCTAATATGTCGCTCTTCTGCGTTATGGAGTTAGGTAATTGTGTGTGTAAGCTGACTCAGACACTTAATTATTAAAAAAAAGAAAAAAGAGATGAGTTTCTTTCTCTTGGTCCTATCTGCACCACATAGGTGAATTAAAGATGTTTCAACTTTTTTTTTGAACTTTTAGGCTGTTAAAAGTCCAACTGGTTTCTATTTTTTTTCTTCTATTCCCACTGAAGAATGGGGAATCCAATAAAGCAGAACGAAGAAGGCAAACGAGTATTGGACAAGTTAACCTTCTTTTAAGGGATCTAATCATGTTGACAATGACAGAGGTTTAATTAATGAAGGCAGGCATATTTGGATGCCTTTTAGAAAAAATGCAAGGCAATGACCCCATTTATTCTTCATCCTACTTCTCAAGGCACATAGTCATTGGCAAGAGGCTCCAACGGCATGAGGGTGCACTTGGGTACCAGGAGAAAAGAAGTTGGAGTTCAACTCGTCTTTCAATGTGTTAACCTAACTGTTCTAAGAAAAGAAGTAGATCCATTTTCTCTAGCTACGCTACCATGTGTGAGACCAAACTCGCATTTCCAATTTCCTTACAAACATGCATGAGATGATTCCAGTTTATTGTTCTAAACAATTGAATTTAATTACTAACTTAGACACAGTATTCAAAATTTTATTACCAAGTTCAGAAATTTGGGTTCCGATAGTAATTTTTTACTTTTTAGATTCCTCTCGTCATGACAGAGTAAAAATCCACAAAAAATTGGCAAAAAACTAACACATGCAACAAAAAAAAAAAAAAAAATCCAACTTGCTTATTTAGCCAAAC
This sequence comes from Rhododendron mucronatum var. ripense, assembly GCA_019656295.1. Taxonomy (NCBI): domain Eukaryota; kingdom Viridiplantae; phylum Streptophyta; class Magnoliopsida; order Ericales; family Ericaceae; genus Rhododendron; species Rhododendron mucronatum. The sequence goes on from BPLT01000024.1 coordinate 3,672,587, forward strand.
AACCCCTTTAGTCTTGGTCTGTCAACCTGACATACCGAAGATAAGCGGCATCGTGGTCTTGGATCATAAACCTTGCAACTCGAAACACGATTTCATCAGAACATTATTTATGAGCACGTTTTAAAATTAATTATCAATAAGCTGATTTATAAAAAAAAAAAGCAGAAATTGAAAAGTTTCAATCCCCACACAAGAAAACGTACCTTTTCTGTCATAATTTTGAATTTTTTTTTGTTTGAAATTTCAGAAAGATCGTCATGAGCGGATCAGCAAAACACACAATTAATGGTCACATTTAAAAGCAATTTTCATAGTACAAAAATTAAAATTTATATATATATATATATATATATATATACACGTATATATACTTTTTGGAAATAATTAGTATCTCAGAAGCTTTTGAAAGAAAACTATTTTGGGGTCACTTGAACGGTTTTAAGAAATTAGTTTGGACCTATTTCAATTGTTTTTGGACTTGAAAATGAAGGTAGGCCTACCTCAGGCCCAATCAAGTCCAAAAAGCCCCAAGGGCCCAACTTAACAATCCAATATTTTGACCCAAAAGTTGAAACCGATGATCCCCGGTGGTGTTGCCTCCATGGATAAACACGCTAATCTTGCAAACAACCCCTAGAATTGCACGAGAATTCCCAACCGGTATACAGAGAAAGAACCATTTTGATGGCCATAAAAATCAAGGAAATTGTCTTGCCCGTTGTTTAGGAATGTGCATATATGGTTGATAGTTTCTATTTACATTGATTTAGAGTTTAACAAACTTTAGAAGTCATAAAGCAAATCATACAAACCAAAAGATTTGCTCTGAAAGTTGCAGTTCGATGCTATGAGAAAATTAGACATGGTTGCAAATCACACACCAAAAGATTTGCTACGAAGTAGAATCGACCCACAAATGAACTACAGAAAAAGAAGTCAGATATGGCATACATAAATTCCTTTGCTTCATCTACCTTTTTATAAAAACATCATTGTATGGTTTGAAACACAAATTCAACATGACAGCACTGTCAATCAGAAGCAAGATTGAAACATAAATCGTTGGGACTTAAAATTACATTTAGATGATAATAACTCAAGTACCCTTTTTTGCCTCTAAAGCTCAATTGTCCATCACGAATCTCATGGTTAAGGACATGAACAAGATCAATTGAGCTGTCCTATGATTTCACCAATCCAGCGAAAACCACAGTAAGTCCTACTCCTACCTAAATGTAGTGAATAAATCATACGACAATTCCAGTCTTTAGGCTTGAATTTCATCTGTCTGACAGCAGAAAACACAAACTTCACTTCTAAGGCTACTACCTACAGGGAAGCAATGTACTAACAATCAAATATATCATTTCGGAGCCAGTAAAATCTATAATATCCACAACACTAATTCTCCCCTGCAAGAGAAAGAATTTGGCATCATCAAGTATGATACTTACTCTCAGCCACGAAAGCTTTGCGGTCCAAATGAAAGCATTTCAATTATGTTCCAACCTAAAATGAAAAAACATTTCGTACAATGCAAGGCCACTAACCCACTTCTGAACTAAAACATCCCAAATTCCAATCGTTGTGTCATTAAGCTTTAAAACAAACAAGAAGCATGAACATTCTCAGACTTCTGTTCCTAATTTCTTAGCTGTTCCTAATTTCCTAATCAAAATAGAAAGCTCTGTTGCTATGGTTTCTGGAGAGCATAACACTCAATTTGATGACAAGCCTATTGGACAAGAAAGAATTTTGCATAATAAACAGCACAGTCAGTTTTAAAAGAGCTTTGAAAATGATCATGCCTGACAAAAAATATGTTCTCACACTAATCTTATATTGATGACTGTCATCATCTCCTCCACCCACCTCCCATCCAAAGTTGTGAAGGCAAGTATTTTGTATGCAACCGTATCTTCCCATTAAAAACTTTCTTTGGACAAGCCAGACACATACACTGACTTCAAATCAACATATTCAAAACAAAGCATAAGATGCTTAACCGGTAACAATCTTAATTGAGCAAATGGTTAATATGGTCACTCCTAAACGTTGATTTTCTTTGAAAGTGCACAAGTAGTTTTTGACCTACAGAATAATATAGGTGCCAACCAGCAGAAACCACTTGTCATCTTGTCTTGTCTGGTATTTAACGTACCTTGAACACATTTAGCCCTTGCAAGTCCACACTGTTCCCTGCATACTTGCAAGGATGAGCCATCTGCAAGGTTCTTAAAATCCATGGGATCTAAAATGTGTTGAGATGATCTCAAGAGCAATCAAGTTTCGAAGCTGCTAAACATGTAGAGATACATAATATTCGTATACCTTCGATGGGATAAGCTCGACAGCTGGCGAAGGGAGATGCACATCTCTCTCGGACACGGTGAATGTGCTGTGACTTCCCCGGTCTTTGGTACCAAGCCAGGTAAGCACTGAGGAACGGAACCAGCGATGGTGTGCGCATTGTATCCTGGTCCTTCACTTCAGATCCTCCCTATTGACGCCAATAAGGACATCGGTTAAATAGTTGCAGAACCAAAAATTCTAGCAAGGATCAAGCTATTTTTTAAATGCAATCACATTTCAACACTAATTATCAGTACCCGAAACAAGAAACTAAACATTGTCACCAAGCCAGAACTCATATGACTCCAAATGTATAGAACTTATCCCATGCACAAGGCTGATGCTTACCAAAAGGAATGGGAAAGGTAGAAAATAGGAAAGGAAAAAGACTCAGTGTCGTATCACAGAGTTTACTGGCCGTAATTGGTACTCAGGGCCACTTTAGTATTACCTGCAAACAATTGAAAATAATCTAAAGCATAAATAAAAGGATGCATACGCTATAGAAAATGTGACAACAACCCAAAGGTTAAAGAACCATCACCTAATATCCCCATTATCGGCATTCCACGATGCCTTTTTTGTTCCATCAAGCAAGATCCCATCACAAAAGTTGCCCCTGAAACTAAGACAATCTTGTAACCATGACACCCAATTACGGAAGAACATATGCATAAAGCACCTCTATGTAACCTTCTTGCTCCTAACTCCCAAGGCAAATGAAAAACAAAATCATCATCCCAATCCGAATTTTGAATTTTCCCTCAACACAAAAGGTCCAAAAGATAGAAAGACAGAAGAACACCATGTAAAAGTTAAACCCTCACATCTTTGAGTTAAATCGAACACAAATTGATTAATCCTAAAACACATTACCTGCAGGAGTCTCACTCTTCTAAATGAATATCTTCTCTAATCTTACAAGTTGTACCCACGATTGTTAACTGCGGTGCTAGATAAACCACGAGAGCTTCCTCTAAATCGAACTCTTGTACCTTCCTCCGAATCAAAACCTTCCATTTAAAAAACAACACATATTAAAAGCACAAACAGAAATAGCCAGAGCAAAAGTACACGCACACCAATACACAAAACACTAATGCTGTGTTTGGATTTGGATTTGAAATTTTTTTTTGAAAAATAGTAGAGGTAATAAGTTGAGAGAGAAATGTTGGAAGTAGGGGAATTTTTTGAAAAATGCTTTTTGAGAAGTAAAGAGAACAAGGCATAAAACAGAGAAGACGAAAACCTAGTCACAAAACATTCAAATCGAAAACCAGGATCATTCTCATAAACCCCAAAAATTCGCCAAAAACAATGCCCACATTGCAGGAATGGAGCAACAAACCAACATTCATCCAAATACACTCAAACAGCATGCAACCACAGGACGTATTTCACAAGCGCATTAGTCCATGCCAGCAAAAGGCAAACCACAATGGAGAACAAATATTTTGGAAAGCTAAAAAATCAGACCAGACCTCGCTAACAGAAAGAAAAAACGTTAACACAATCGCAGACGGAGGGACGAACCCACCCGATGAGCAGCGCACAAATCTCAGATCGGAGCAGCTAGGATCCCCACCAATGCTTTAAAAAATCAGACCAGACCTCGCTAACCCAAGAAAAAAACGGTAACACAATCTCTGAAAAGCTAAGAAATCAGACCAAACCCCGCGAACCGAAGAGGAAAACGGTAATACAATCGGCGGACGGAGGGACGAACCCACCCGATGAGTAGCGCACAAATCTCAGATCGCAGCAGCTAGGATTCCCTCCGAAGCGCTTCCACTGCAAATATCGTTCGCAGAGAGAGAGAGAGAGAATGAATTGAAGCCAATTGAAGGAAAAAAGACCTAAATGCCCATCAGTCTACTGCAAAGGCTCGCTCCAAATGAGGGGGCATAATTGGAAAAATGGAGCAATAGGGGAAGGATATATATACACCTTTCGTTTAGGTTTTGATGGTTCAGTCATTTCCAAAAACCCACCCCAAATACGAGACTCCATTGCCGACTTCACTCCCCAGTCGGCCGATGAGATCTCCACAAGAAATAATGGCAACTGGAGCTGCAGTTTCTCAATGGTAACTGGAGCTGCAAGAGGAGTGGCTTACATTGGACTACAAGGGAACCCCCCACGTCGGGTGGAACAAGATCTCCAACGTCTACGACAATTTCTGTCAACAAGTCGGAGCTTCCGTTGCTTGTCGCCTCCATTATGCTTGTGCTTCTTGTCATACTGGAGGACCCAAAAAAAATATCCGTCGGGGATCGGGGCGAGTTTTTGAGAGGGTATAAATCCGAGAGATAAATTGCCAGAACATGCTAGCTTTGCGCCTAGTTCGCAAATTCGGTACCCACTCCATAGCTGCTGCTGCCAATACACTCCCCACTCCCTTTGCAAAGCCCGTTCCTAAACAAGCGGCCATAGGAGGTTTAGAGGAGCCTGCACTTGTTAAGCTTAAGGCCGAGAGAGACCCCGAGAAGCTGTTCCATCTATTCAAGGCCAATTCCCACAATAGACTTGTTATTGAAAACCGGTTCGCGTTTGAGGATACTGTGTCCCGGTTAGCTGGGGCGGGAAGGTTGGATTACGTAGAGGACCTGCTTGAGCACCAGAAGGCTCTCCCACAGGGTCGTCGTGAAGGCTTTGTGGTTCGGATTATAATGTTGTATGGAAAAGCTGGAATGGTTAGTCATGCTGTTGATACTTTTAATAATATGCATTTCTATGGTTGTCGTAGGACTGTTAAGTCTTTCAATGCTGCACTGAAGGTTTTGACACAAAGTCGCGATTTAACTGCGGTTGAGTCGTTTCTCATGGAGGTTCCGTGGAAGTATGGTATTCAGATTGATATTCTTTCTGTTAATATTGTTATTAAAGCATTTTGTGAAATGGGTATCTTGGAGAAAGCTTATTTAGTCATGGTAGAGATGGAAAAAATTGGAATAAGACCTGATGTTTATACTTACACGACACTTTTATCGGCATTTTATAAGAATAATCAGCCAGAGGTTGGCAATGGGTTGTGGAATCTTATGTTGCTTAAGGGATGTTTGCCCAACCTTGCAACCTTCAATGTTAGGATTCAGTTTTTGGTGAACAAAGGAAGAGCTTGGGACGCTAACAGTCTGATGGGTGAGATGTGGCATATTAGGATACCTCCTGATCTGGTGACTTATAATTTGGTGATCAAAGGCTTTTGCCGAGCTGGTTATATGGAAATGGCGAAAAGGGTTTATTCTGCTTTACTTAACAATGGACATAAGCCCAATCTGAAAATTTATCAGACTATGATCCATTATCTGTGTGAAGGAGGGGACTTTGATTTGGCATATACAATGTGTAAAGACAGCATGAGTAGGAATTGGTTTCCGAACGTCGATACCATCTGTAGGTTATTTAAAGGCTTGCGGATGACTGGGGAGCTTGGGAAGGCTAGCTATATCATGAAGTTGGCTAAAAAACGGGTGCCCCCTTTGACTGCAGACCAATTAGATTCCTTGCAGGCTATACTTAAGAGAAGGTGAATTACAAATGATACAGTGGAAGACAAGGATTTTATGGATCTAAGACCAGGCAGCTCACTTGGAGTTGGAGCTAGTGTTCATCTTCCTCTATTCATCTGGAGATTTGGGAAACTCTGAGCATGTGCAATATTTTGATGGAGAACTATTTCAGAGGAAGATGTAATGTTTTGCTCAAATATATTTGATGTGCTGTATTCTAGTTCTGTTGTTAGGGAGGCTAAATGAACCTTAGTCGAGAAGGCTCTTGTAAGCTCGCTCGCTCTCTCTCTCTCTCTCTCTCTCTCTCTCTCTCTCCACCTTCAATACTGCAAATGCATGATCTTGCACATTTGTGGCTCATGTGTATACCTAAGAATTTTTTAAAATAGCACCCAACTCTTCTGTCAAACCTTCTCAGACACTGCTGCACACTTTTGACACTTCCTGGATGAATCCATGGTTTTAAAATATGTTTCCAGAGCTCAAAGATACCTTTTTAGACTCGGCATTTACAGAACTATCCCATGCGCTTGGAGATTGGATATCACAAGTTAAAGAGTGTAATTTCTTTGGAATAAGACCAACTAAATCTGACGTAATACGTATGACCAGAATTTGAAGCATTAATTGAGCTTTTTTCAGCAAAAGAAGAGAGTGTAAACATGTTTAACAGACTTCAGGAGAAGTATGATTCTATGAACGCCAAAAAAAGGAAAGAAGGAAACTTGGATTATTGATTTCTATTAGGTATACCGTATACTCAAACAGGAAGCCTAATTCTGTTCCTAAGCTGGTATTTTTATACGTAACTTGAATGTGACTTCATAATTATGTGTCTCTTTATGTTTAGTACTTACCCACTGTAGGGTCAAAGTTGATTTATCGCGACCATATTCTCATTAAGCAGAACATGTCCGGGCAATACATTATTCTAGTCTCCAAGGGTTCCATTTTTGTTTGTTCAGTTTTAGATTGGCTAGGAAGTGAATTTGGAAAGTGAACTATGCTATGGCTGAAATAAGGAGTTTTTTTTTGGTTTTATGTTGCTTCATTCTCCATCCCTTCTCCAATAATCATTTATTAAACGATTTTACTAGTTTGGAACTGCCTCATTGTATATTCAAAAGAGGTTGGCATATATCTGCTCAGCTGGAATAGTTATTAATCAAGCCCAAATTCTATGTGGTAAGTATAACATATATGTGGTACTGATGTAAATATGACTATTGTCCTTGCAGAGAATTGGATGAAAGAAGATCACGTGAAGGTTCCATGAATGACAATGTTGACTAGGTGAGTTGGTTCTAGGCCAGTAGATGGGATTATATATTACATTACATCTCAACTGCTAGTTCCTTTTGGAGGAGGTTATATTCTTACTTCTTCGGAGTTGAAGTATGCAATTGTATACTCTGCCATGGTGATGCAGTATGCTCCTTGCTTTGATCCTATAGTGTTTTTTTTTTCCTTTGATCGGCAAAAGAAAATTTCAGTAAGTCGGAACACCAAGTACAAGAAGTTAAAAGGGTGGTGGCACAACATCAACACTCGAGTGGAACAATTCAACCAGATTGGAATAACCACGGAGCAAATCATATGTTAAGCCAACGACCATAAGTTAGCAAGATGCCAACTCAAAAACAAGGCAGTAGAATACAATCAAGTGCAAAATAGGAAAGACACCAACAAAGTTAACCCCCAAGTAGACGTTCTACATACATGTCGAACATTAATGATCAGTTGATGGATTGTTTGCTTGGGGGATAGTTTTGATGAGATTGATTCTCTTTGTGGCCTGTATTATTACTGTGCTGAACAGGTTCAATTTTTTTTCACTCGCATAAATTTTTTGCCCTCCAAAACGCAGTAGTAAAAAACTATGATGCGCTTATTTTGTTTAAATATAAGCCTCCAGGCCCTCCATCCATTTTTAGCCACCCTCTCCCCTTTTTCCCGGCCATCCTTTCACCTCCCTCTTCTTCAAATTCCTTGGGGTCTTTTACCATGTACCATAAAAACGAATCTGCTCCATTTGATGTACGTACATGCCTTCATAAATATCTGTATGCAGTGAAGATACAACAATCCACATGTTTCCCCTGATATTTGTGAATGCTTGTCTTCCAGTTATCCCAGTATCCCTTGCTGCAATTATCATGGAAATCCCTTGCTCAGTTTATGTGTTTTCAGACCCAAAAGCATTGTCAGAACAATTTATGCCTTTTGTGAGCTGGCTTTGGTTACGGTCATTCCCAGTCTTCCCTGTTATTTTACTGCTGAAAGTGTTTTCAGTTTCACTGTTTTGTACACTTCATCACAGCAATGATGTCTTTTATATTTATTTTGTTTCTTTGCATTAGCAGGAATCCTTTTCGAATGACTGATGGGCTTTATTTTTATTTTTTTATCAGGGTCCAGCGAGTCTCAATCCCTCATTTTGCTGATGGAACCCCTCGTTGTTGGCCAAGGGAAAGAACAATGAACCTGACAATGCTTTTGGCAATCGTATTCACTTCACTGTCCTCTTTTGTTGGAATTTGCTATTTTCTTTTTCTAAAGAGGGAACTTTTGCCTTCTCTGCTGTTGTTTCGAGCCGAAAGTAAGAATGCTATCCCTTATGAAGGAGATATGGCACTACCAGATGTTGTCCAGTTTATTATCAATGATGGAAGTAATCCTCCTACCATTGTCAAGGAGGAAGGTGAGACTTTGTCCTCTCTTTCCTTTTCAAGTTGACTTTTCTTGAACGTAAGCTAGCCCAGATACCTGAGTTTTTCCACAGAAAAGAAGCAGCAGCAAAGCTAGTGTGTGTGCCCCACAACTGTACAGTGCACACTATTGTTGTTGGAATTTGGGTCGGTCCGGGACCAAATCGGGTCGCCCATGTGGGCATGATCCGGTGACCTAAATATTAGAGAGTCCTATCTCATCTTGGAGATAAGATAGAAGAAGTTGAAGTAATTCTAATCTCTTAGGATTAGAAGACTTCTAAAGCATCTAGGATGCTCTCTCTCTATTTATTTCCTGCAGAATGTTCATAAAGAACACACACAATAATATACTCCAGAGATGTACAAAAGAATAGAGTTCTGGGAAACTCTCTCTTTTCGATAGTTCTCTCTCTCTACCATTAAAGAGCAATCCGAGCTTTTGCACCGCGGAATAGAGGGTGATATTCGATACTCGTAGTATCACTCCATCGCAGGAATTTGTCGCTGATTTGGTACGTGATCGAGAGTTCGTAATCCATCCAAACCAAGGTCCGGTTCGGTTAAAGTTCGCAAGGTAACCCGAACCACCCGCTTCCGCACTATGGTTATATTTCTCTAACATTGGTATCAGAGCCTTAGTTGGATGTTTTCGTGCTCTTTAGTACTTGAATAGCCATATGTATCATGTTTTAGGCGTACGTATTGACTGATTTTCGTGTATGCCGGATATGGATCCGAAAAACATGATTTTTCAAAAGTTCTCAGAATTGCCTCAAAATTTTACAGAACGTATTCCATAACATGTAGATGATATCTGGAAAGTTTCATGTTGATTGGATAAACCGTTTGTGAGAAAAATCAAACCCTAGTTGTTCTTCCCGAAACTTTGACTCGGCAGAGATTTTTCTGTGTTTTGATTCAGCATGCGGCACATACATCACTGTGTAGCTCTTGTTTCTAGCTTTACAACGGTATATTATAAGCTTGATTTGGAGTTATGGATCAAAAGTTATGGCAAACCCTAGTTTGGGCATGTTTTGGAGAAAATAAGGTGCAAATTCTGCACACTCACTCTCAACCGAGAGAGAGTGAGATTCACCCCTCTCTTTACCAATGTCGTATGGAAAAATCGAGATCACCGTGAACTAAAAATTGAATTTCCTATGTTTCTGTGTATTTATTTCATTTTTCTGAAATGAAATTATTTTTCAGAATTTTTTAAATTCAAGAAAAATGAAATTTTTTGAGTCGGTTTGCGAGAGAGTGGGGATGCGTGCCTCCTCCAATGGAAACCAAATTTTTTGTGGCATACTCTGCTACAGTTTTCCATTGTTTGGTGTATGAGGTGTAATATTCCAGTGAGCATGGTTTTTTATTCTGTATTTTCTGTTTGTTGTTTATTCAGAAAAATTAGAATAAAATTCTGAAAAATTATAAAATTTTGGATTCAACCTCCTGGATTTAGTACCTATTCATTGGTGTAGGTTTTTTATTTTTCCAGTACATGTTGATATTATTTGGCATTTTCTACTTGTTATTTATTCTTGGAGAATTAGAATAAATTCTGAAAATTGACAATAATTGCATGTGAGCAGCTGGAAATGTACAAAATATTGAAAACAGCGTGTTTAATATTTTGGATGGTATTACATGTTGTATGTGGCATGTTTGGATAATTTTTGGCATTATTCAATGTTTAAATTATTCATTTTGATAGCATGAAAAATACTTTTTAATGCATAAATTGTGTTATGCACTATAATAAATTTGTTTCATGCTTGTGATATGCCATATCTAGTGGGAGGTTGTTCGGTAGAGAAAATATTTTCATATATTTTTCCCGAAAACTAAAATTTTGCGCATGAATTAAATTAAATTGTAATAATAAAATACTTAAAGGCGCAGGAGATGATTATAAGCTTTGCGATTTTTCGATCTTGCGACATGTATGGTATTATTATTTTCTAATTTAGATTCTTGCTGCAAAATAATTCTGTGTTGTGTTGTTATTAATAATCCCATGCGCATTTCTTTGATAGAGTTGAAATGGAAGCTAAGAAAGTTGTAGCTGATTTGACCCAAGTTGAGAAATTGAAAAGCGACAATTATAATGTTTGGCGCTATGAGATCCAATTTCTCTTGAATGAGTTAGAGGTCTTGGAGACCCTCCACCATGAGATGGTTGAGCCAAAGCATAGTGACTCACCACAATATATTCGTGATCTTGAGGCCTTTGAAAAATGATACAAGAAAGATCAGTGTGCGAGACTTACTATGATGCGCAGCATGCATAACATTTGATATATGAGTTTGAGTACTATGAGACTGCTCATAAGCTATGGAAATCTATCAAACAAAAATATGATATCGACTTCTTGACTAAGATGGTCTCAAATTTGAAATGTGATGATGAACATAAATCCGTGATCATGGCTAAGCGCCAAGAGGCAGCTGAGCCAAATGGTTCATGCATCATACTTGAGACTTTCCCTCGCAGGTCTGGGTACTAGCAAAGGAAGGCTAAACGCGCCCTTAAGAAAGGAGCTGCTATAGGCCTTAACCCTATTGGCGCTGGTTCTTTTAAGTGCAATAGAGGCAAGAAGAAGAGTGATAACAAAAACAAGGCCAGAAAGGCATGCTTTTACTGTAACAAGTTGGGACACTTTGCTCGTGAGTGCATTGAGCCTAAGATGGTACTCTATATTTTTTGTTTCTTGTGTTGACTGTTTTGGAACATGTCAAGGTTTAGTTGCTTATTCTCCTCATTCGTGGGTTGTAGACTAAGGAGCAACCAGCCACTAGGCGAGGAAACAAGATAGGTTTGTGGAGTATCACCGAATTCTAGTTGAAGGCCAAAGAATTTTCATGGGAAACAAGTCTAGTGTGTTAGTGCTCGGCATTGGCAAGCTGGACATGCGACATGGGCGCTCTTTGTTTTTTCATGAAGTATTTTATGCTTCAAGAATTTGACGAAACTTGTTATTAGTCGCTAGCATGATGGGTCTAGGTTTTTATTTTTGTTTGAGAGCAGCTTAGTGAGGATTGATTTGGGTACAATTTATTATGGTCTTGGATGATTTGATGATACTAGATATTATTAATTTTAATTTTAATAATAATGCTAGTGATTCTATTTGCTTTGTTACATCTTTTGTTGATGTTGATTCTGTTAAATGGCATTCGAGATCAAGTCACATTGGGCAAGAGGGGGATTTGTTAGTCAACTTGTCCATTTGTGACCATTGCCCAACAAGAAAAGCAATTAGAAAATCATTCAAAAAAAAAAAAACCATAAGGGCATTTGTTCCATTACAGCCTATCCGTTAGACATTTGTGGCTGAAATTGAGTCATTAGATGTGGATTTCTCGAGGAGAATTTTCCTAGTAGATGAGAGGTTAGTAGAGATGTAGAACTCTATGAGATGGAGAATCCAACGAGAGGCGCACCAAATTGTCTAGTTGAGAATGGGGAAGAAGTTCTCCTACCTCCTGGGGATAGTGGGAGCGACTTGCTTAATCATGGATTAGATCTAATGGATATGGATTCCCAAGATCCTCTTAGGCATATAAGCAAACATTGAATAATCCCTGGTCGTCTGTTTGAGATTGAGGGGGAGTTTGTCATGATTGCTCCTGAAGATGAAGGAGAGCCCAAAACAGTGGAAGAAACTCTTTTATTGCCTACTATGAAGGAATGGATAGTTGCAATGTAAGATGAAATGGAGTTTATGAAGATAAACCTTGTCTGGGACTTGGTTGATCTTTCGCTTGGGCGCAAGATCATTGGAAACAAATGGGTTCTTAAGATCAAATGCGAAGCAGATGGTCTCATATTGAGCAATAAGACTCGTCTAGTGTTGAAGTTATTCTAGCCTTAGAACTATTTTAGATGGACGTTAAGGCAATAGGCTAGGAGCGCAGAGTTTGCAAGCTCCAATAGTCTATTTATGGCCTAAAATAATCATTCAGGCAGTGGTACCTGAGATTTCATTGAGCCATTTGGGTTTACGATGATCAATGAAGGACATTGCGTGCATATGATGAGACGGTCCAAAAATAGTTTCTCGATATTGTCATTCTATGTTGATGACATTTTAGTTGGTTGGAATGACTAAGAGATGATTGTCGCTACATAGTTGTGGTTACCCTTCACTTATGAGATGAAGGAATGGGCAAAGCAAGCTATATGCTCAGAGTTGAAATCTTAAGGGATCCTTCTAGGAAGATTCTTTCTTTAAGAATGTTTTTAGAACGATTTCGGAGACAAAGCTGTAAACTCATAGACATATCTATTATTAAAGACGAGACTTAGGGGCTTAACATGGAACCTAATACTCTTAAAGAATTGGAACTAATGGCCCACGTGCCCTATTCAAGTACCATTGGCAACTTAAAAGTAGTTATTGGTCCAATCTTAGTCGTGATTGTTGACAAACAGTCAAGAGGATATTAACATATCTCTAAGGGACTGCTGATTATATGTCTTGCTTCCAAAGTGTGAATCTATGCCTAGTCGGGTCAAAGATATTGTTGCGCAAAAGGAAGTGATTATAAAACACATAGTTACGAGTCGCATAGTTGTATGCCCTTTGTCTAAGTCCATTGCTAAGAGGACTTTTGAGACTCATGATAAGGCTTTAGGACTGCGTAGATGATGATGTGTTTTATTCACAAATTTCATTAATCGATTCTTTCAGATTTTTGGGATATTTATGTCATTTTTGCACTTAATATTAGCTTATTATTGTTGCAATTTGGTCAATTGTTTATTGAGCAACACATACAGAATTTAAAGATTGATGTCAGCAGGTTAGATTGGCTCACTCACACGAGCAATCGCCTTCGGCGCTTAAGATAGCGAGCGAAGATGAGACGGATGGGTAGTAATATATACAGGTTGGACCTGTGATATAGTCTGATAAGAAGGATCAGATATACCCACCATATGTCACCTTGGTTGGAACCAAGATAAGGTCTATTAGCAAGAGACCAATTTCGGATAGTTCTCCCTATCTTGAGATTAACCTGTCTTTGTTAGCTAGATGTGAGGACTCGTATAGCGCCATGATGGCAAGCTATCTGAGAACTCAGGTTGGGCGCTAGGTAGCGACTAGACTAAGGTCTGTGCGGTGTTTCGGAGTATGACATCGCTTTTTGAAAAAGTAACTCCATCGTAGCATGTATTCATACTACATGTGCTTGGCGATCATTTGTTTTAGAGGTGAGTGAATGGATCCTTGTTTCCTCACTGTGTGAGTCTAAGTAGTCATCTAAATGACTGCATATATATTAAATGTGCTCTTTGATTTTTGACTATGTCATGTAGTAGAGATTTTGTGTTGCTACTCTAGCTTGACTACCTAAGACCACGAAATGTCAGGGTCCCATGGAGCATGTCTGGGAAAGCAGCAAGGTTGAAATGAAGTGGCATGAGGGCGAAAAGAGGATCATTTAGTAGTACACCCTTGCAATATATTCATTGTCGACAACTCAAGTCGCTCTATTGGGACGCGGATCGAGTGTGAATATAAAGTGCATGATGTTAGGGGGTCAAGCATGCTTTTTGGAAGGATTAAAGATGCTTGGTCCGGTGTAACTAAATGGATTCAGGGTACATGAGACACTCTTATGGGTCGATGTCTCTATACTGGCTCTTAAAGAGTTTCTAGTGTATAGCTCCCACTTGCAGGTGCTCCAGCGATCGCACGGTTCATTAGCGCGTATGAGTTTGCTTCTTAGTTGGGTAGATGGAAGAGAGATTGATACAACTTGTCATGCCCATGCATGGACGAGTGGGAGATGTTGGAATTTGGGTCGGTCCGGGACCAAATCGGGTCGCCCATGTGGGCATGATCCGGTGACCTAAATATTAGAGAGTCCTATCTCATCTTGGAGATAAGATAGAAGAAGTTGAAGTAATTCTAATCTCTTAGGATTATAAGACTTCTAAAGCATCTAGGATGCTCTCTCTCTATTTATTTCCTGCAGAATGTTCATAAAGAACACACACAATAATATACTCCAGAGATGTACAAAAGAATAGAGTTCTGGGAAACTCTCTCTTTTCGATAGTTCTCTCTCTCTACCATTAAAGAGCAATCCGAGCTTTTGCACCGTGGAATAGAGGGTGATATTCGATACTCGTAGTATCACTCCATCGCAGGAATTTGTCGCTGATTTAGTACGTGATCGAGAGTTCGTAATCCATCCAAACCAAGGTCCGGTTCGGTTAAAGTTCGCAAGGTAACCCGAACCACCCGCTTCCGCACTATGGTTATATTTCTCTAACAATTGTTGCTTATAATGCTATAGTTTGTACATGTACAAATCACCCCTATAATCATGGGATCGATATTAATACGAGAGTTTGCGATTCTAACATGTGAAGAAGTTGTTGGTGCTTAGATGCACCCCGCAATACAGGGTTTCCAATTCCATTTTTAGTTGCAATAACTTTGACCACCGGAGTTCAGTAGAATGAGCCTTCTGCTCCCCAACATCTGCAAATGTCGTTTTCTTTTGGTTAATTGCTCAACTTTGTAAATACAAATGTATAAGAAGAAGAATAACACTTGAGCCTTTCTTTTCTTTCCTTTTTTGTTGAAAATGACACTGAAGCTTTGATTGACTCGATTATTTGTAACTCTCTAATTTGAAAAAAGAACACAGATCATCCTGTGGCTTGTAAAAAAAAATTGACAAATATACCGTAAGCCCTAATGCTCTTTATTCTAAGAAGGGTGAAATTGTCCTTTGAGCGTTCATTTTGGAACCAGATTTTTTTTTTCCTGTTAAAAAAATGCGCAAAATGATGTCTTTTATCCATCTATAGATGAGCAAAAATCTTGTTAGCAAGTCCTGCAATGCTACTTGTTAACAAGTTTGAAAAGTGTGCATTCTTTGCATAGGACTTATATGTAAAGAATGTGTTTCCTCCGTCCCCAAATAAGAGTGTTGTAGTTCATTTTTTGTTATTCCTTAATAAGTACTATTCATTTTGAAAAGTTTAAAAGTTCGTACAATTATCATTTTGTCCTTTTAAGAATTTAACAGGTAAAGAGTCAATGTGTAAAAGTGAAGGATAAATTTGGAAAGTGAAGATAAAAATTGACATAAAAGGTGTAATGAATTAATGACGTCTCTTTAATAAGTTTGAATTACGAAGTTGAATACTTAAAAAGAGATGGAAAATACGAAAAATAATTTTTGCACTCCACTATACTCCCTCCGTCCCATAATATTTGTCCGGTCCGCGAAACGGAGACTACAAAATAATACGTTTCTTTCAAGAAAAAATTCAAATTTTTTTCACAAGTTAAAAGAACTCGTCGAGATCTAGTAAGTTGGTGAATTTTTTCCCAACTTTTCTTACAAAAATAGTATTATTTTTACGTCTCCGTTTTGCGATCCGGACAAATATTATGGGACGGAGGGAGTATTATAAATGCAATCGAAATTTTGTTTTTTAGTGCTTGTATTGTGTGTAATCTTTAACACTAAATAAAAAATTTTGAAATTCATTTATAAAAATATGGAGTGCAAAAAACATATTTTACATATTTTACGCATACTGCTTACGTATATTGAACAAGCCTTACATTCCGTCACAGATTCAGATTCAGATTCCTCAAGACTCCTCAGAACAGGTCTCCTCAGGAAAATTTTTCAGTGCCGAGCGGTACTACGTGGTATACGCACCCCCGGCACCGAAAAATTTCTCCTCCTCTCTCTCTCTCTCTCTCTCTCTCTCTCTCTCCAAAAACAAAATCCAGTTCCGTTGAAAGCCCCGTTCTGTTCCCAACAATGGCGGCGACGATGAAAACAATCTCCGCCGCACTGAAACTCGTCGACGCGAAGAAAGAAAATCTCCGCAAAGCCTTCGAAGACCTCCAATCCCACTCCTCTCCTCTCTCCTCCACCTTCACCCTCACCTGGCCCGACCTCGACTCCTACTTCTCCTCCCTCCACTCTTCCCTCCGTCACAAGTTCCAAATCCTCCAATCCCAATCGCAACAACAAGAACAACAATCCCAATTCCCGAACACCCCCAATCCCAAACCACCCCCAATTCCATCACAACTTCAAAACGCTAATAATCCACCCAATTCCCAAAGCCTAGGTGCTAAGGAAGGGTCGGAGGAGGCCGCGGTCTGGGTTCCGGCTCGGGCCGAGTTGGTATCGTTATGTGAGAAGATGGACGGGTTAGGGCTAAGGAAATACATACTGGAGAGGCCAAAGGAGAGAAACACAATAAAGGCTGAATTGGCGGATGCGTTGGGGCACGCACCGGACACGGCGGCAATGGTGTTGGGAGCGATGGAAGGGTTCTACGGGGCGAATTCGGGGAAGGGGAGTAAGGATATCGAGTTGACCGCGATAAGGAGGAGCTGTGTGGTTTTGTTGGAGGGGTTGAGGCGGAGGGTGGGGGGCGAGATTGGGGGGGAAGTGAGGGAGAAGGCGAGGGGGTTGGCGGCGGAGTGGAAGGGGAAGATGAGTAGGGGTGGAGGGGAGAATGGGCTGGAAGGGTTTGGGTTTTTTTGTCTGGTTGCCGCGTATGGCGTGGCGGATGGGTTTGATGTGGGGGAACTGGTTGATTTGGGTGTAGAAGTGGCGAGGTTTAAGGAGGCTGTGGAGTTGTTTCGCATTATTGGTTTCGGTGAAAAGATATCTGGTGAGGGTCCTGTATTTCATATCATTAGTTTAACCTATGATTTTTTTTGGACCCATGACATGGTTTATTGTGCCTCTCCTCGTGTGAGAAGTTGAGTTTACAAATGCCTAATTGGATAGAATTATGGTATATACTATCTAGAGTACAATAAGCTTTTGAGTTGTTTCGTGTGATTGGTTTTGGGATAAGATATCTGGTGATGGTCTTGTTATTCATACCTTTCAGTTAAACCTATGTATCTTTTGCCATTTATCTGCGTTTATATTGCATCTTTGGTCATTACTTTCTGTGGATGAGGGATTTGAGTTGAAGTCTGCTCAGCCAAACCCCTGACATGGTTTATTTGTGCCTCTCTTTTTGTGATAAGTTGAGTTCACGATTGGATAGAAGTATGGTATCTTGACTACACTTAAATCTTATAAAACAATCTCGTCTACATTCAATCTTTTGACGTTTTTGGACACGGAGTGATGCAGTAACTTCACTTCTAATTTTGGACTCAATTCATCGCCCGTCTCTTGGAATTGCCTTGTTTTCATTCTTTCTTGAGGTTCAGTGATACATAATTGCTGTTTCATGTCTGAGAGTTTGCCACGTGAAATGAGTGATTATCTAAAGATGATGTTATTTGGTGGTATTTAATGATGGTAATCATTTCCTTCTAATCTGCAACATTTTTCAAGGTCATGATTGTGCTTTTAGAGTTTAGATAAAGTAAGTACAGGTTGAGACGCCAAACTAGGAACTAATTTGAATCGTGAAAATGTCCACCTTGTGGTGGTTGATGGTAATTGGCAGGTCAAAACAAAAGTCTGCTTTTTATGTCCTAACATTGTCAACTTGATCAGTTCTTTCTTCTTCCTACACAATGGAGGTTTTGCTAGATTGGTCTTAGGGAGGGGTACTGTCCGTGTGGTTGATTCTTCCCTTTGTGATTTGAAGTCAATTTAATTGTTGAGGCTCTTTGTAGGTTTAATCATACTGAACTGAACCAATGTTCTTGCTGTAAGGTTATTTAGAACTCATCTTCTGTCTTTGCTTTTAGTTTAAGTTGCGATCTATTGTGGTAAATATTACGCAATGTTCTAAAAGTCACTCGGCGTTCGTCGCTCGGTCGACTAGCTTCGATCTTCGAGACCTATTAATCGCCGATTAATCGGCTTGTAGCAATTAGTTGGGTTTTTATTTATTTATATATAAATACTCCCCAATGACAACTCTTATAAAAAATTGAACATTCATCTATCAATCCATCAACATCAATTGTTTTCCAAATATGACATAGAAATCTCTCATTTACAAAAAACTGTTAACATGATTATAACACCAGCTGGTACTGGTATGGGCCATTCATTTATTAGTTACTTACCAATTATAATAACTTTATTTATATACACCAAACAATACTACACTTCGTGTTAAGATTTAATAAAAAATATTACTACACTTTGTTTCCAGAATCACTAACGTGTCAATATGGGTATGGGCTTTTCAAAAAATAATAATAATAATAATGTTCAAGGTCAGTGGAGACGTGGAGTGAGGAGATCTCGAATTTGAGAGAGAGAGAGAGAGAGGCGATAGGTGACTCAGAGATATCGTGTTTTAGGGTTTCACAGAGATATGACAGGTGACTCCGAGATCGATCAATTGATGACTGGGTGTTGAATAAGCCCTAAAAATTGTGATTCGAAGCCCTTAAATTGGTACGAGTATATAACAGTTAAACCCCTTAATTTTCCAAAATTATAGATTTTACTCCTATTAATCGCCGAATAGCCGACTAATCGCCCATTAACCGATTAATTGACTAATTGCCGCTAGACGCTGACCGACTAATCACCAGTTAAGCGCCGACTAACTCCGATTAACCTCCTGACCTACTAATTCAACCAACTAGGCATTAATCTAATCGGTTAAGCCAAATTTCTGATTAATCGGCGATTAAATCCTTCTTTTAGAACACTGATATTACGCAGGGTGGGAATGTTGTTTTATTCAGGAGTGTCCTTATTTTGGGAAACAAACTGAACCAATGTTGTTGCTGTAAGGTTATTTAGAACTCACCTTCTATCTTTGCTTTTAGTTTAAGTTGCGATCTATTTTAGTAATATTACGCAGGGTGGGAATGCGGTTTTATTCAGGAGTGCCCTTATTTTCTGAAACTAAAATTTTGAAGTGCTCATATACGTGACGCTCCTCGTCAGCTCACCTGTTCTATTTGGCTTTTCGCAGACATTATTCTCAAACTTATTGGTCGGGGCAAACAACTTGTGGCAGCCAGATTTATTTTGGAATTTGAGCTTTCTGCCAAGTTCCCACCAGTACCACTCTTAGAAGAATACGTCAAGGAGTCCAAGCGGCTGGCTAAGAAAGTTCTCAAGGGTAAAAATAACACTCTTAAATCACAGGTAGTATGATATTTCTTTTTAGGACTATTGAAACACTTGTTTTCAACTTTAAAATCAAATGAGTATCTGTTTTTTTCCTTCTCTTTCTCCTATAGAAAGAGGCCTTCACAAAGGAAGCCAATACATATAAGTCGGTGATCAAACTCGTTGAGGACTATAAGCTTGGATCTGAGTTTCTGAATCTGAAGGAGAAGCTTATGAAACGCCTTGAGACAGTAGAGAAGCTGAAGTCGGACAGGAAACCCTACGCAGCAAGCCCTGCTTCTCAGACCCAGCAACAGCCAAAGCCACAGAAACTGAGTGGAAGCAAGCGTCCTCGGAATACTGCACGAGCTCGTCCAACCGCAATTTCAATGAGTGTTGCTGCTACAAGTTCCACCGTTCCTGTATTTCAGCAGTCTCATCCACAGCCGGCAGGTTTGTTGCCACATCTTCCTCCTTACTCAGGCTCACCAGCTGGCCCATATGGCTTGGCAGGTTCTACTCCTGCCATTGCCTCCTATGCAGGCTCATCTGCTGCTGGCTTGTACGGGTCAACAGGAGCCCCTTTTGGTGACCCTGGGAACTTTATTCCTTCACAGACCCATGTGATGCCTTCGCAGACCCAAGTGATGCCTTCACAGACCCAGGCATACTCTTCTGAAGCACACATGACAACTGGTTATTATGATAGGCCAGTTGCCTATGGCAGTTATGTTTTTCCACCACAATATCATCAGCCTTACTATCCCCAGTAAGCCCTTGTACCATTCTTACTTTAGGGTAGTATTGGATGGTATCCTATAATTTGCCTGACTTGGCAGCACTAGTCATCATAAAGCATTTTTTGCTTATCTGATCACTATGAACGTTGCACAAGCTAGATTGGTTTTTTAAGATTTTTTGAAGTTTATGCATGGTCAGGGTAACATTGTTTCACCTGAACCATATAGATCCTTGTGGTTTGCAATTCAATGGTGAATTGTTTCATGTGAGCATATATGTAGGGTTTCAGAACTGGAACCACCAGGGGAAGGAACCTTTTCATTTTTTTCGGCTCCCAGTCCTAATGACTTGTTGAGTTTTTCATCTCATAAAATTCTTTTGCAATGAGTTAATTTTTTACTGTAACTATGTTAGGGCAACTCCAATGGTAGTTGCTAAAGTGGCCATGCGAAATCCATCTTTTGGCCTATTACAGTCTCAAATGTCATTATTTGGCATTCCTGCCCCAATGGTGTAAAAGCCATTTTTTTTAAGCGTAACCACCACTGCGGTATTCTTACTCCAATTGTGTAAGTTTGGTGACATAACTTTGGGAGTTTCGGTCAAATGACTTACCTACTATCGGACTTTGGGTGATGTGCAACCAAGTGTTGCAAATTGTCCCATTTTTATGAAAGGTGAATTATTTTTACCTTCTGAGAATTTCCACAATTTTGTTTTGTCAAAACTGGTTGGGAAAATTCTTTAAGGAGAACATTCTACATAGCATTATTTTACAGAAGCTCTCTAGCTTGGACTATGAAATATTTATACAGCTATTAATGTGGCAATTTTGCTAAATCCTCCAGCTCAAGAACAATTGGTCGTGAGTGGAAAGGCCATCCAACCTCATATACTTGTTTGGAGGTACCGTTTAACCGAGGTGAGAAAAATTGTGTAAGTCCCTCCACATGCAACCCACACACAGGAAACATTAGACAGAGCGAAACAAAGTTAACATATGGTACAAAGGGTAATCAATCACTACGAAATAGGGAATCTTGTCTGAAAGCCTAGCTTTGATACTATTTGAAAGATCCAACTCAAAATTGGGGGCAGTTCCGGGGACACATATTTTGACACATTTTGACACAAATCTTGTGTGAAACCCATTTTGGAGTCTCACATAAATGATTGGAACTATTGGCCCTTACTGATCCAAATGAATTGATTTTTTTTACAGGAACTCTTAAAAACATTTTATTAAACACATTGAACAGCTCCAATTATTAGCGTGGGGCTCCAATCTTTTTTGTGTTAAATGTGTCAAAATAGGTGTCCCAAGAACCGCCCCTCTCAAAATCACTCCTTCTGTCCCCGTTTAACCGTCCTTTTTGGAGTTTGGGTCAGTTTTCAATTGCTTATATCTCGTAATGTATAATGTTTTATGTGATTTTGAAAACATTGTCTAATAGAACTAATTGAGCTCCATCAAATAAGGTCTATATTGCATATAAAATTTATTTTTGATTTAGAAATATCACTCCTTTTTATCTGGTTAGAATAGAACAAGTGACCGTTAAATGGGGACGGAGGGAGTAGTTGGCTAAAAATTGGCTTTGGAGCTCGGTTTGGAACAAGTTCTAACACCTCTCTGCACATGCGTGCTCACACTTGGGGAGATGAACATAAGATCCAAAACGTAGGTGTCACAATAAAACAAAGTACACCTATGGTACGAAGGGGGGACCAATACAAATAGTTTCGAAAACCTCCATATCCTAGGTCTGATACTATGCTAAAATGTCCAACTCAAGAATACCCCTCACATGTGGAGCGGTAATTAGGAATCATGAAGCAAGGTGGACTTATGGCTCACAAAAGGAAATCAATTACCGGGACATCGAGGTTCTTGTCCCAGAACCTCCAAAAGTTTATGACTAGAGAGATTGCCTAGGCTCATATACTAGTTTTGGAGGTGAGATGACAGCAAAATGATGTGGGATAAGCTCTAATACTACCTGGCACGTGCGACCCTTGGTTTGCACGTGGAGAGGTAAACAATGGAACTAGAACACAAGGATCACAATGAAAAAAAGTGCACTTATGACGAACTGCTGGACTTGGTGCAATGTTTAGCATGAAATTCTTTTTTTACAAAGGATACAGCAGTCTATGGTAGAGGGAATTTTTGAGCTCTTGCCTAGTTTTAATGCGAAAAGAAATTTAGGATTGAATGCCATTACGCAATTTCTTTGTCGGCTTGACTAGAAGTCTTATGTCCTCCTTGCAATGGCAGCTGGTTGAAGCTGCTCTTGAGTGTATGTTCTCCATCCCCTGAAGGCAGAGAACATCCACCCTAGACCAACCCCACTCTTCACCTTCGCTTCTTATGCTTCTTTCGAGAGCAACTGTGGTATTTGGAGTGACATTGGGCGCATCCAAACTTCTTTTCCCAGCTAGCCCAGGCTGCCCAGCTCTTCAAATGGGGATGTATTCACCACCACTTTTTAGACTGGAAGTACTATATGCATCTCCTTTCTTTTATTCGTAAATATTTCTTGGAAGAATTAGAATGAGGTAATACTATGGTAATAGGAAGCGAAAGCGGAAACAAAAAGGGATCTCCTTATGGCTTTCAGGCGAACAATGTGATTTGCTTGTAGCCGTGAATTTTATTTCTGGGACAATCTTTTTACGCATCCTTTATGGTTCTTGGCTAAGAAGCACGGATACGGGATACAGATACGATACGAAACGGATACACAAATACGTGATTTTTTCAAAAAGTAGGATACGATACATTGGGTATACATTAATATAAAAATAAAAAAATAAAATTCCATTATTGAATATAGAAAAAAACCTAAATTCAAAGGAGAGAGATGACGGTCACGTATTGTTTAAAAAAACAATCTAAAATCAGATGAGAGAGAGAGACGATAGAGATATTTACATTGCGCGTATATATATACACACACACACACACCTGTATATATACATATATACATATAGTTACTTCTGTGTGTGTGTGTGTATATATATATACCTATATAGAGACGAGAGAGGAAGCAAGAGGGAGAGAGAGAAGAGAGAGACGAGAGAGAAGAGAGGCGAGAGAGAGAGAGAGAGAGAGGAGAGTGACAAGAGAGAGACTTACAGTTGTTGGTCCCATATATTTTAAGTAATAACATACTTACCCCCGGGCGTATCCGAAACGTATCTGAGCGTATCCGAAATGTATCGGGATACCAAAAAATAATTCTGAAAATCAGATACTCTTAAAAACGTATTTGACACGTATCCGGAGCGCATCCGTATCCGATACGTGATACGGAGTCCAAAATAGAGTATCCGTGCTTCATAGGTTCCTGGCGGAGCTTCATTATCATAGGAGATTACATTTGCATCCGATGCTAGTGTTATTTAAGAGGCCGTAGTTTGTTACTTGATTTACTCCATCTGTTTCTCAATATGCTCACTTGTGTTTACGGAATCCATGAATGTTCAAGGCATTTATGCTGCACTTAGATTGTCCCTCAATTGGCCAACATAGCAGAAATTACCTGAGTCGGGACTTCCAACTTCAACGGTTGGAAATCACAATGCTCAGATCTGAGGAAAGTAGTTGCCATATGTACAGTTCTGTGCTTGTAGGGTAGTTTTGCCTCTTGGTATTTTCCTTGGAAGACTATTGATACAATGAAGAAACTAGTTATTGCACCTCTAGATGATGAAACTAGTGATTGCAGCTCTAGATGATCAGGATTTGCATTGATTTTTTTGCTGTAAGCATATTGTTCCAACTAAGAGAGGTTAGTTGTTGTACGTTATGCCGTCTCTTCATACTTTGCAGTTCCGATAGCATTTCTAAAATCCATTTTGTGGGTTTTTGTCGAGATAGTGGTTGGTGATGTATTCTTGTACTTTTTTTGCCCCGTTCTGTAGAATCTGTATTTCTTTCCTACTTAGAGATTGGTGACCTTTTCTTGTATGTGGGAACTGCTAGCTTCCTAGCCCAATAATAATACTCCCAATCGAAAGTTCAGTTGTTCGGTTGTAGGCATTCAAGTTTTCATTTTCTGAACATGTTAAAACACGAGGGTCTATAGATTTTTCCCGATTGCCATAATGTGTAGGACTATCTACGGGCCATGCTGTGAAGGGGGGATGAAGTTCTGTATGGGTTGAAATAATCGTTTGATTTTAATAACTTTGATTCATTGCAATCAAAGTTATCATTAGGATGCTTTTGGCAGACATCATTATGTTGGACTCCCCTATAGTTCAACCAGTAATTCAATAAGGTTGAAATTTGGGGTGTTAAAAAGAATCTCACTTTTGGAAAATCCATGTGCTTTGTCTAAAGTTTGTTTGTTTGTTTGGGCACAATGTGTCGAGTTCATTGAAACAAGCAATGTGTGTTTTTTCCCCAAAAAATGGATAAAGAGAAGTGAAGATGAGTAGAGAGGTTTTTCCTTGTGTGGATACCATCAAACCGAAAAAAAATTCAGTGCTGGGTGGGTACCATGTGGTGCTCACTCGGCACATTCGAACTGTCCATTGTGTTTTTGGAAGGTTTGGATTTGGAAAGAGAAAAAAAGAGAGGAAGTGTTTGGGGTGAGAGGAGAGAAAGGGTTTCAATCCGAGCTGTTCAAGAATGTATTGGACGGTCCGGATGTGTCTAGTGGGTACCACGTGGGATATACCCACCTGGCACTGAAAAATTTCTCAAACAAATTATAGAATTGTACCTCTCTTTAATTTTTCCTTGGCGTCTGATAGCACAACAAATTTGACATTTTTGGCTGTTCACGTTGTGTCGTCTTTCTTTTTTCAATTGACGATTAGAGTGCGGAAGGCCAACTAATTAAGGAATAAAGGCCAATTAATTCGGGACTAAAAATATGACCATTTACTACTGAAAACTTAATTTAAGCAAGAACAAAGGCTCTTATTGACGGACGCGGAAACTCTGTAGTGCAGGGGTGTAGCACGCTACTGGGTCTCCGGTTTTCTTATGGACTGGTTCTAGTTCTATGGAGAAATTGATAAATGTGAACAAGAATTAAAATAAAAAGTTTCTTGATTATCTTGGTTGTCTGTTGGATTATTGCTGCACCCGTTGGAGTTCAGTTGTTGATTTTCTTGTTCAAGTAAGAATGAGGATGAAAACAGAGATGAGTATACAACAAACAAAATATTAAGGCGAAGATTGATCCACGACTCCACGAGCTTGTGCACAATAAAACGATGCATTGCCAAGAGGCCTTTGACCGGTTGGCATCACAGTGCGCACTTGGGTGCCAAAAAAAAGATATCAATAGTTCAACTACTCCTCCAAAGAGCTAATCTAACAATTCGAACAAGTCCAACCTTCACGGCCTCGCCTAAACGATGCATTGAACCCATAGAGGGCTGTCGAGTAGGATTATCTCAACAAATGAGAGGATTTTGCTTTTGAATTTGCATGCTCGACGAAAATTTTGTCAATTGCTAACTTTAAATTTTCAAATTTGATCGAGATGTGCGTAACTTGTTGGTACCTATAGATCAAAAGCCATCACCTCGCCCAAATCTAGGTCCTAAAATAGCATAGGTAGTATCCAATAAAAAAAGGGTAGGTAGAAATAGCAGAGGAAATAGAAGCCGCGGTAGGAGATCCATCATATCCAAATGCACATAGTAATTGAGTCAAGCTTAAACTCGAGTTTTAGGCTTATTTTTTGAATGAGCCAAGCTTGACACTCAAGAATTCGGCTTGGCTTGCAAAAGCTTAGCTCATTTGTACAGATTCGGCTCGTTTAAAAATGCTCATTAAGCAAATTAGCTAGGCTCGGCTGGTTTGAAAACGAGCTAAACTTGAGCTTTATTTTTGGCTCTTTTAGTAAATAAGCAAAAATCGAAGGCTATAAAACTTGGTTTGGCTCGTTTGCATTCCTATATTCATGAATATCAAAACATAAACAAGTACTACAACAAAAACAAAATTAATAAGTACTGCTTCCTGCTACAAAACAAAACAGAGAGAGAGAGAGAGAGAGAGAGAGAGAAGAAAATGACAAGCCAGTGACACCCAGACGCCATTGGCCATTGCACTACAAGTCAAAATGCGCGCCACTTTCTCTCTCAGACTCACTCTCTCTCTCTGTCGTACTAGCTCTCTCTCTCTGTCCCTCGTACCAGCTCTCTCTCTCTCTCTCTCTCTCTCTCTCACAAACTAGTAGGAGTACAAAACAATTTCTCCAATTACCAGAAGACGCAACCCAAAAAAAGCTCGCACAAATCGCCGCCTACCGATATTGGAAAATCTATCCCTCCACCTCCCTCTCTACTCTCTCTCTCTCCATTCTCTCTAAAAATGGACTTCCCTCACTCTCTCACCTCTCCACCTGAATACCACCGCACCACACCTTCGGAGCTTCCACTCCGCAGCTCCACTGCTGATAAAACTCACCTCACCGATGCGACTGGAGTTTTCTCCGGCGGCGGATCGAGCTCTGCCAAGTACAAGCTCTTCTCGCCGGCGAAGCTTCCCATTTCGAGATCCCCGTGCATCACGATCCCCCCTGGTCTCAGTCCGTCGTCGTTTCTCGAGTCCCCTATTCTCCTCTCCAACCTCAAGGTTATTAGGTCTTCTCTCTCTCTCTCTCTCTCTCTCTCTATAGTGCTGGTAGTAATTTCAGTTGCTTTTATTAGTCGCAGATTCGAATTGGTGCACAGATTTCTATTACGCCCTGTTTGGTTGCTTACAAATGTAAATTTGGAATTAAATTCAATGACATGGAGCACCACCGAATGGTGTCTGGCTCCTCCATCGCCACACATTGTGTGGGGTACATGATTAAGTGTATGGGTTCCATTACGATGATAGGGTGGTGAAGATGCTGGGACCACGTGACGGGGAATGAGGGGTCTGTAGAGCGCTATCCTGCAGTGCACCCTAAGTGAGCATCTGGACAGTCCGTTTTCAAAATTGACGGTTTAAATATGTTCGTTAACTTTGAAATTTAATTCTGACTGGCAAGAGAGTTTTAGCAAATCTGACCGGCAAGAGTGCTTCGGCGAATCTGAACCATCGATGGCATAAACGGACGGTTCAGATGTGCAATACAGGATGCTGCACTATAGGACCCCACCTCAATAATCTCTCATGTGTTTGGCTAAAATTATTTGTGTTATAGACAATCGTTATTTTATAGGAGTACTTTTGGCTAAAATTATTTTTTTGCTTAATTTTTTGTCAAAATTTTTGTGATCAATTACTCGTTTCAAAGAGAGAAAAAGAAAAACATAAAAATATGGCCCAAAATTGAAAAGAGAAGAGACAATTTCAAACCTTTTTCTTCAACAATTTTTTTCTTTCCATTGTAAATTTTTCGTAATTTTTAGACTATACTCGATCAATAATCGAATGGTTTACGGAGTATTAACTTTCTCGAAACACGCCACGTTTTTGTTGGGCTAACGACAAATGATCATAGAATATTGGGTACCTTTCTATTCATCCTCCAGTAGCTCAGCAATCAAACAGATGGTGTGGTTACATCACAGTAGCTTTAGCAGAGAATTTGTTGGCATTGGGTGATGCGATGCGAGGTTTTTGTCCGTTGAGAAAAAAGGGACGTTCTTTATGTAAAGTACGGTTCGAGATTCCGATAATAAGTTGGGTTCTTTTCACCACTGCCCAATTCCTTGAGCTGTTTGTTTTTATTTGGTTTCTCATGTGATCTATTTGCCATAATGTCACGTATGGTGGGACCAATAGATTCTTATGCTCGCATTGTGGTATTCTGTATCGGCTTTGTCATGGAATTAGGCACAAATAGCTTGTTCTAGAATACAGTCTTGCTGCCAATATGTCGAGCAATTACTTGTTTTTTTCGCAGCGTGGATCGTTCTTTTTTGTTCCTTTTGGTCTTTTGGGGGTATGGTTAAATGTTTTGATGTGACATGTGAGGCGAAAAATTAAAATAAAGAAAAGAATCCACTTTGTTGATGACTTTCACTATCATGTTGTTTAAATAACTCCACTTAATGTGCACTCAATCTCGTATAAAATCAAATGGAGAATGTTGTTTAGCTATGCGTATTGGTTAACGCAATCTGGTCTTGCTGGAATACAGCTTATGCCTTCTTCGACAACCGTCAACCATCAATTCTATCCACAGAGTAAATCAGTGCCTTTTTCTTGTATTCTTTCCTGTTGTGTTTGATCTGGTGACTAAACAGTGGCATATGAACTTCTGAATCCTGCAGGCAGAGCCTTCTCCAACTACGGGTTCATTTTTGAACCCTCAATACATGTATTGTTCCGGTGGCATCCGTGGTTCCTCATTTATTGCAAATTGCTCCAATGGTGATACTGCTGATGGAAGAAAAATTGGAGCTTTTGAGTTTATACCCCAAACTAGATCTGATTCTGTTTCTGGACTACAATCAGTGGCACCTATGGTAATGCCCTAGTGAACTACTGTATCACGTAGCTAATTTACTATTTTTTTCCCTGCTGAAAAATTCGTACCACTTTGAGAGTTCTATTTCATCCGACATACTGAGGCACGGACATAATAGTTTGTTCAAGCCCGAGTCAATTAACAGCATATAATTTAAGTGATATTCCTGTAGCTGAGAGCTACCCACCTTTTTTCCCTGCTCGAACATTGTCTATCCGAGACACAGTGTTACTAGTAGGCATTTGTTATGGTCTTAAATTATGTACCTTTTGCTTAGTACAAGTCATTAATTCTGGATTATATAGTTTGTCAGTTTATCTGTCATCTGTCAGACTGTCACAGCTTACGCCTACGGCTACGTCGACTTATGCTGCATTTTTGTGGGTAGCTCTCAGCTACAGGATATTCTGTAGGATGGAGTTAAACAAGGGAACTTGTAAACCACTTTTTTTATGCTAAAGAAATATCTTGAACAATTATAATAGATTTCAATTTGATGGTATGTTCGACAATTCTAGAACTGATTTTGGGCAAGGTTAATGCTTTTGCATTTCTTGAGAAGATCTCTACAGGTATGAACCACCAGAAAAGTGAACAATATGAATGCGCTCAGGCTCAATCCCAGTCTCAATTATTTGCATCATTCCATAATGCCAAAAGTGAGATGGCATCTTCCTCGAAAGAGATAAATCTACCTGCACCTGTTCCTATGTTTGCTTCAAGAGCTTCTGTACCTGCTAAGGTTGATTGTGATGAATTCAGCGAGGCCAGTACTGAGGTTCAAAAATCTCAACCCGAGCAAAAAGATATTGGGCCATCTGTCACTGCTGAAAAGTCATCTGATGACGGATATAACTGGCGGAAATACGGGCAGAAACTTGTGAAAGGAAGTGAATTTCCGCGAAGCTATTACAAATGCACGCATCCTAACTGTGAGGTCAAAAAGATTTTTGAACGCTCTCATGAGGGACAAATAACAGAGATTGTGTACAAGGGCACACACGATCATCCTAAACCTCAGCCTTCCCGTCGAGTTAGTGCTGGTTCTATTCTTTCCATCCAAGAGAAAAATGATACGGTTCCATCTTTGACCACTCAAGAAGGTAACTGAAGAAACTTTTCTATGATTCCCCTTGTGAAAATAATTGTGTTTATAAGTGATTTCTTCTTCTTGTTCTTTCTTGAAGACAAATCTGCCATCAATGCCCAGATATCTCAGAACACTGACCCAAATGGCAATGACGAGCTATCTCCTCGTGGAACAAATGATGATAGTGTAGAGGGTGCAGTTCCTCAGTTGAACGGAACTAATGATGGTGATGAAGATGACCCTTTCTCAAAGCGGAGGTGTTGTAGTTCAACATGCCTTTTATTTTTCATTCTTGTAGCTGTCTGACTTGTGTCCAGACTTCGTCTGCTCACTTCAAACTAACTGTTGGAAAAATGGTTGCAGGAAGCTAGACAATGGTGCTATAGATGTCATGCAAGTTAAGCCTATTCGCGAACCACGTGTTGTGGTTCAAACAATGAGTGAAGTTGATATACTGGATGATGGGTATCGATGGCGTAAATATGGGCAGAAAGTGGTAAGGGGCAATCCTAATCCGAGGTATGTCTCAGTTTTCTCACTAGCTTAAAGTTTACAGGGAATGTTTAATCTTTAGCTCAGGCGTGGTTATCGTGGAAAATTGATCATCTGTAATGTGTCAATATGAAAGCATGGAGAAAACACGTGCTTCAGAATTGTTGCTTCTTCTTCTTCTTCTTTTTTTGTGTGTATGGACAAATCTGTTTACGGAATCGGAGAATGTGAAAAACAGAAAGCCTACATGTTGGATCGAGATTAGAGAAGTTATATTAGTTGGATGCATTTTGATACAAGTTTATTTTCCGGGATATTCTTTGAAAATGGGAGCTACTTTGTCCCGCTTTGAGAAGTACAATACGTAGGATGAGAAGAGAGAAACATCATTTTCAGCTGTCTAGTTCTGAGAAAACCCTATAGGAGTAAGCTTTATGAAGGTAGCAAGTACTGTAGTGAATACGACTCCGTGCTCCTTTTCTCAACAAATTGTTTCTTTTGAAATCTTCCAGAAATGAGTGCAAATAATGTGACTGACTATTAGTTTTTTCCATCCAGTTGCCACCATAATAGTTTGATGATGACTATTTAGTTTGCCCCGCTTATCAAGTACTTGGATAGGTTGGCAAACAAGAACATCCTTTGACAATTTCCAATTCTCAAATATTTTACGTATATTTTCGCATCTTCTGCAGGAGTTATTACAAGTGCACAAATGCTGGATGCCAAGTTAGGAAACATGTGGAAAGGGCATCCCACGATCCAAAAGCTGTTATAACTACGTATGAGGGAAAACACAATCATGATGTACCGACTGCAAAGGCTAGTACCCATGAAATGGCAGGACCTGCAACTGTGAATGGAACGTCAAGGGTTAGATCACAAGAGAGTGATTCGATTAGTCTTGGTCTTGGAGTTGGGATTAGCTCTGTCGCTGAAAACAGATCCAATGTTAGATCACAGGAGAGTGATTCGATCAGTCTTGGTCTTGGAGTTGGGATTAGCTCTGTCGCTGAAAACAGATCCAATGAAACGCAACAAATACTGGATGCTGAACTCCTGGAAAACCAAGGCAACAGTGTCAGCTCCAGTTTTTTGTTTGTTCCAGTGAATCTGGTTTCCTCATACTATGATGCTGTAAATGGTGGTGGATACGGTGGATCTAGAGAGACTCTGCCTTTAAACCATTCTTCTAACCCGTATCAACAAAACATAGAACGGATACTTTTGGGCCCATAAATAATTGTTTCTTAAAGTGAAGGCAGAATAATATGGAATGCAGTGATTTTCTAAGGGGCAAATATCAACTCTCTACTGCTACTCTGTTATCGTTTATCTGCTTCATCTATCTTCTTTTTATGCCCAAGTGCTGCTTGTACCCCCTCCTCTATGTAGGGATCCTCGTTTCCTGTAATCATTGTTGAATAGCTTTTAATCCACTAGGTATTACTGATGGATGGAGATGACGGGCAGGTCTTCTGGCAGTCATTCCAGCAATACTCAGGACTTCCCTTAGCTCGGTCTTTTTGGTTAGCTTTGTTTTATCACGCTTGAAAAAAGGGCGTTAAGGGGTCATGATCCCGCGGACAACATGCAGCAGACATTAATTTCTCTTACCTCCACTTCTGTACACTATGCAGTCAGAACAGGGCGCAAATTCTGACCAAGTCATATTGTAGTAACTCTTAGTAAGTTAGCAGGGCTTGAAATGGAAGGTACTTACGGCGAAAACAAATTTACATGTATTGTAGTATTTGACTGATAATTTGGGCGACATGTATAACTACAGTGCAAGTTACAGAGCTTTGCATTTTCCCCAAGCCTCGTCTCTTCACAAAAACCATGGAACTCATGTACTATTTGATTGAATTATTATGGAGCCTGTAATGTTGGCTTGGAGCCAGTGGAGCCTGAGTTATGATTCTATTCATAATTACTTTAGCTAGTGCAGAATGTTGATCATCCATTAGAAACAATGATTTGCGATGATTCGGTCAATCTAGTGTTCACGACAAATTAAAATTGATTGCACTTAATTGGTGGGCACGTACACAGGTTGAAAACATATCTCATAAACATTATTAATGACCTTATATTGTGTCCCAATGTCAAATTCAACTAACAATTAACAACAGTTTTTCATTAAAGTTCACTCATTGTCAACCATCATGTCATGATCTCAACCTAGCAAAGCTTAACATATGCTTCCTGTAGGTTGAAAAACAATTATCAACACAGTTGTACTCCCCCACAAACCAAGCCAAGGCCAAAAACCTGTTAATTCATTTGAGGCAACACTACAAACCATACTACGATAGTTCTTCCTTGCAACAGTGACCACCAACAGTATCAGCTAAAGTTTTTGAATTAATCAATCCGTTTCATTTTTTCCCCTTAAAAATCACTTCATACATTTTAGAAGCCGTGCAAGTAGATAGAGAATGCCAAAATGTGAAACTCTTCGTATAAGCTTAAGCTACCTATTTTCCATGGATCTATATGAATTGAGTCACAAAAGCCCACCACATTCCATTCTGCCTCGTGCAGATGGTTTCGGCAGTCAAAATGCCATGGATTGGTTATGGAATTATCCCAATCCATCTTAATGTCAAAAGTCTCCTCAAACGGCTAGCTTAGCAATCTGCCCCCAACCAATGACCTTGCATGTCCCTACACTAGATCCCCCAATTCTTCATTTATTTCACAACCACAAGACACAACAAAAGAAAACAGTTCTTCTACACAGTGTCAAGATTCAATGAAGATTTAATAATGTCTTCTTGTTCTTTCTCTGCCCATTCAACTCAATTCAAGGTATTGAATTGCCATTTCATCTATCCTTTCATGAAATCTGATTTTGCTCATAAGTTTTGGAAGAAGTCCATGGCTTATAAGAATCTAGTGACTGTCTAACTTGTACAAGGTGACATGATCAAAGCATAAATGTTTGCCACGTTGTTCTCAATTCTTCCCACTTGCTGGTTGGACAATCTACCTTTAGCCAGGAGCCTCTTCTTCATCTTCCCAGCTCCCCGAAAACAACATCAATGTGAAAATATTTGACTAGTAGGCGTCCATATAAACTTGATACCCACTATTGAAACTCCAAAAGAAATGGGATGACAAAACATGAGGGCAATGACTAAAAAGGGAGCAGGGATTAAAGTACCCAGTCAAAATGATAAAAGTACAAGGATAGTGATGTAAGTCAATCAACATTACTATCAAACAGTTTGAACATATCCAAACAAGACAGGCAACAGAGCAAAACAAACAATATCTCAGAACTGATAGTTTGTCTCATGATTATTGATAAATCAACTAATGCCTTGTACAGAAATCAACATACCCAACTGCCGTCTTTTGTTTTTCTCAACCCAATGTAAACCATAACCTGTTATGTTTCTATTTCTTGTACCGAGCTACCTCTCCCTCGTTGGGAAAGAAACCCATGAGCCTCCCAGCCGAGTTCTGGTAAGCGTACATGAAACCCCCCAGTAGCCCGATCAACCCCCCAGTCACCATTGAAGGACCCCGAATATTTGGTTTAATTCCTACAGATCAATCACACCATTTGATTACATAAAAAGAATAAAATGGTTCTAGAATCTCAAAACTCAATATTCCGTTAGCAAGAGTATTTGAACAATATAGTGGAGAACACTGCAAAATTTGAGAAATGCCAGTAACACGCCAATTTGCGCAACTATGTCTATTTATACACCCTCTTTCACAAGTGATGAGAGACCCACCACCTGGAACCCGACAAGACACGTAGGAGAGTATGTATGAATGGACAAATAATGAGTTACTAGCAGTGGCGAAAAATTCAGAAAAAGAGGAGTAGACATAAACACAATCTGATACAACCAAAACAGCAAAAAAACCCTTCTTGGACTACAGAAGGAATGTGTAAAGGACACATTTGACTCCCCATTTGCTTATTGGTTGAAAATAAGCAATCATCAATCTTTCTCCCTGCTTATTGCTTATTGATTCAATCCATGCCAAACAAAAGCAAAAAGTAAATGCAGCCGGATTTTTTTTAACTATCTAATTGCTTATTCATAACAAATTGTCAAAGACAACAAGACGCCAGCATCCCCAGCCATACATTTTTCATTTTTCACATAAAACTAAAATTTTGAGTAAAAACACCTCAAAATTAACTCCACCCCTTGACTCAAACTTCTATCAAAATGAGTTTTACTCTAATCAAGGAAGACTCAAATTTTAGAAGTCTATTTTATGCCTCTCAAAATAACAACTATGCCATTAATGAAGCTTCCGCCCAAATATATGCTTTGATTTGGGTTTGTCCGGTGTGATCCATCCAGTTATCATGAATCGTCAGAGCAACGCGCAAAGCCCCAATTTTTGTGTGTTTGTTCATTCCCAGAAGGCTCCACTACTCTAAGGGGTTTTCCGCTGACGTTGGATGTTTTCAACTTAGCGGGTTATTTGCTCAAATTTTTGCCTCGCGTCGCCCACCCTTGCAAAACAAAGGCTTAATAAGAAGACGTGGGGTTAGCACCCTGTGTGGCTGTGGGCAGTCGATGCATGCGCTATCATTTTCCTTATTTATCACCTCACTATATTCTTATATAATTATTATCATGTAGCATGTTCTAATCAGGATGCTTCATATCAAATGAAGCTTACTCAAATTCAAGTAAAATTACAGGTAAAGTCTGGAGATGCTCTCAAGAAATTAACCCAACCGGCCCTAACTCCGGGTATGTCCCGTTTTGGTCGATGGGTTTTTTTCCATTCGTGTAATCGTTTCCACCAAACATAGATCACTCTCTAACACGTACAAGTATAAATCACGTATGCATATCAATAATACAAGTATGAGGACGGATAGGGGGTACCAGAGAGGTAGCCGACGGTGACGGAAACGCCGGTAATGGTGGAGAGGCGGAGGTAATCTAGGGTGTTAAAGTTGGCCACCGTCTTTGTGAATGGAGGGTTCCGATCTATTACTGGGTACTCTGGCTTTGCCGATGCTGTGATGTCTGTGTTCATCTTTCCTCCTCTTCTTCTTGTTCTTCGATCTTCCTCCTTCAACTGATCACTGTGTAAAGGAAAGTGAAAAATAGAGTATTATCGGATTGGGTCAATGGAGATGTTTATGGGCCTTCAGTTTTTTGGACCGGGTCATATGGGCCGCCCGGCCCTTTGATGAGAACTGGTTTGAGGAGATCCCATTTGGGAAAATGCCGGCTAAGTACGTGTTTCAATAATTAATACCCGCCAAGAACATTTTTAACATTAACAAATATTCTTAATTTATTTTTGACGGATATTAATTATCAAAACACGTCATAGACCGTCATTTTCCATCACATTTTGGAGGAAAATGAAGCCCACCATGACCGTTATTTGATATCGAGTCAAAGGCTTTGCTTGCATATCTCATTCACTGGTTAAGGAAACTTTTTTTTTTCTAAAGAAGAGTAAAAACTTTATTTATAAAAGGAATTACAAATTACCGTGTGCATCTAATACAATTGGAAAAAAAGACTATAATAATACTATACAGACATTCACAATTAGGATTATCCCACACACACTATAATATGTGTGTAAGTATTTGTGTGATTTTATAATTATTAAAAAGACTAAATATACACGTGATCGATAAATAATACAATTAAATCAAATGAATGATACAATTAAATTAAATGATTTTACACTTCTAGTGATAAATTCTGATAAATTCATGTGTCTCGGCACAGACGTTTTCTGACACAAAATACAGTGATGAAAGATGAGAGAGAAGAAAACCGGATGAACGTCCGGATAACGATAATCGTGTCTGTCAGCAGATATATTTTTCCCGATTAAGAGAGGGTTTTAGGGTATATTCCGATTTTCTCTCTTTCTCCTCTTCTCTAGAGAAAGTTATGGCAGTTTTCTCGGTAGTCGTCCACTCCTTCATCAGTTCCTCTCGCTCTTCACGTGTTCACCACGACCTCAATCCATCCCACTTCAATTGTGGGTTTATTGGCAGAAGAAACAAAACCACTACAAAGAGGCTCTTTGTTGCGTCTTCTTCGCATTCCAACCTCAAACTTATCAAGTCCAATCGCAGGTCCCCTTACGATAGCGACGACGACTACGACTACGACGACGAATACGGTGACGACGACGGCGGTTGGGATGATGATAGTGACGACGATGAATTGTTTTCCGAGGTTATTTTCTATTTCCCTTGTTTTTCTGGTGTTATTTATTTAGATTCTTGGAGCTCTGCTTGTAAATTTACTAAATACGGGAAAAAAATAAAGATTAAAACAACGGTGGTGGAGCTTATTCAAGACGGGTACGGGGCTAGAGTGTGTAGAAGAAGACGGAAGCTTTGGAGGTTGATTCTATTGTGCTTGATGTGGGCTTGGCTCATTTGGTGAGAGAGGAATCGTAGTTGCTTAAAAATTTAGAGTCTTTTCCTTTTGGTTTGTTTTAGTTAGAAGTCGATAGTGTAAATTGACAAATTCCTATGTTGACTTCTTTTGGCGTTTAGAGCGGTGTATGGGCTCTGCTTATTGACTCGTCTCTTTTTGGTATTGTCG
This sequence comes from Rhododendron mucronatum var. ripense, assembly GCA_019656295.1. Classification (NCBI taxonomy): domain Eukaryota; kingdom Viridiplantae; phylum Streptophyta; class Magnoliopsida; order Ericales; family Ericaceae; genus Rhododendron; species Rhododendron mucronatum. The sequence goes on from BPLT01000024.1 coordinate 3,709,541, forward strand.
GTTTTTTGGCCTTTTGTTCTTCGCTTTCTTTTGTATATGGGTGGCATGCCCTTGATGCCTTGTCAATAAATTTGTTACTTGTCAAAAATGATTTCAATGGGCATTCTTAGTACTTGCAGAAGTGAGTGGAAACCCATGAAGTTGTTACAAAGAAGCTAGTTCTCAGTTCCCACAACAGTAATTTGGAAAGTAGTGCGAAGATTGGTCTCTACAGTCTACGATTGTTTGGATTTTGCTAGCACAATGTTGTTCAATACTTGTGTTCTCTGTTTCCCGATTTAATTGTTTCAATGGTGAGTTTCCTCTTTCTTTCATCTCAAAAGTGGCAGATATGCAGGCCAGAATAAGTTTTATGTTGGCATATCTTAGTGTAAGCGTCATCTTATGTACACCAGCAAGTACTGCTTTGAGTTGAAGTTCTTGCTTCGGTACCTTTTGCCTCGTTTTTGTGCTCAATTTATCTCTGGAGAGTTCTTCATATTAAGTTTATTTAAATTACTCATTGACAACTGGGTTTGCATGCTGATATCAGTGACCTACAACTGTTTTCTATTTTTTTCGTCGACCCTGGCAAGATATTTGTGATAGAAAACAGAGACACAGAGACGGAAATACTGATATTATTTCTGAATGAATTACAATGAGGTGAGTACACCTTTAAATAGAGTAAAGCTACACCTAAGAAAGGAAGATTACAAGATTTGATTACGATATGATTACCCTATGATTATGCTATGATTTGATTACGATATGATTACCCTATGATTATGCTAGGATTTGATTACGATACATGTCCTAAAATAGCATATTACAAGAAGATACAGAATATATATTCAAGATACAGAATATATATTCACACCCCCCCTCAAACTCAAGGTGCGAGGGCAGAGAGCACCGAGAGTTTGTCAAGGAGAAAACGGAAACGAGCAGCGGTATGAGTCTTCGTGAAGAAATCAGCCAGCTGCAATGTAGAGGAGACGAAGGGTAAAGCAATGGTGCCAGACTGAAGATGCTGGCGTATGAAATGACAATCAATCTCAATGTGCTTCGTGCGCTCATGGAAGACCGAGTTGTGGGCAAGCTGAATAGCACTCTTATTGTCGCAGTAAAGAGGCGTAGGAGTTGTAACAGAGACCCCCATATCGGAAATAAGCCAGCGAAGCCAGACGATTTCAGAAGTAGCATGGGCCATGGCATGATATTCAGCTTCCGCAGTAGAGCGAGCAACAACAGATTGCTTTTTGCTTTTCCAAGAGATAAGAGAATCGCCTAGAAAAACACAAATGCCAGAGGTAGATTTGCGGTCATTGACATCACCTGCCCAGTCAGCATCAGCGTAAGCATGGAGGGTTAATCTTGATGTAAATCAGAAGGCACTGATGAAGGGTACCACGAAGATAACGGAGAATACGTAAGAGGGCAGCCCAATGCGTAGTCCGAGGAGCAGAGACAAACTGACTAACAATGTGAACTGCATAAGAAATATCTGGCCGAGTAACCGTAAGGTAAACCAAGCAGCCTACCAATTCGCAATATTCCGTAGGATCCTCAAGGGGAACACCATCAGAGGCAGAGAACTTGGCATGAAGCTCAAGGGGAGTATCAACAGCTTTTGTATCCGTGAGACGAGCACGGTGGAGGATATCAGTAACATACTTGGACTGTCCCAAAAGATACCCTTGAGGAGAGGAAGCAACTTCAATACCAAGGAAATAACGGAGCGGGCCCAAATCTTTCATTTCGAACTCACGGAAGAGATGACTTTTAACTTCAGCAATAGCAGCAGAGTCAGAACCAGTGATGATCATGTCATCAACATAAAGTAGGAGAAGTACCAAGCCATGAGAGGTGCGACGGAGAAATAAAGCAGAGTCATGCATGCTAGGCGTGAAGCCAATCTGAAGAACAACATCCTGGAAGCGTGAATACCAAGCGCGAGGGGACTGTTTCAAGCCATAGAGAGCACGACGCAAGCGACAAACCATACCGGTAGGATGAGAGAAGCCAGGAGGAGGCCGCATATAAACCTCTTCAGAGAGATTGCCATTAAGAAAAGCATTCTTTACATCCAACTGAGAAAGAGGCCATTGATGCTGCGGCCACTGAGATCAAGGTGCGAACAGTGGTCATTTTGGCAACAGGGGCAAAAGTTTCCTCGTAATCAATTCCATACTCCTGAGAAAATCCTTTAGCAACTAGGCGGGCTTTATACCGTTCTAAAGAACCATCAGAATGAGTCTTAACCTTGTAGACCCATTTGCAACCAATGAGATTCTTACCATCCGGAAGAGAAACCAACTCCCAAGTCTGATTGTGAGCAAGAGCAGTAAGTTCAGCTTGCATGGCATCCACCCAATTGGGATCATTGCAAGCTTCTTTATAGGACCTAGGCTCAAAATAAGTGTGAATGCGGGAAAGGAATGATTGATAAGAGGATGAAAAACAGGTATTAGTAAAACCATATTTTACCGGTGGTTGACAATTGTCCCGGAGGGGATACCGGCGGACAGGCGGATCAGGATTCGTGGAGGCAAATTGGGGAGCAGCTGTAGAAGTTGGACGACGGGTGTAGACCTGGGTGATCGGAGCACGGCGAGGTGATGCTGAGGGGGACGGAGAAATATCAGATACCTGAAGAGTGGAGGTGTACTCTTCGGGAGGCACATCCATATCCATAGGAAAGGGGTCAATATGGATTAATTCTTCTTTGGCTACAGGAGCAGTGCGAGGAGGAAGAGTAAAATAGGGAAGACGCTCTAAGAAGACAACATGCCTTGAAACATAAAGTTTTTTGGTCACAGGATCATAACACCGATACCCTTTTTGATTAATGTCATATCCCAAAAAAACACCTAAGACACAACGGGCACTGAGCTTAGTGCGGTCTTTCTTGGGGATGAGAACAAAACAGGTAGAACCAAACACTCGAAGAAGAGAGTAATTAGGAACCTGACCATAAAGCCGCTCATATGGAGAGCTACCAGAGAGAAAAGGGGTGGGCATCCGATTCAGGAGATAGGCTGCAGTGAGAACAGCTTCTCCCCAGTAATAGGACGGGACGGAGGAAGACAGGAGTAGAGACCGAGCAGTATTAAGAAGGTGACGATGTTTTCTTTCAGCTCTACCATTTTGGGCAGGAGTGTCAGTGCAAGACGATTGGTGGATAGTCCCAAGCGAATCTAGGAATTTATGAAACTCTGAGAGTGAATATTCTCCACCCAAGTCAGACCGAAGAATTTTAACCGATGTAGAAAACTGATTTTGAACCATGGCATGAAAATTCTTATAAATCGTAAAGAACTCAGATTTGTGTGTCATTAAGTAAACCCAAGTATACCGACTAAAGTCATCCACAAAAGAGACATAATAAACAAAACCACCTTTAGTAGCAACCGGAGAAGGGCCCCATAAATCAGTGTGAACAAGCTGAAAAGGCGAAGTAGAAACAGAAGTACTTTTATTAAAAGGTAAAGCTGACATTTTTGCAAACTTACAACCACTGCATTCTGAAATATCACTGACTGAAATATGACCCAAATGACCTGACTGAACTAAAAGTTTTAGACGTTCACTAGACAGATGCCCTAATCTAGAATGCCAAAGATAAAACGTAGATGACTTATGATCTAAACAAAAAGATGACGCAGCAGTGGAAGAAGATTTTATTGGGAGATGCAAGTGCTCCAAAAGATAGAGATCACCAACTCTACGGCCTGCCCCAATCTGCTTCTTGGAATCCCGATCCTGCACAACACAACCAGAGGAAGAGAAAACAACATCAAAACCAGAGTCGGATAATTGGCTGATTGAAAGTAGGTTCAAAGACAACTGAGAAACATAAAAGACATTAGGAATAGATAGTGACGGTGCAGTAGAAGATAGAATGGAACCAATAGAAGCAACATGCATGGGAGAACCATTGGTTGTGGCAATACTAATAGGAAAAACAGGTGGCACACAATTACTAAGAAGAGACAGATCAGGGGTCATATGGTGAGAAGAGCCAGAATCAAAGATCCAAGTGGTGGGTTGGATACCTGAGGTGGGAGAACCACGCAAACCTGAGTGAGTGGTAGTCATGGCAGAAGCTTGGGGGGAACCCCCTCGAATGGCTGCCATTTAAGCCTGGTACTGCTGAAATTGCTCATAATCAAATTCTGGAGGTGCACTACCGGAGGCCGGTGTTGCCAAGGCTGCAAGAGGGCGAGAATACTGTTGTGGTGCCCAAGACTGATGTGGGACATGAGAACCAGTCGACTGAGTAACATTTTGCCCCTTTGGCTTGGGACGGTTAGGGCACTGATGCTTCCAATGACCCTTCTGATGGCAATAGTTACATTCATCTTCAGGAATTTGAGGCCTTGGCTTGGCCGCAAATTGGACAGGATGAGATGCTGGAGTGGGCGAGTGATGTGCCGGATACTGACCAGACGGAGCAAATGGAGCAGCAAAGACAGACTGTGAGGGAGGTGCAAGATTAGCCACTTTGAACCGCGTTTCCTCAGCGATAAGCTCTGAACAGCACCATCTACTGAGGGCAATGGAGACCGATGCAAGATAGCCCCACGAAGAGGCTCAAACTGAGGCCGAAGGGCCATGAGAAACTGAACAAGTCGTAGCTCCTCACGAAATCGGAGTACCAATCTGCCTAAGACAGGTTAGTCGGAGCTGTAACAGAGGTCGCCGGATCTGCTACAGTGTCGGCAAGTGCTGCTGGAGGTTGTCGGAGTGTGGGTAAGTCACCGGCGGTTGGAGAAGGATGGGTGTTGACTGCTGTGGGTGTTTCTTGTGATTTGGGTTGCTAAAAAACAGAGAGAGGGATCGATAGTAGCTGACAGAGAGAGAGATCTGAGGATAGAAGGCTGATCGAAAATAGGGTTAGGGTTTCGGAACCTGCTCTGATACCATGATAGAAAACAGAGACACAGAGACGAAAATACGGATATTATTTCTGAATGAATTACAATGAGGTGAGTACACCTTTAAATCGAGTAAAGCTACACCTAAGAAAGGAAGATTACAAGATTTGATTACGATATGATTACCCTATGATTATGCTATGATTTGATTACGACATGATTACCCTATGATTATGCTAGGATTTGATTACGATACATGTCCTAAAATAGCATATTACAAGAAGATACAGAATATATATTCAAGATACAGAATATATATTCACAATTTGCTCATGAGTCAGCTCAGAAATTGTTACCTTCTGTAGCAGGCTAACAGCAGTAGCTCAGCTCAGCGTAGGCTAACTTAGGTCGGCTCTGCTTTCTTTGAATTATCCAGTGAAGTTAATTAGTGGTGGGTATAGATAGAGTTACTTGGAGGAAGTTGTAACAAATCTGAGTGTACTCTTCATCATTGCTCTATATAAAGAGCTGCTGTATTCTCATTTTGTTACTAATTCAGTTAGATCAAATGGAAAATAGAATTTCTCCAGCCTTTTGATTTGAGGGTCTATCTCCAGGATGAACTTGAAGAAAAGGAATCATCGGATGCTCAGAGACGGAGAATCAAGTCACAAGATCCAACCAGCAAGAGTGAAGGTATGATTTGAAGCTGGAATACATTTATTCAGAGAGAGGTTAAAGCAAATACATATCTATTTGTGCAGGCATCAACAGAAATAGAGCCAGTTTTAATGATACGTCAAACAAATCTGAGGAAGTTGGCTCCTTTGGTGCAAAAGGAGGAGGAAAGGTGCTATATTTACAAAGTCAGTTGTCTACTCTTACTACAAATGGTAATGAATGAACTTTTTAATCTGGTTGCAGCTGATGGTTGAGAGCTCTACAAGGAACAGATTTCACCACATTGCAGAAGAACTGGATTTAGATGAGAAATCATTTCCTCTTCTTGATTACCTGAGCACTTTTGGACTTAAGGACTCGCACTTTATCCAAATGTACGATAGGCACATGCCTTCCCTTCAGATTAATGTGGGTTCTGCACAGGAAAGGTTGGAGTTCTTGTTTAGTGTTGGTGTCAAACATAAAGACGTCAGAAAGATACTTATGAGGCAGCCACAAATCTTAGAGTACACCATGGATAATAAACTGAAACCTCACGTTGCTTTTTTGGTGAGTTTGGGCATTCCAGATTCCAGAATAGGGCAAATAATCACTGCTACTCCGTCTCTATTTTCTTATAGTCTGGAGAATTCATTAAAACCAACTGTGAGGTACTTGCTTGAAGAGGTTGGTATTAAGAAGAGTGATATAAGTAAAGTTGTGCAGCTGAGCCCTCAAATCCTGGTTCAGCGGATTGATAGTTCGTGGACCAGTCGTTGCAGTTTTCTTAGAAAGGAATTGGGAGCACCCAGAGATAGTATAGTGAAGATGGTCAGAAAACATCCTCAACTACTTCACTACAGCATTGAGGATGGTTTGCTGCCTAGAATTAATTTTCTAAGGAGTATTGGGATGCGTAACCCTGAAATCTTGAAAGTATTAACTAGCCTCACACAGGTCACTTCCCTCTATTCACTTGGTATTTCTGAAATCATTTGCCTACCTTGGTTCAATAATCGTTCATTACTTCGTTTCCTTTGATTTAATGATACTTCTCCAGTTCCTTGTTATTGAATTTTCTAGGTATTTTAAGTTTCCTGTTTTATGGTGACATCTATTATATATTTATGAATATTTTTTGTGTACTATGTTTCGATGGAGAGGAGAGAGCATGAATGTTATCTTGTGTTTTTTATCTGTATCATGCAACTTTTGATTGGTTTGACAATATGTGCAGGTATTCTCCCTGTCACTGGAGGGAAATCTGAAGCCGAAGTACATATACTTGATCAATGAGCTTCGGAACGAGGTGCAAATATTGGCGAAATATCCTATGTACCTAAGCTTGTCTCTAAACCAGAGAATTCGTCCCCGCCATAGGTTTTTAGTTTCCCTAAAGAAAGCTCCAAGGGGACCATTTCCTCTGAGTTCATTTGTTCCATCTGATGAAAGCTTTTGTCAGCAGTGGGCAGGCACTACCGTAGATAAATATTTGGCTTTTCGTCAGGATTTACTTCTCAAACAGATTGCAAAGAAACACAAACGCAAGTGACGGCATGTTCACATCAAGTTTGTTAGGAGCTTGACAATTTGGGTATTGGAAGAAAGAGCAGAATGGTCTCTCCAACAACCTAAGCAACTATGTTTTATCTTCTTGGAATCATAAGGAGTATATACGTCGGGGGTCTGGGATCCCTCTAGCACCCGGTAAGCAAGCTTATGGTTTGCTGTAAATTTCCAAAAAAATTGCGTTTACGTGGTTTCTTGTTTAAATAATGCACAAACACAATGTAACTCCAGGTTTACTTCTTCATTGATGTGATAGTGATTTCGAATATAAAGAACTATGACCCGGTTGAGTGTTTTTCTACTGTGGGCACATATATTCGTTCTCTCTTAGTGTGAAGCAAGAAGATTCTTCATTAAAATTCAGGTGGTTAGAAAAAGCAAACGTCTCCAAGTTACTGAAGATTATACTTTTAAGGTTTGTTCTTACTCAATGACTTGAAAGTAAACAAGACAACCCATTTCTCTGATGGAAACAATTCAAAGATGTAGCTGAAGGGCAATATCCTTGCTGAAAGACTGCTGGATGCTCAACACACACCGTAATAAAGAAAAAGTTTGGTTTTGTCAATATACTAGTGCTAACCCGTGCCTACGGCACTACGCATCCCTATTGGAAGGGGATGGCAGCTGTGTAATTTAGGTGAAAACCATGGGCACTTAACCGGGAAATGGAAGGATGCACTACAGCCTTTGGATCAAATGAATCTAAGTCGTTCTAACAACTTGTCCCCACACCCTTCTGTTTTATAATAGAGATTGCCGAATGTTATGTCCGTCTACTATCTCCCACGCCCGTGCCCCCATCAACGGGGATTACATGGGTACTATTATTGTTGTGTTGCATCCCTGATTTGATGGCAGCCTTATAGATCTACACAAACGGATATTTAGATGTATTATTGAAAAGCTTTAGTGATATTCCTAAGTACCCAAAAAAAAAAAAAAACCTTTAGTGATATTTACCTATGAGGGCATGATGTTCGAGGGTAAGAATGTTGTTAATAGGCCATCTCCTTCTGATCTTCAATTTGAGATGGTGGTTATGCATCTTACAATGTCTACCTATCAAATTGCAGGTTTTGTGTTTGACCTGCTGTCAGACGGTATAGTTTTGAAGAAGCGATGATTGACTTTCTGGAATCTTCTTTGGTTAATGAGTACTTCCATCTTATTTCCCTTCCTTCCCTGATACCTTTTATATTTCATACCATATCTTATGGTACATAACTGAGGCCTTTTTTTGGCAATTCCTTTGGTGCCTTAAGACTGGCACTGGAAAGAGAGTATTTAGAATTTTTTGGATTAGTTTTGCTTTGTTTCAGTTTGTATACACACAATAGAGATGTTGATTCAAGTTTTGCTGGTATTTTAGTATGTGATACTTAGGATTCTAGTCCGCCAAATTTGTGCAATCCCAAAAGTGGCAATTTTTTAGTTGCAATTTCATCTTCTTTGACAGCACTGTTTTGTTTCCAAAGACTGGTCAATATGTTGAATGGCTGTTAACTTTCATAATCGTGACTGATTGTGACGACCCCCAACACTATCCTTTCAGGAGTTTGCATTTAGGATATGAAGTATATAAACCTATGTAGGAGTAAGGACTCCAAATGGCTGTCGGGTGCTGGCGCTTGTCGGCCCATGTACTTGAAATTTACATGTGTATTGTGAATATAGAAGAAGGAACTTTGAGCACTAACGGTCTTGACCTGGTTGTAGATGCCTTTGTTGCTTCTATCTTTTGCATAGAGTCGTCAGCGGATTAGTAGTTTTTGGAATTAAGCGCATTCATAGGTTTTTTCTACTTAAATCTCATTCCCAATCTTGTGTTGTATACGTAGCATTTGAGAAGCTGGGATGCTGCCAAGCACCCTCTTGCCAAGCAAGGTGCCGAGCGGCATCTGGCTGTTCATCTCAGCACGGACCGCTCAGATTGAATCTAAGCGCATACAGATCTGAATCGTTCATTGCTCGGTCAAGATCCGAGCCATCGATTTGTGTGCATTTATTCTCTTGCTAAGAAAGGGAACAACCTTTTGATAGGGACATAAGATCTGCCTATGCCTTTTTTACGACTTACAAATTATGTGATCCAATTTGGTAGCGGCATGTGTTTTTTTTAAATGGTAATACAAGGTGTCCCAGGCTAGCGCACGTGCACCTCGGACTAATCCCTATAGCTCCTCCCACAGCCATTTCAAACGTTTACGCATGAGGGTGTGATGGCCTCAAAAATTGCCAGCAAGAAGAATCGAACCTCTTATGAGGATGAACCCTTTAGTCTCGAGCTAAGACCACTAGACTATCCCCGGGGGGTTTTGCGGCATGTTACTACTAAGATTTTTTCTCATTGGATTTTTTATGATAAAAGGTGTTGACTGTAATAAGAAAGTCTGCCATGAAATTGAAGTGCCTATTTGGGATGTGGGGGAGATGTAATCAAGAGGGTCCCTTTGGTGACCTGGTATTTACTTGCTGATTAAGCGTTGACTTTGCAGATTATTAAGGATAAGTATGTGACTGCAATAATGAAAAAGACAGTTGAAAATGGTAGGTCGTCTTCATTCCTTTTATTTCTGTGGAAACAAATTTTACCCAAAATTTCCCTTGATTATTGTAAAACTATTTTAACGATTCTTGATTATCTTTCGAATCAAAGAAAATCGTGTATTTTTTCTGACAATTTCGTCTTTATCTTTATCTTTCTCCTCCGATAAACGATGAAATAAATCTTCCGTATAGTGTATTTTTTCTGACAATTTCGTCTTTATCTTTATCTTTCTCCTCCGATAAACAATGAAATTAATCTTCCGTATAAAGTACTGCGTTGGGCCGGGCCGGATACCAGAGTTTGAAACACGTATTGATTTCTTGAGAAGCAGAGTAACCCATTACAAATTTGGTCAAACATTGTTTTTAGATAAGATTGCGAAGAACCCTAGAACAAGAAACATGTGTGGTGGTGTTCTATTAAATTAAATTATTAAAGCTTCCAAGTTACTGTTTCATCTCTCGCCGGCATCCCCATGTGAACAGTCAACGGTCTCACTATTGGATATTGGATTTTTAAGTGTGCCAATAATCTTACATACCAACCTCAAAATTAACAAAATACTATAAAATGGCAGTGACGAATCACAGTGCTCCAAGTTTCTGACCTTGGTGTACCCTAGATTTTACGTACCGGCGTATTTTCAGTGATAGAATCAAGTGAGAATATCGAGAAATCAGAAGATTCACGCGTGATTTCATGTCCGGAAAAACACCGGCACATGAATGAATCGACCCGACGATAATATCTTTGACAATCAAAACATAACAAAGTACTAACTTACTTGCATCAAGTCAAATTGGCAAAAAACACCCATTGCAAAAAAAAAAAAAAAAAAAAACTGGTATATGTTCCTGTAAGAATTTGCTTGGTTTTACAGAGATTAATCATATTTTCACCTCTCTGAAACCCTACCTGTAAACTAAACTTTCATCAATCAACTTCAAGGACTATATACCCACTTGTCTTCTAAAATACTCAAACCTCTTGCTTTCTGCAAAAACATTTGGAAACCGAAGGAACTTATATAATCTACTTTTGCTGTGTCATATTCTTCATTCCTACCTCCTTCAACCCACATAACCGGGAGGAGGATATATACGCTTCTTATATTTCTAACTTTTGCGGGTAGTATATACTTTGCTCGGAGCTTGTCGAGAAAATGAGAGGGACAAATAAGAGCCGTATGTGTTCTTTCAAAGTAAGGAATAAGTAGTCTGAGATCTCTATACTACTTTTGTTTGTTGCTGAATCTATATTAGGACTGTAGAAATGCTGCTTACTATTGGAGACGCAAATGGACTCTCCGGGAGATTTACTCCTTGACTGCTGAACAAATGAGGACACAGAAATTTCAAGTCAGAAACAAGTACTATGTCATGGAAAAAAAAATGATGACCCGGAGGGAAAAGAAAAGGAAAGGGAATTGCTTCACAAATCCAAGATCCAAACACAGCCTAAAGAATACAGTTGGAGGATAGTCATTCCTACCTCTCCTGGTCAGTGTGATTGGTTCTTATGAGCTTGGGATCATCATCACTCGTGGGCTCACAATGAACATTGAGCAGATGGTTGAAACGTTCTGCTGATGAAAACTTGGAATGATCTGCATAGGAAATGGTTCGAATAGGAATCCGAACAGGAAAATTGAGGCGTATAGAAGCCACAAAGGCAACAGTTGAAAGGAAAATGAAGAGGAAAGAGAGGATATTAAACCTTCTGAAGCTTTGAGCTCGTCCATGGAGTAGCCAAAATAGGACTCTTGGTTGGCCAGAGGTCTTCGTGATAACTGCAGCTCTGAGAGTCTCCTTGTCTCAACTTCAAGGCCATGTTCATTCTCATCCATGAACGGCTCCCTCATCAATCTTGAGGATTCCCATCCTGTTGGCACAAAATGAATAAGGAAATGGGTGACATATGATCCTCTTTTTCTAATCTCATAACTCGTGACAAAAAACCGTACACTCAATTTCATGATTCTTTTATGAACCTCTATCTTGATAACACCCATTTCCCTTGTTCGACAAATTTCAAACCACTAGCACTCAATAATCATGATGTCCGGGGTATGGTTCAGCAGAATATTTCGCTTTTGTTCTATTAACCTCTCAATAATTATAGGGGGGATCTTTTGGTTTCATTCATACTCGCATCCAACACTCTATTCCCTCAATAACCGACTGTTGGTCACCAAAACAAGCCTCAGGCAGAAAGAGGTTTTATTGGAGTACACCAAACAATTCATGGGCAAGTACTCTTGAACATCACCTCAGTGACTTATTTTATTTAGGCCAAGTGAAGCCAACAATGAGCAGTATATGACAATAGACAACTTATTCCGCTTTCGAACGAGCCATGTGATAAGTTGCATTATTAAATAGAGAAGAAATCTCATCCAGAGTCAATTCAAATAACAAAAAAGTATTACTCACTAGGGTGAATATCGGAATCCATGTCAAAATAGAGCGAATTCTGACTCATCTGATGCTCCAGTTTCCCTGGGTATTTCCTGCATTATTATGAAACACGAAATGAAGCAAGAAGTAATGGGAGGGGAGGGATGAAGTAACATAATAACATCCGATAAAATCTATTTCACTGCGAATCTAATCCACCATTTCAAGTTGCATATACTAAAAAGCCATAAATTAGGATGCAGCTTTAGTCAATGTCAAACATTGAGAGAGCTCCCCTCATCACAACCCAACCTTTCCATTCAATACAATAATGTGATTCCATGTCTCTGGTGATTCGGCAGGAGGAAAAGGCAAGACTTTGACAGACCCTAACAGCAACAGAACCACAAAAGGAAGTTCTTCGCTTCATGAGAATGTGACAGAAAACATCAACATTTACCTGTCAAAAAGCTTCGATTTTTCCCGATACGGTTTTACAAGAACACGAGCACCACAAACATAATGCGGATTTCCCCTTGACAGAATCATTCTCACAGTATCTGAACTAACAAACGTCACGAACCCAAACATCCGTTTCTGTTGGCAAGGAATCCTCACATCTTCAACTGGCCCAAAGGAACTAAAAAACCCGAAACAACGAGAGTAGTAAAGAACTGAATATATTTCAAGTACAAAAATGAAGCAAATAAAACAATAAGTCATTCAATTACTCAAAGTAGTTGGAGACATCTTCCTCTGTGAACGTGCTTTCAGCCGGAAAAGTCAGATATATCTGTCGTGATCCACTAACTATCTGGCCTGGGTCATTTCTTTCACCACAGTTTTCCATATATTTTGGCACATCTTCCGCTAAAACAACGGAATGCTGCCCGTGAGGTCTGTAAAATCATTAAAAAAAAGTCAACCGTTAGATATTGCAAATAAAATAGATGACTACACACAGAAATTCCTACGAAAAAAATCTCTATAACACCTGTCAATCAGCCGAACACTGTTGTTCAACCGGGCGAGGAGCTTCGTCAAACTAAAACCAGCTTTCCCATGCCTCTGGCTTTCAGTGAGGTACCCTTCAGCCTGAAGAGTCCTCCCATACATCTCATAGTACAACATGGGAAGCGACGCGATTGAAACAGGATTCCCTCTTCTGGATTTCAACAGCTCAGAAATCTCATATTCCAACTTTTCAAGCGACCGAGGTGAAAACACCTGGTCTTCACTGTCAAATTCATTTGGGCGAGGACTAAACATCCGGGAGAAGCTATCCAGTAAAGGGTTCCCGTGTAAGTACCTACAATTACTTCCATGCTTGCAAAACCCCTTATTAAAATAGTGACAAACTTTGATTGGGAATTCGGTTGGAGACCGATGTCTTCTTGAGAATGTAGCTTCTGGGTTATAAAAGTCGCCTGCACATGATTGATTGCCTAAATCAAATGGCTCAAACCGATCCTCCAATCTCATGAAATAAGTCCGATTTTCGAGCCTAAAATCTTCAGGAACTGAATCAGAATAGGCAATGGGTACAAAATGTGGATTATGCATGGGCTCCGGATTTACTTGGGATTCCCAGTAGTGATTTGGTAACCTCAACGTTGTAGGGGATGAAACCGGAGAGAAACGCATAAATGGAAGATCCGAACCAGGAACCGGGCTCACTGGGATGGAAACAGATGGTTTCGACACCAACCCAAGCTGGATTTTGATTCTGTGAATCAAATTTTGGATTAGATGGTCCGGACCGAAAGCCAGTCGAATCATTTCTTGGCGACAGTCTTGTAAAAGGAGATACCCTACAATCTTGTTTGTTACATTCTCTGGCTCTAACTTCCTGATCCTACTAAAGACAATGGTTGAAGCCTCAAAAGAGTCCATTTCACATCTCCCACTCCTGCACAATACATCATATAAACATCAATACATATAAACCAAAACAAAAATACCACATTTAAAAGTGGGGATTGAGCTCAAATCCTCACTACCCAATTTGTCTGAACCGGGATCTCATCGCTTTTTCTGTCATCGGATCACGTAAGACTCTTCTCATCTCTCAAGATTCTTGAAGGGGAGAAAATCATCCTAGGATAATCTAGGGGAGAATTTACACAGGGTTTGAGAGAGAGAGAGAGAGAGAGAGAGAGCATTCTGTCAAGTACAAACTCTACATGTGCGAGAGATATATTTGGGTAAGAATCTTGGGAAAGAAACTGCAGTATCAAATCAAAAATCATAACGGAGAACAGAAACCGAATAATCACATGTTTTCTATAGTCATTTTTATTTGCTATATCTCATATCTCATCAAGAGATATTCTCAACTCAGTGTCATATTTTTTTTCCAAAACAAATTGTCCAGATATAGAAAAAAACAGATACTGAAGATTCTCAGCACAACTCGAAAGTTAGAATCTATAGACATAAATCTTCTTATCATCCTTGGAAAACACAAAAGTCTCCACACGTCCAAAAATAAACCTAAGTACACATTGGAGAAAACCCCCTTGTATCACACCAAGAACATCCATTTGCCCTCCCTTCTATCTTGACCTTCAAAGTTTTACGCTCTGTTTGGAACTTGTGAGAAATTTTGGATGATGAGATAAGAAAGGGGAGCTTTTTCTCGCCAAATCTCACCATTTTTTGTGAGAAAGGAGAATGCGTGAAGTAGGAAAATGATCAATCCATAAATTTCTTGTTTTCGTACTTTTCTCACCATTTCTCGCAAAATACACCATCCGAATGAGTGATTTGGCAAGAAATCACAACCCTTTTCTTTCTTTTCTTTTTTCATGAAATCCCTCGGGGAGAGAAAAATTGAGAGGAAAATTTCACTGTACAATGAACTCTGTTTTTCCATTTTCTCTCAACCAAACAACGAAGTGGAAAACTTTTTAACTTCCCTTTCTTTTCCACAAGTTCCAAATATTTCTCACAAGAGTTAAAAAATAAAAAAACTCTTCACCATAACCAGGAAATAAATCTACTCGTGGTCATCAATATTCAAAATATTCATTTTCTCTTTGCTTGTTTTTCAAATAAAAATCGCTTCTTTTGACAAGTGAATCTCAACAAGCCCTGAGAGGTTTTGAAATAAAAATCCCATCTTTCTGAAAAATGAATCTCAACATAAAAAATAAAAAAAAGGGCTCTTCAAAAACATGATTTTCAAGACCATAATAAACCAAAAGAGAGAGAAAGAGAGAAACCAAGAGATTTACATACCCACCAATCTCTTCAGTCAGTAGCATATGAACAAATATTAGAGAACACACCATGACTAGTTCCCCTTTCTCTCTCTACTCTCTCTCTACCCTTCCCCATGGCGTCGAAAACCAGAAAATCTTTCACTCCCAGAAAGCAGAACGACAGAAATGATGCTTTAAACAGGACTGTGCTCTCCAGTTGAACTCTAATGATGAAACCATTATCAACTTATACTATATACTCCTACTAAAAGAATTAAGGCTTTTTGTGTAACAGTTTTTAATACTGTATATGAAAATGGGTATTTCGAAATTCAAAATACTTAGAAAATCAAGGCGAAGTGAATAAAGAACGTTCCTAGATCTGCGAATTCAGTTGAGGACAGATAAAACATTCGTAGTACGTAATTACCCCCGTGCAATTAACATATTTACGGATAAATACTCCCTCCGTCCCATAATATTTGTCCGGTCCGCAAAACGGAGACGTAAAAATAATTTTATTTTTGTAAGAAAAGTTGGGAAAAAATTCAACAACTTATTAGATCTCGACGAGTTCTTTTAACTTGTGAAAAAAATTTGAATTTTTTCTTGAAAGAAATATATTATTTTGTAGTCTCCGTTTTGCGGACCGGACAAATATTATGGGACGGAGGGAGTATCAGTTTATCTATTTGAGTTTCGGAAATTCCAAGGAACTTCAAAGTTCAAACTACACATGGCAGTTGATTACATCTTTTGAGTGGCACCCACGTGGTACTTGGTCCCTTGCGTTGTGGATTTGGTTTCCTCTGATCTGGACCGTTGGATTGACCCAAGAGGTGGGTTTGATACAACTTCACCATGGAGGGTGGTATGCTCGCTAGGAGCACTGGAAATTTCTGCTCTTGGTTCTCTTTTTATTGATTTATTTATGTATGTCTTGTTCACTTCACTATTCTACTTAAAAAATATTTTTCAAACTCTCAATTATTTCTTTTTTTACTTTTCTATCATTACTCTCATTTCTCACTCTATCTCTCTCCACTTTTTACCCATCTCTCCAATCATTACTCACATCTCCCTCTCCATTCATTATCCAAAAATACTACTCAAATCACAAACCAAACAAAGCATTAGTATGTCAAAATTTTGTTTTGACAATTTGACTTATCTTGTATCCTTAAGAATATTTAACAAATTTAAACTATTAAACACGAAGATGAGGGTTGGAAAACGATTATTCTTTAAAGTCCAGCTTTATATTGAAGAGGGGTTAGATCATTATTTTACAATGGTTACCCATCTGACAATTTGATTATCAAGGACAATTACAATCACCAAATCAGATGATAAGGTCATTGCAATTTTTTAAAACGGATCCCCATTTGATGGACAGAGGGAATGTGCTGCGCAGTTCCGTGCTGCGCGGTCTCCGGCTCCGCCTTGCCGGCATCGGTTCGACGATCGGAGACGTCCACTGCGTAGAGCTCGTCGAATACTACAAGTGTACCAAAAATCAACCCGATCAAATATCGTTAAGTACTTCATCGGAATACATATAACTTGAAAAAAAATGAATCCTAATGGATACGAAACACTGGATCAAAACCACTGAATCCATTCTTTTTAAATTATACATGTTCCGATGAGACACTTAACGATACTTGATCGGGTTGATTTTTGGCACACTTTATAGTATTCGACGAGCTCTACGCAGTGGACGTCTCGGATCGTCGGACCGATGCCGGCAAGGCCGAGCCGGAGCCCGGGCAGCACGCTGCGCAGCACGGAGATGCGCAGCACACTCCCTAGGTCCCCATTTGATGATGTGATTATTAAGTACAATAACAATCACTAGATTATATGATGGGTTGTTACAAATTTTTAAAATGGTTACCCACCATTAAAAATGATGTGATTTAGGGCAATTATAATTCACTAGATCATAGTATAACAAGGCCGGGGACCGTGTGCTTCTTTCTTTCTTTTTATTTTTTATTTTTTATTTTTTCGTTTTTCTTTTTTCCTTCACATCAAGGAACTATAATATTTTAAGAGACCAAAAGTGATTATAAGGAGGGGTATTGTAGGTAAATGAAATATTTATCGTGGGGTGACCGGTTCTAAAGGCAACATGGTAGGGAAGGAAATAGGATTGTACTTTCCAAAGCGATAAGAGCGAAAGATCCAGACACAGAGAGAGAGAGAGAGAGAGAGAGAGAGGAAAATGATTTTTCTAACAGAGACTGGTTTTAATCCAAATTTTTTTGGTTTTTTTTTTTTTTTGCTGAACTGCAGTCCAAATTTATGTTGAAACAGACTTTTACGCGTCCAACTTGGATAGTCGAGGCCTCGAGGGCCAGTGAAACCGACGGGGCCATTTAGGCGGTGTTCCGATTTTTATAAAAAAAAATTTAGAAAAGAAAGATAATTTTAAGTTAAAAGATTTTCTTCTATGTATGAGATTTACGTAAATAATTTTTCTATTAATATAAGTCTTGTTTGATAGATCTCATTACGATCTTTTAAACAGTGCAAAAAAAATTGAGCCCACTTGGCAACCGGACGGTTGATCCGAGCCTTTCAAAAATTAAAAAAAAAAAAAGAGTGGACCCATACGAGAATCAACGACATCCGATGTGGGGCTCGGATCCAGTCCATTTGCTCCGTACCAGATCGATCCATTTGGATGCATCTGAGCCGTCTAAAAGTGTTTTGAACGGTTCAGATTTAAAAAAAAAAGTATTTTTGAATTCTTTTTTTAAAAAAACACACCCCTTCAAATTTGAGCCGTCTCGAATGCACCAAATGGACCGAACTGGTCCAGAGCAAATAGACTGGATCCGGCCCCTCCGATGTGTGTAGGTGCTTGATTCAAACACCATATCTTTTTTTTAGTAGAAACAAAATGGTAGCACCCGCTCCGCAGGGGTGCTGCTCGGCAGGGTCCTTGGGTCCGTAAAAAATAAGGAAAACATTTTTTCTTAATTGGATAAAAATAACTTATCCTTAAATCTTCTGTAAGTTATTTTCTGAAATTAACCTGTTGCCTTCCATTGCAATTTTCACAGCTCAGTTTCCTCGAATTATCATTCCTGACGCACGTTCAATTCCAATATTCTCATATATCTCTCCCTCCCCCTCCCCCTCTCCCTCTCCCTCTCTCTCTCTCTCTCTCTCTCTCCCCCTCTCTCTCCCCCCCTCCCTCTCTGTCTCTCTCTCTCTCTCCCCACTAATTTGTCAATTTCTGAAAATATTTTTCAAGTGTCAACCAAACACTAAAAAATAAAATTTTGAAATTTGTTTTCTAAAAAAATATGTTACAAGGAAAATATTTTACATTGTAACACTAGCGTACACCCGTGGCTGAAGGCACGGCTTGAACAATCAGCACACTGAAACAAATACTTTACTCGCGTGTAACATACGGCTTAAACAATCACCGCACGCAAATTAATATATTGAACTTGGGTGCAATATACCAACCCGTGTCCAAAAAATTCAACTATGCGATAAACAATAAAGTAACATGTCTATTGATAAACATCATATAATCCATTGGTTTTCATTTGACTAATGCCTTAAGGGCTCGTTTGGATGAGGTATTAGGTTTGGAGGTATTATGTAAGAAGGGGGGATTGGATAGTAAGGGGTATTATGTAAGAAGGGTGGGTCCACATTGATGTGACGGGGGGATTAAATAATACATGGTTTGGATGAGGTATAAAATGGGGGGATAAGGTTGTTTTGTAGTTGAATGGAAGAGAGAGGGGGTATTATAGGGGGTATTCCACATAGCCGGCTTTGAACCTAGCCATGTGTAAGCCCCCCTTAGGACGTATTAGGGGGGGTTATGGAGGAGGGGGTATTAAGATATCCCCCCTGTTTTTAGCTTGCCAAAGCACGCCATAGAAGAGGGCCCACGTATTAGAAGGGTGTATATTACAATACGCCCTTCTATCGTGGCATCCAAACAGGCCCTAATGGGAGTAATTTATGGGGAGAGAGAGGGAGAGAGAGAGAGAGAGCTATGTAGGTAATACGTTAGGAAACTTTCATTCATTTGATCCAACGACTATAACTTTATCACTAAGTATGATTGAACGGCTGTAAATGCATCTATATTTGTATGTGTAAACTTCTTGGTGGAAAATCGCTCTATTTTATAATATAAATTTAACATCAAAACAAACGAAGCTTTAGTGTGTTTTTTAGTGGAAACACCCCATAACTTTCTAACCTTAATCATTTTATGGACGTTGGTATGGGCGGATAATGTTTACCATGATCGCACAATGACGCATAAATTGTTAGCATTACAGGAATTTGGGGATGGTGTTGTGCGGCACCATGTTGTGCATATTCGGACTGTTGATCTCATCAATCAACAGTCCAAATTGTCGAACGGATGAACAATTAAAATTACACATAATACCGTACAATCCGGATCATTGGTTATCGAGATCAATGACCCAGATATGCATAGCACTGGCTTCGCATTACAGTAGTGGAAATCAAAGTTACTAGCTAGTGGAGTACTTTGTTTAGAGTACTGATTATTCTTTTCATTCAATAGTTGTTTTCATAAGTATGAAATAATAACCCTTGGGATGATGCTACGGTGTCCACCCGCCGTTTGGAAACACCGTAATTTTTAGCATAATTCACCATTAAAAGCATAACAAAAACCAGTGACGTGTATAACACTGGCCTTACAAAGGCATAAACTCCAAAATCCCCAGAAATTTTGGAGATTTTGGAGGTTGTGCCTTTGTAAGGTTTTGGTTATACACATCACTGGTCGTTGTTATGCTTTTAATGGTCCGTTATGCCAAAAGTTACGTTGTCCCCAAACGACAAGTGAACACCGTAGCATTTCCCTACTTTTTAAAGTTACTTGTTTATAAACAAAAGATAAGATAATGACCCACAACAATCATAATTACACCAAGAAACATGGGAAACATATCTGGTTAACTGATTTAAGGATGATGTTATAGTGTCCCCGATCATTTTGGGAATATCGTAATTTTTAACATAACTTTATCATTATAAGCATAACTAAAACCCATTACAAGTATAACAAAATCCAAATAAGACATAACCAACGAATATCTAAAAAAATCAACCAAGGCATAACAATTATGATTTTGTTATACTTGTAATGGATTTTGGTTGTACTCATAATAATTTTGTTATGCCAAAAGTTACAGTGTTCCCAAAATGACCGAGGACACCGAAGTCATTCCCCTGGTTTAATCATAACTTATCATTTTGTTTTGGCAAATTCTATGGGGAATGACTTCAATGTCTTCGATCATTTTAGGGACACTGTAATTTTTGGCATAACAAAACTATTATGAGTATAACCAAAACTCATTACAAATATAACACAACCATAACAAGGCATAACTTGTTTGTTATGCCTTGGTTGGGTTTGATTATGCTTTAGTTGGTTTTTTGGATATTTTTTGGTTATGCTTTATTTGGGTTTTGTTATGCTTATAATGGATTTTAGTTATACTCATAATGACGAAGTTATACTAAAAATTACGATGTCCCCAAAATGACTGAGGACACCATAGCATCATCCAATACTATGATGTCTACCCCACTAAAACGGGACACCATAGCACACCGGTTATGTCTCCCAAAGATTTTTTATTATACCTTCGAGTGGTTATGTTATGTAATTTTTGTACTAATGGCATAACACTTGTTATGCTATTTTTAAAAAGTGTTATGCCTTTGAGTGGTTTGTTACGCCATTTTTTAAAAAGTGTTATAACCTATTATTATTATTATTATTATTATTATTATTATAGTTATGCCCGTAATCCACAGTTATGCCATTTAATGATTTTGATTATGCTGTAAATCGGCTTGTTATGCTAAAATTTACGATGTCTCCAGAATGACTGGAGATACCATAACACTATTCTTTTGTTTTTAGAGAAAATAATACCTAGTGCATAAATTGAGAAGATTTTACTAAAATAAATAGGAGTATGAGTTTTCTCTTATTTCTGGTTAATCAATGAAAGTGGTCCTAAACACATGTGAGATTACAATCCCTCCCTTATTACAGTTTCAAACAGTAAAATCATATCGATATCAGTTTCTCAGAATATGTAAAGACAAAAAACTAGTAAATCATGATAAATGCACACGAATCACCCTAAATGTCACCCAGGAAAATCTCGAACTCATGCTTAAGTTGAAAAGTGCTCGAGAGTAACCAACTCGATCAATTCAATTGCTTCAAAACGGAGAGGTTATTGAAGTGAATTTTGTGCCTTATTACCCATATATCAATGTCCAAATACTTAGATTAAAAGGTAGCTAAGAATAGTTGGACCATGCAAATCCAATGTCCAAATACTTAGATTAAAAGGTAGCTAAGAATAGTTGGACCACGCAAATCCGAAGGATTTGGCCTAGTGGTCGAGATTCGAAACTTGGGTACTATTTGTTTCTTTTCAAGATCTTAAATTTGAAACTCAGGTGCCATTAATTCATTTGGAACTAGACCAAACAAAGTTTTTCTCTGACTTTTATTCGGAATTCTCACAAGTAAACGGTGTAACTGATCACCGACAATTAGTCGAAGTGCGTATAAGCTGATCCGAACGCAAATTTGTCAAACATAGTTGGACCATGATAAAGAAACCGACGAGAGCCACCGACAGCCGCGCGAGGCCCACTCCGGCCATCTACACATCGAATTCCGTTGATTTTTGCGTGGACCCACTCGTTTTTTTTATAAGAAATTTTGAACGACTCGGATTAGCTGTCTGATGACCTAAAATCAATCAATGAAAAAAGGCTCTTTGTGGTACTTTATTTATCGAACTGTTCATTTTTTGTCAGTCTATCTCTTTCAAAGCAATGTGACCCGAAATTATATTGATCAAAATACTACTGAGATTTTTTTGGCTTACGACTGATATTCTCGATGAAGTCTACGACCAATTTTCGACTGTTGAAGAGAGCCAAAAAAAGGTCAATGAAGTCCCGTGGGAGCTAGTTTCTAAATAACAGGGATGATCCTCTTCCTTTTCTTTGGGCACTGTTATGTTGTGTTTGGATGAGTTTTTGAGAAAAATTTTGGGATTATGAGTGAAAAGAGAAATAGAATAATGATTAGAAGTAAGAGTAATGAGTGGAGAGAGATAGAAAGAGAAATGAGGATAATAATTGAAGATATGAATAATAAATGGAGAGTAAAAATTGAAAGTATGAATAATGAATATTTGTTGAGTTTGGAAAAAATTTTCCAAAAACCAAAGCAAACAAGGCAATGTCCCCGAGGTTACGAACAATTTGCTTTTTATAGTCTTCCACATTCTCGAGTATGGTCAGGATCATCTTAATCTAATGACTAATATATTTACCGTCTAAAATTCTTTTACAATATTTTTCTGTTGCATACCTGTACAATATTCTAGAACTCTGCACACAAATCTAGCAAGAAGTAGAATTATACGCAAGTGAGGAGACTCGAACTCTTAAACATCTAAATTGAATGCAGTAAGGCTCCGTTCCGGAACCTTCTTATTTTATAACTACTTATTTTGGAGTTTTCTTCTACAAAACTCAAATAAGCAGCTTATTTTCACATTTTCAAACTCAAAAATAATGTAAATGAAAAATAATTTTTTAATTTTTTTGCACCGTATTAAAGATCTATCAAACAAGATCCATAGTGATAGGAAAATTATTTACGTAAGCACGTGATTTTTGAGCTTAAAATTACATTTTTAAAAAATAAGTACTTATTCACCCTTTTCTGAAACACACCTTATTATTAGACAAAAAATTAGTTCTTATTTCGATTCCGGAACGGAGCCTAAGTGTATAGGAAAACCTTTATCCAATGCCACTGGACAAGAGACAAAACCAATCAAAGTATAGCTATAGTACACCAAAATCGAATAAAGGTTTTTTTTTTTTTTTTTGTTTTTTTCCCCTTCAAACTGTCCCCCACCCAAACACACTTTCCTACATGACAAGAACACTAGACCCAAAAACAGCGGCGGTGGGGCCAAACTCACATGTGTTTACAGTTGTGTGTTGCAAAACACTGGGCATTTGTTTGATTGGGGAGTAAAGACTGAAGAAGAAGAAGTCCCCATTGCATGTGCGTGCAATCAAGTCCACTTTAAAATGTTGGTTTTCTATACTCTCACAAATTTGCATTTTTTTGGTTGCATTTTTTTGGAGCATGTGTTTGAGTTATATATATATACACAAATCTTCTTTTATCCGTCTTGACAATCAATGATTTAGATTTTAAAGAAAATTCTGGAGAAAAGTAACTTTTTCCCCAAAAAAATTTAATTAAAATTCAAATCGTCTAAAACACTTTGAATTCTTGAGATTCATTTTTGCAAACCCTTTTTTACGGCATACTCTGTAAATTAGTTTTTCCCATATTTATATATATACAATTCAGAAAACTATAGTAGTAAATAATTAGATTTGTTAAAAGTTGCATATGGGAGGCCTGAGCTTAGCACGAGTGATTATTCCTTCGTACGGAGTAATTGGTTTCCAATGTCATATGATGTTGTGGGTGCTAGTTGATTGGACAACGTTTGACTCGTCACACTAATCTAGCTTTTACTAAAACATACATAATGAATTTCAATCGCGTAGCAAAAACAAGCAAAAAGAGAGAGAGAGAGAGAGAGAGAGAGAGAGAGAGGCTCTATTGATACTGCTTTAAGTCAGAGATTTTGTGAACAGTAGCTTACAACATCATATAAGCATGACCTACCACTTGACAGTGAAATTCGAAGTCAAATACTACACTAAATACGAGCTTCCCCGGTGGCGTAGTATATCGATTATGAACTTCTCACAAATTTGATACTCCATAATTTGCTCTAATAGTTTAAGATTTTCTGTTTATCATGGTATATCAAGAAACGTAGCGTACTAATAGCATATTCTATTATTAAAGCCGGACTTGCCACTAAAGTAGGATTGTTGTTCGATCTAACAGTAAATAATCACTGTTAGATTCAATATTCTTGTTTCCAGTACCTCTGAATACTATACTAGCAATTGAGAGATCTGGATATAACATAGCTTCATATATGATGTAGCCCCTGATATGGTTGACTATCTTCTACCATATATCCGCTCTCCAATTTTATCGATGTACCTCCCAAAATTTCAACCGTGTTCACGGGGATGAAACGGAAATGCTATACTAGAGCAATTGTGTGTCACGCTGCTGCTTCTTCTGTTTTTTTTTAGTATGACGGTCAAGGATGTCCTGGCTAGTTTACACACAACTCACTCAATCCCCAACCCTGCTAGTCTCGAATTAGAGGCGAACGTTATAGATAAATGGGCCCGTAGCAGCCCAATAAAAACTCGAAATAGGAGTAATAGTCATTTCCAGCAGGCCCTTGTTCCTGATGTCTAGGTCCACTCCTTTCTGTGTGAAAAGCCCTAGTTCTGTTGGGCTAAATCTGGCCCATTAGAAGACATCCATTAGCCAGCAACTCAAAACTTTTCCTCCGGCGAAATCCCATATTCTTTTTTGTTTCTGTGATTTTTGTCATCTCCTGCCAGTACAGCAAATTAAAAATGGATCTTTTTGAGTATGAAATTTTTTGTTGGGTTCCGTAGCTGACTTCTGCCTTCTACATGCAAAAAGATTAAAAAACACCTTCGGTTTTCCCTTTATTTGGGTCCTTTAGAGTAGAAAAATTCCAACTACTCCGTAATTTTAATTTTTTTTTGGTCCAACCGGAATAGAATTCCAATTAGTTTTGGCAATTCGTTGAGAGAGAGAGAGAGCACATTTGGCCACGGTGTAATGAATTACCTCCGATCGACTTGATTTTTTTACAGGTTTGTCTACACGTCATGATCTATATTATTAACGTTTCATATCACATTTTTTTGCTCGAGACAATGCCCGCCCATTCTGTGGACACAGCCACCATGCTGTGCCAAAGGCACAACAGCCCCCAGGTCCGGGTGGAAGGCCCATCAGACCCCGAAACTATTTCCTCTTTTCCACCCGTCCTTTAATTTCAACCAAAGAGACCCTTCCAACAGCTACATTCTCAGCTCCCCCGGCCTTTCTTTCAGATCCTTTACCCCAATTGGTAGTCTTTTGCCCTCTCTTCCCATCAACCAACTTGCAAGGCCCACATAGGCCAACTGGCCAAGCAACTTTCTATCTTCGAAGTCGTGCAACAGTGCTGATCTCCCCATATTAGAAATCAAAATGCAAAAGAAGTTATAGGGCTCAAAATGAATGCATGAATAGCTTCAGATGGACACCATCGTCCTATACATAGATCAATATCCATCTGCGGAACCACTACAAAAGACACCGAACCAAATCCGCAGATGTCACATGCTACAAGCCTACACTGCGTGCAGCTTACTGGAACAGCTTGCCGAATCCCACAGAGCAACTAACTTAGAGGGGACGTTGGTACATCTCATTTTTGAAAATTTTACATGCCGATTTACAGGTTATGATGTTTTTAGATGCTTTTGCTCTTCTGCCTCCATTTTGGTGCTGTAAGAATGGGATTAATG
Source organism: Rhododendron mucronatum var. ripense (assembly GCA_019656295.1). Lineage (NCBI taxonomy): Eukaryota > Viridiplantae > Streptophyta > Magnoliopsida > Ericales > Ericaceae > Rhododendron > Rhododendron mucronatum. Next base: position 3,735,348 of record BPLT01000024.1, read on the forward strand.
TTAATAATGTAATTATTGGTCATTGTGGTCCCCATGATCATATTCAGGTTCACTAGATATATAGCCATCATAATGAACATCCTCCTCCTCTGCTCTCTCTTGGTGTGGAACCTCACTGTAGTCAGTCTTGTCTGAATCTGCACCGCTGCTCCATTTCCGTTTCATGATTTTTGGAACCAAACGCGTTACCTCTTTCGACTTCAATGTTGCATCATCGTTTATTCGTTCAAACCGAACTGCACCCACCTTTCTAGCATTTCCTTCTAATATCTGCATGTTAAGACAATAAGACCACATCAGTTGCGTGAAAGCAAGAACTTTCAATCATTTTGGCATATCAGAGTTAGGGCTTTCTGACGGATTGCTGAGACAACAAAGAAAAGAACGGAATCTTCGATTCATATCACAGCTGGGGTTGGAGGGACTGTTTGGAAATTTCAAATGCTCTATCTTCCAAGGAAATATCTAGGACAAACACTCAACTGAGTGCTACTAGCCCACGAAGCACACTTCCTAGTCAGTTAGATACTTATACCACAAGGACAAGGCACAAGGTCACATGTAACTCAGTCCATGGAGAAAAGCTAAAAACAAAACGGATAGTAAACCACTACTTCAGGTGAAGAAACTGCCTAAGAGCTGCATGTAGGAAAGGAGAAAAGCCATACCTCAAGTTTAAAAATTTGATGTGTTTCTTTTTCATCTTTGCGGTCGGAATCTGCTTCAGTGTATTCTTCATGCTCTTCTCGGCTAGGTTTTTCAAGTACTATTTTTATGGTCTCACCAGTCCTTGGGATATATCCAAATGCCTCACAAATAAAACCTGATACTGTCTCATATTGATGACCCTGTAAAATGGAGATCATCAAAGTGTAGTTAACAATTTATGGGCATTCTTATCTCCGAAAGAAAAAGGGGAGAAATCTAAACAGAGAAAAGAAATTAAAAATTGAAGGCAATTTACAAGAAACTGTTCAATGCTGGACTTTGTGACAGATTAAGGGAGAACCACAAGTTTAAACCACACACACACACAAAAAAAAAAAAAAGAAGCAGCAGAAACTAGCCAAGGAATAAGGATGAACGGAACTAAAAATTACTCAGAAATATCAATCGCAATAGCCAATAGGTATGCATTTAGAGAACACTTAAGTTCAACCTAGGAATCATGATTCATACCAATCATGATAAGGATACATAAGGGATCTGTTCAGCTGTCGAGGTGTGCAAGGGAGTTGTTGCAAGAAAAAAAAAACATATCGATGTTAATCGGAATTAAACATATTCCCTTATACGTGTTCGTTTGACAAGAACCTATATTGAGGAAACAAAAGAAAAATGTTTGATTTTGTAAGTATTTTTCTATAGCACAAGTGGATTTTCTCAAGAAATATTTTTGGTTTTGTAATGACTTTTCTACAGGACAAGCGAAAAATGGATACAAGCTTTCAATTAGTTCTTTAGCATTTGAAATGTTATTTTCTGACAAAGTGGAAATAGGATCTCCAAATTTACCAGATAATTGAGTTAAGTGCAAGTAAACCATATTCAATATAACTGCTCGAGTAAAAGAAAGAGAAAAGTCAACAATTAACCAGCAATCGAGTGCATGTCACAAAAATTTGACATACCTCCGGCATTTTGATGAAGAGGTCTTCAGAAAGCTGGTCAATTGAGGTATTTGCATCCACATCATATATTCCCTCCGCTCTCATTACAATATAGCCAGTTTTTTTCTGGATTTCTTCCTGTTGTAGAGCAATCAAACACAATTCAAATTCAACAATTAACACCTGCTACAACATGGGGTTTTAGAAGAACAAGACTCAAGAGTTTAATAATGTTTCAACCAAACTCCTCACACCAGACAGTGGAAATAAGGCTATTGAACTTTTTAAATTTTTATCAAGTATCTCTATAATCTCAAAAGAAAGGAGTTACTAATGTTGAATTGACAAGAAGTGAAAGTAAGGATGGACATAAAATTTACGACAAAAGATTTTGTATGTGTTAAATAATGGAAATAGAAACGCAAAACACTCCTTACTTTTGAATCATTTTCATCAAAGATTTCACCAACAATTTCCTCAACCACGTCTTCCAGAGTTACTATCTGCCTCATCCATAAAGTACAAGAATAAGTAATATTCCAAACGCAATGGACATGTAATTGAATCCACAGCCGTAATGATGAACGGTTCAACACAACACACACCACAAATTTGTGCGTTACAAGTGAAAAAGAAATAATTCTACGCAAACAGTATTTGTCTGGATACATACTCCAACAGTACCACCATACTCGTTAAGAACAACAGCCATGTGGACCTTCCTGATGCGAAACTCTCTAAGAAGATTCCAGACTGACATTGAATCTGCAATATGGCAGCAAGGTTTTAATTCACAATTTTAGTTTTAAATTGCATGATTTATCTCTAAGACAAGAAAAAGATGCCTAACACAAACTCAAAAAAGTATTCCACCATTTCTATATGACAGTCTAACAAAAAAGACAAATCAACCAGAAGATCAAACTTTTGCAGCTTCATGTTGCTCTGGTTAAATCAAGGCCAAAGTACAGAAAACACAACTTAGGAATAAAAGGAGATCTAGTAGTCAAACTTAGAGTAAGGGAGGATATACTGAAAAAACTATTTGAAAAATAATCCAACAAAATACTGCAGAAAAGTTACTAAAGTGAAGCAAAGTTACCAGGGACAAAATATGCAGGTTTGTGTGCCATATTTCCCACAGAAGAACTTTCTAGTAGCTCCCCCTTCAAAATAAAAAAGATCATAATCCCGCAAACTATGAGATTTATGTTTGTAGTTAGAAAAATGCAGAAATAATAACTTAGAAGAGAAAAAATGAAAGCAGCTACTAGCTGACCTTTGTAACATAATCGAGAAGATCCATGGCATATGCAATACCGACAATATTATCAACACGTTGCTCAAAAACAGGCACCCTAAAGAATGTTTTTGAACAACTTTTAGCATGTTATAATCGAAATTGCTATATGACAAGCAAACAGATAAGAAATTTTGACATACCTCGAGTACTGATGAGTCACCCACAAGTTATGAAAATCGACCAGTGTTGCACTGGCATCAATTGCAACAACATCAACGAGAGGTGTCATTACTTCTCGGACATGTGTATCTTTTATCTCTAACACATTTTCAATCATATCCTGTAAATACAGAAGCTGACAGTGATCAGCCCCTCAAGTATAAGCTTGGAGAAGAAAGGGGCAATTCTTTGATCAGGAGTATTCTTGCAATTCTCGAAATTTGCTTGTCTCTAGACGAATTATGAGTGGCTCAAGGACCCTAGATTTTATTTGGGTCCACAACCCCCAAATTTCCAGCAGCCTAGCCAATCCAGCAAGATACCATTATTAAAGAGCTAAACTAGACCCAGAATACGTCAAACTCCACCATTCTGACCAGGATTGCATCCTCAAACCCAAAACCCAAGTTCCTAACCATTGACCTATCACCTATGAATTAAGGCTTTGCTCACTGTATCTAGATAGGAGTATCCAAATATTCCACACTCTTAGCTTTCAAGGCTCTATGTTGTGGAGCAGTCATGGTTAACAAGTAAAGATGATGTACTCATTTTGGTAAGGGAAACATGTTGCAGCATATGGGATAAACTAGGTGGTTACAGTCACATGGTACAATTCCTTCTTAATTTCACTCGCATGAAAACTTTCACCTCGTCTATTTACCGTGGTCCAAACGATATAAGCATGTGCTTTAAGAATTAGTAAGGCAGCTTCTTATCAAATTGCAAGGCAAATTATCCTTGAGACTGCTAAGTTAAATGATGATAAATAAACAAAATAATATTTCTTACGCCATACAATATTTATGTATCTTTAATGTAATTTAAAGGTGACTGGTGCCTCCTGAACAACTAATGATTCTTTCACTTGCTAATGTCATAACTGCCTGTTCAGAAATAACATGAGCCTATACCTCTCCAACTTTACCCAGCAAGTCAGCATTGCTGAGAAACACTTTGACATCACCATGTTTTGAAACATGTAGTGCTCTAGCCTCTACGCCCAATCTTTTTCAGAGGCAAAATGATATTCCACCAAAGATGCTCGGTGTACAATGTGATACTCACATATTTTGATGGCAGAGGTAGCTGACAATAGAATGATGACGAAACTGACTAGTCACCCTAACTCAGAGACTAATAAAGTCAAATTACATCTAGTTTCATTGTTTCAACCCATCAAGGGGCATAAATGTTGGACAAAATTAAGTACATTCCTTTACCTGTTCTTCCTCCTCTATTGCCCCACTTAATTCTGCTCCTCGCAACATCAGCTTCAATTCATCTTCAGTAACATAGGGCTCACTAGTCCATCAGAAATAACAGGTCAGTTGATTTCAAGATAAACTGTTATCAGCACCACCGGCAATGTAGAATAGGCTGGGAGTGCTTGGGCTACATTGTGTGTCTCACTAAATACTTAACACTTCGGAGATGGCGTTGCAAGAGAGGGGACAAGGTAGTGGGGTGGCAACAGTTGCTGCTCCTCTTCCATCTCCTTGGAAGAGGAGCAAACTTAATATTTTGCATGCGAACTTAACTGACCTGAATAATTTTTCAGACCAACTCTCAAATTAGTTGTATGCGTGGCATGAAATTTAGGCTACTTTTAAATGCCAGGGCCAGAGGGAAAGTCCTCCTAGGGCAAACCAAAGGAGGCAAAATTATTATAATCACACACACAGAATTAAAAAAAAAAGAAAAGCCAACAATAAGAGATGCACTACTTTTGACAAGATTTTGAACGCAACAAGACAATTAAGTTATGGAAAGATCAAAACACATTCAAGATAAGGCACACCTTCTTCCTTTCAGACCGAGCATTTTAGCATTCCCATTGATAGAAAGGTAACAACTCTTCCCACAGGATATAATACCACCGAAAGCCACGCCACTGGCCTGACCTAGAGGCATTGCAAGTGACACTGATCAGATAAATGTAGGAGCGATACTGACACATGTCACGCAATGGCATCGAAAACAAAGTACATAATCCCTTATACAGGTAACTATCAAGCAACTCCTAAGTAATCTTTGGTTCAATTTCATTCAAAAGAAACAACATCAAGACTTACCACAAACCTAGCAACCTCAGTAGCATTGTGAACAGCTATGCTCTTTGGAGTAATTTCCGTAAGAAGCAAAACAGCAACCTGTTATCATTGAGAGACCAGACATCTGGTTTAAAAACCCAAAGTGAAGCAATAAAGAATGTGACTGCCAAAATAACTTTATTAAGCAAGGAGCACACAGAAGCAAGAGAGCATTTCAAATTCTCTACTTTTGAGAAGAGGGATCTATTGAAAATCATGATATGATAATTCACCATGTTTAGTTTTTTCAAGGAACTGGGCTATATACGTAAGGGACAATATTGAGAACCCAGGCTATGAGAAGGCAAATATTCTCTTCCCAGTGGATTGAGATTTTCAAACCATGATGGAAACATATCTTCATTCCGTGCAAGTTGGAAGCTCATTTTTTAACGAAAAATAAGCTAATACACAAGTTGCCAAGCAGTGACAACTGACAAGCACCCTTGTAGAAACGTCAAACTATTCACCGGTGGGAGTCTAATAAGCATTTGGTGGACTATGAATTCACCCTAGATTCTAGAACCCTCCAGAAATTCTCTCTAATCATCAATGCCTCACTAAGATTCTTCCTTAGTTTGAAATAAAGTAACAGCTTACGGTTTCACTTGTAGAACTTCCTGACAAGTCAAACACTGGAGGATCACCGGTTTACTAAGAAAACATCCAATATACATAACACGTTAAAACACTGGAGCACTTAATGGCAATAAAATAACATTAGATTTTAAAAATAAATAAATAACAGAATCCGCCAAATCATTTATTTCCAGAAATTTTACAGATATGTGCTGCTGTAGTAATGAGAGAGAGAGAGAGAGAGAGAGAGAGAGAGATGCACAGATCGTTTGTAGGTACTATAGACAAGCATACAACAAGCAAAATGTGTTCATAGGAAGAAATATTCAGCAACTTTAGACTGACATCCTTTTTCTTGTTCTTATTAGTACCTTAGACTGACAAATACTTGAGCAAATATTGAAAAAGAGTTTGCAGGAGTATAGCAATGATTCTAAAGAATCTAAACAATTACTATCACAACTATACCTGAGGCACTAGAGAGAAAATTTGAACGTGGAATCTCATCATTTCTATTCAGATGGTCTCAATTCTATAGATTCTTCAATAAATAAAAAGAAAACTTAAACGTACAGTCATCACCCCAGTTGCTGCAGTCACACCAGCCCTCGCCAAATATCGCTGTTGCCGCCTCAGTGACAAGTGCAGTTGCTCCAATGTTTACCACACTGAGTATATCAGTAATAACTACGAATAAGGCGCATTAGTCAAACAAGAGAGAACACCACAAAATCACTATTATAAGAAGGTCAGTACGTAGTGCCAATAAGAATAGTTGTAAGAAACCGCGTGACATCACTGCGAAGCATTTTGAAGACACCATTCTCCAGGCTCTTTTTCAGCCAGCTCACGAACCTGGTATGCAGCAGTATTAACAAAAATGAGTATCTGTTGGAAACAAATATACATATGTATATGTACTATAAAATGTAAATTAAAAGAACACATTCATGCCACAGACATGCCTGCAGAAGCACACAAGATTGCAAACTTCCCAGAGGGCCAGTACATCTACTATGAGCATGAAAGGATAATAGCATCCCGTAAAACTTACCTAATAGCAAGGATATGTAAGCAGCACATCAGCCTTCACAGTATAAACCTAAAAGCACCCAATCATAGCCCACATATGACAACCCATCCTTCTACCTCCAAGAACCTTAAAACCATGAGATATTCTATGCCTTCACCACCATGAAAAGTGTTCAAGACCATGGTTCTCAAATCGTAAGATTTGCAAAACAAATCGTACAATACGGTTTGATTCACATACTAAACGATGCGAACTGGTCTATAGAATCACAAACGGCATAGAAATCGTGGTCGGAATTGCAGAATTGTAGTCTGAAGAGTAGAATTGCACGGAATCGTACAATTATATTGCCAATCACACTCGTCCTACATCTTATTTGTCAAACTAAAACCTAATTCCTTAGCCTCAAACTCTCTCCATACCCTAACAACACCTACTACATTAATTGGTTGCTACAAAGACTTACCTCCACTGTTATTGACTCCAACCCATCACTCACCTCCAAATCCAAATCCATTCCACCTCAACTTCAATCTACGTCGTCTAAAACCTTCTTTACCTTTTCAGAGGCAAGTCGCAGTTATACCTATAAAACTTCAGCCAGAATAATCTGCGATAGGCAGCTGGCTGCAAATTATGACGAAGGACGTGCCTTACGACTCAATTCATTCTACCCCCTCACAGACTTTTTAGGCAGCAATATTCTGGTTTCATAGAATAATAAGTTAACAACACAGCAGGTCATGCACAAGTAGGAACTGGTTTCTCAGATTGCACTTCAAAGATCCTTCTAAAAAGGAGCCAATAGACAAGCTCTGGATTATGAATCAAGCGAAACAATAACATGGTCATCGCCATTGCTCCAACACTTAATATATGACCTATCCAACATGTACTCTTAGATCGAAGGCCACCGGTAATTGCTTTGGTATGCAGTAATGTATCAGACTGACACCCAGAATGGCTATTAGTAGAAGCTAACCAAGGGCCGCAAATAATTACCACCCTAATTCGCCTCAAAAGAACAAAGGCTAGAGCAAGCAAACCATGGAAACTCTCTGAGTCTAGTGTGTGCAGTGGCGGAGGCAGTGCATGACCAATGGGGGGCCGGGGCCCCACACTTTCCAATAATTTCAATTTTACCCCTTTAATTATAAAAGTCATGACAATTTGTATCCCAAAAGCTATAACATTTCCCCTTTACATCACTTACATCACTATTCCTAGTATCTTTGTCTAGTTTCTAAAAAGGTTCTCTTAACTTAATTTGTTCCACACAAAGACCCATTATCTATACATATATTCTAGCAAACTGTACGTTTCAAGTTCATTTCTTCTTCATTATTGTTTCTTACTCAAGTAAATTTAAGACAGAAAATTACAAGACCATTGTTGAATGGTGCCCCACCAAACAAAAATTTCCGGCTACGCCCCTGAGTGTGTGGTGGGAACTTCTTCACATACGTTAATTCTACGACTGTAGAAAATAGGATATCCCTTAATCCTGAGTAAAGCTAAAAACATTTCCCTTACCAAGTATTTTCATTCACTAACTACTCTTTGTTTGACAATTAAGAATGCCACAAAAACATTAATCTTGAGCCTTAATAGTTTTTTCCTAGCACAAGGTAAAAATATCGCATGTACTATTACTGCACCAACGGAATTGTACGAAATTGTACCTTCCAAGGCCAAAGCGTGGTAATTGAAGTCTCAGCCATTGAGAAAAACGCAGACAGACTCAAAAGCGCGGCCAAGATCAAACCTTGCTCTTTGAAAACCGTGAGAACCTGCCACACTTTAGGCCAAGAACTATTCACTACTACCGCGCTCTCCGCCGCGAAAGGCCCTACGGCAACCAGCCACAACCACTCCACACACAACAGCAGCCAGCACAACCCCGCGCTTCATCAGTACCTCTACAATCCCTATATTGACCAGTCCGTAACACCGTCGCTACCACTATCAGCCGCCGCAACGGATTCGAAACAGGCTCCGACGTTAAAGATTGCATTTTGCTCGAATCTTGAACGGGTGGAGTCCGTGCGAGCGAATGGACGGACGCGATTGGATTGGATTTGGCGAGGGAAATGGTGGTTTTTCGGGTACGTTGTTGCGGGGAGCTTACAATGGTGGTAAGAGAGGAGGGGTTTTGGGAGAAGTGAAGAATGTGGAGCGATTGAAGAAGGATTCAGCTGATACATCCATGAGAAGTGAAAATTGCTGAGATGAATTGGATACAAAAATGCTTGCATGTACAGAGTGAGAGATAGAGAGAGAGATGAATATTAGGGTTCCTTGCGGCGTTTGAAGAGGTGAATCGAGTAGGGGAGGAGTTCATCTTTTTCCTTCTTTGCTGCTGAGGGGAGAAGTGGCGGTGCAGCTACCACGGCTGCGAATTCCCCATGGCTCCGCAAGATGTTGAATTCTGGAGGATATAAAAACCAGAAATTGGCATCCATTTCCTAAAAGTCTACCTACCCGACACAACTCTCTAATTGAATCGAGACTCTCGATCCAAACTGCGTCGGGAATATGCATTGAACGGCTCGGACACAATTGCGTCGGGAAATATGCATTGAACGGCTCGGAACACAATTGTGTCAAGAGTTGTGGTCGATAATTGTGGACGTAGCAGTTCGCAACCTTTTTCGTTTCTGAAAAAAAAAAAATTCAACTCAAAAAATACTTATTATTTCTATTTTTAATCATTACTCTCCACTCGTATATCTCTACTTTCAGTCATTATTTTCATTTCTCTCTTTATCTCTATTCACTTACCACCTACTCTCATTAAAAAAAATTCAAAAAATTCTCAAAAATTAATCCAAACACAGCATAAATCACAATTGCATTCGGAACCGTTCGATGCATGTTTTACATGCACAACTGTCGGCCCCAACCGTGTCTAGCCATATGTATTGAACGGCTCGGAAACGCAATGGTGTTCAGAGTTTGTGGTTGAGAAATTGTGTACGTAGCATTTCACAACTTCAAACATAATTGCATCTGGAGTCGTTCGATGCAAGTTTACATACACAAGCTCTCGACCTTAACTGCGGTCGGGCCACATACATTGAACGGCTCGGCATGCAATTATATCTAGAGCTGTGATCGAGAATTGTGTAGCATTTCACAACTTTAAAAACACAATCTCGTCTGGAGCCGTTCGATGTATGTAGATCCACATGCATCAAAACCGCATCCAGACACAGTTGTGTTCGAAATTGTACTTTTAAAATTGTGTTTCGTAGACTTTTTGATTGAGAATAAATGAAAATGATTTGGAAACATACAGTATATGCCAAAACAGAATTAGACGCATATGTGTTTCTCGTAGCTGAGACAGATATGCATCAACAACTCCGAACACTCTCTCCACCAATTACTCGTAAACAAATTCACAAAAGTATCTCAAACGAAGGAGGAAAATTCCAAATCAAATTCATATTTGGAGCTTATGTGACAAGTTGAAGAACTACTTGTAATAAACACTCATTAAATAAATTCTTTAAATTTTATTTTATTCGTCTCAATTTGTTGGTTCTTTTTAGAAGTGTGTATCATTTTTCAATTGATTATATCTTACCATCTATAATCTTTTAGGTGATTTTAAAAACTTTGTATAAAAGAGTTCATTTAGATCTATTAAAACAAAAATCCATATTGTTATAAAAAATAGTATAAATTAAGAAATATAGGTAATTTTGTGGGACTTCCAAAAAAGAAAAGAAGACCAAGAATTTGGAACGGAGGAGTAATTTATTGTTACTTCTTTGACTTCTTGGTCCAGGACGTGTGTTTTAGAACTATGTTTAAATACTTATTTTTTAAGAAGGCAATTTCAAGCCTAAAAAAATAATATGTTTACGCTAATAATTTTCCAGCAATATGTATATTGCTTGATAAACCTCATTGAGATTTTTGAATGTTGCAAAGAAAATCAAAAAAATTATTTTTCATTTGCATTATTTTTTGAGTTTGAAATGTGAAATAAATTTTTATTTTTTAAGAAGGTGTTGTGAAATGGTACCTTAATTGTCTCACAGAGTCGCTTGAGAGAGAACTAAGGATGAGTTTATTAGGATAGGAGAGAAGATTGCTCTTTCCTTGGTGGGTCTAACATCGGAGCTAGAGAGCTTTATTTATACACTCGAAGAGATTGGCTTATTCATGCAGGCTTCATGAATAAATTCATAGAGCCATGCGATCTCGACTGTTCATTTCAGTTTTAAACGATCTGGATTTAAATAATAAAAAAAAATCGGAAAAAGAATTCAACTATTCTTCGAAATTTTTTTATTAACATCTGAACCGTTCAAAAAACTATTGGACGATCGCGACTCACCTTTGTAAGCAACTATTCTAGAACCCTTTGTTAAAAAGATTTTCTCATACCGGAAATGAGGGCGACATATGCAACCATGAGAGGCCAAATCATGCATGAACCCAAACCCAATAACAAACCCAAACCATCAACTAAAAAATAGACTCAATTCAACCCATTTATAAGTTGGGTTAAAATGGATCTCAACCCATCTATTAATGGGTCACAATTGGGCATCAATTGAGTTAACTTAAATGGCCTAACAAGGGATACATATAAACCACTAAAAAAATTTCAAAGATGGAATTTTGGCCCAAGTTTAATTATGCTCAAGCTTAACAAAATATTACTCCCTCCGAGTTCCCTAGGAGTCTTGGCACGCCACGATGGTGAAACTTATAATAATTCAGAAGTACTGCCACATGATATTTCGGACCACTTTATAAGCAACATAATATAGTTATAGATGCATTTTTGGGTGCCGTTCCGCTTTATTTTTCAAGAAGAATGTAATTTCAAATTCAAATACAATAAAAATAAAAAAATATATTTTTAAATTTTTTTGTATCCATTTAAAAGATCTCAATGAAATCTATGAAATAAAATCCAAATTGATAGAAAAATTATTTGCGTAAACACATAATTTTTAAGCTAAAATGACTTTTCTTTTCTAAAAATCTCTTTTTTAGAAACCTGAACGGAGCCTAGACCCCCAAAAAAAAATCACTTCCAACATCGAAAACAATTGCCTGCAAAGGGGTAGTCATCCAAATATTGCCCTTCCTTTGTCGTTGAACCTTTTTTTCTTTAAAGATGCTGGGGGCGAAAAATGAAGAAGAATTTGTAAATTTTTAGGATGGTCATAGAAAGATTTATGGTATTTCAAATTTAAAGAAGTAACTTAATAAAAACTTTAGTCAATGGACTTTTGGCAAGTGCATATACATGATGCAAATTAGGCACAAAACTCATTTAAGGTATTCAAATTTAAAGAAGTAAACTTAATAAAAACTTTGGTCAAATGGACTTTTGGCAAGTGCATATAATGATGCAATTTAAGAAACGTCAAGATTTTGTCTCGTCCAATAGGTAATGCTAAATGTGAAAGGTTTGAAATTCTAATCTTTAACTTAGATATGGATATAGATTGAATAGCCCCAATGGAAAAAAGGCAGGATTTTATTAGTCCTTAAAGTCAAAAGAAATTATGGAATGCATCTTTAATTTTCGCATTATTTACTTCTTTAGTTTTGAAGGGGGGTCTAATTTGGTAGTCGATAAAAAAAAAAAAAAAACGTGTATACTTGTAACTCAAAATTTAAAATTCAAATGGTAAGATTATAAAAATCATGAATTTATAATCATAGAAATGAAAAAATATAAAGCAATTTCCTTTTCAGAAACATAAATCATGGAATAGTTATTTTTTTTTTCTTTTGATAAGTGGCATGTGTCCCAAGTTCACAATCACAAGTCTCCTCACTAATTCTCATTTTTGTTTAATACTCCATCCGTCCTTAAATAAGTGTTCGAATGCGCAAAATTAGGCCTTACAAAATACACATATTTTCGTTAAAAAATTAAATTTTTTTCACAATCTAATAGAACTCATTGCTATCTATTGATTTGTGAAAAAAAAATTTGATTTTTTAAAGAAAACAAATGCATCTTTTTGAAGGTTGGGGTTTGTGCGTCGGACACTTATTTAAGGACAGAGGAGTATATAGTACTTCATCTGTCCCTAAATAAGTGTCCAGTGTGCAAACTTAAACATTTACAAAGAAGCATTTGTTTCATTTAAAAAAATTATTTTTTTTCCCAAATGAATAGATTGCAATGCATTCCATTAGAATAATGAAAAATATTTTATTTTTTAAAAAAAAAAACATGCATTTTTGTAAGACTAAAGAATAATATGTATCATTTTATAAGACCTGGATTTAAGCGCCGACATTTTGTAAAACTAAAGAATAACATGTATCTTTTGTAAATCTAGATTACGCGTGGGAAACTTGTTTTGGGGAGAAATTTTTCAGTGCCGGATGGGCACCGGACAGCTAGTGCCGAACAGCCAATCTCGACCGTCCAAATGTAGTTTGGACGGCCCAAAATCTGTTTGGGTAATTTTAAGTGTAAAATTACCAAAACATCCCTTCAAGCCTAACAGATCTGGGCCGTCCAAAAACATGTTTGGACGGCCGAGATTGGTGCTACGACACCGGCTGTCCGTGCCCGATCGGCTACGAAGAGTTTCTCTGTTTTGGGACACTTAGCGGCGGGGAGAGTAGTATAAAAATATAGATACTGTACAATACACGCACCTACAAAATCGTTCACTCACTATCAGATCATCAATGTGTTTCTACGGTTGCCACCCATTGCCACCTTTGATATACCGGTTTTCTCTCCCACAAACCAAACACTCCACAAAGATGGAATTTTTGAGATCACGAAGATGGGTATGTCGAATTTTCTCTCTCACTCATACTCATCACCCATGTACACTCCCAGTAATTTCGTTCTCCAACCCATTTTCCTACGTGGTTTTCTGGTTCTTTGCACCTGGTTTTGTTATTTGTTCCTCTTCATCACATGGGTAGGTAGGAAATCATGAGAATGAATACTCCCAGCGAAGGGCCAAGACGGAGCAATAAGAGGAGAACAAGATTTTCCTACTACAATCAAGCTCTGTTTTGTTGCTTGGGTCTTTCGCTTGTTAACCTCGTTCTGTTGGTATTAAATTACTTTTCATGGTACAGAAAGGGTTGGTCTGATGAAAAGATTGTAACCCTTACGGATTTGGACTCAGAACACTTGCTTGGTTAGAAATCTCTGTTTATTTGCACACCCATTACAAGAATTCAGGTGGGCCAAGGTTCCCAATGTTATTGAGAGTCAGGTGGGGGATTACACTTCTCCATGTCCTGTTGTTTCCTTGTGGTAGACTCCTTTATAATGAAGAACGATCAATCTCTACCAACTCAGTTGTTTGTGTCTGATATCATCTCCACTGTTATCGGTTTTTCTTTGTTTGCTGGGGTTTTTGGGGAGAAGGAAGGTGAAGATGGACCTTCTTCAAGAACCCCTTTTGAATGGTACTAGTACAAGTAATGGTGCAGAGTCAAATAATTCTAGTGGGGGTGAAATTGTTGCCCCTTTTTCCAATGCTAGTCTTCTTAGCATCCTTAGTTTCTCTTGGATGAGTCCTTTGATTGGCATCGTTTATAAGAACAGCATTAGACCTTAATGATGTTCCTCAACTAGCCGGTATGGACAGTGTCAAGGGGGCTTTTCCAGTTTTTCGAAGTAAGCTGGAGTCTGATATTGGATGCAGAATAACCACATTTAAGCTTGTGAAGGCACTGATCTTCGTGACAAAATGGGAAATTCCATTAACGGCTTCCTTGGCGCTAATATATTCGCTAGCATCTTATGTTGGTCCTACCTCATTGCTCCTTTGTTCAATACCTTAACGGAAATCAAGCCTTTGAAAACCAAGGGTAACGTTTTGGTAGCCGCATTCTTCATTGCGAAGCTCATTGAGTGCTTGGCTCAGAGGCACTGGTTCTTTAGGTTGCAACAGGCTGGAATTAGGGCAAGGGCAGTTTTGGTTGCCATGATTTACAATAAAGGCTTGAGCATTTCATGCCAATCAAAGCAGGCACACACGAGTGGGGAAATCACAAATTTAATGTCTGTTGATGCCCAGAGGGTCTCAAACTTTGGTTGGATCCACGATCCATGGCTGATCATAGTCCAAGTTGTCCTGGCCTTGATAATCTTGTACAAGAATCTTGGGCTTGCTTCCATTGCTGCGCTAGTCACTACCTTGCTAGTGATGTTGGCGAAAGTTCCGCTTGGGAGATTGCAACAGAAGTTTATGGAAAAGATAATGACATCAAAGGATAAAAGGATGAAGGCTAAGTCTGAAATCTTGAGGAACATGAGGATCCTCAAGCTTCAGGCGTGGGAGATGAAGTTTTTGTCAAAAGTTACAGAACTTAGGAACACCGAAATGGGATGGGTTAAAAAATTCGGTTACACTTTTCTTTGACCAATTTCTCTTCTGGGGAGCACCTACATTCGTGTCTGTGGTTACTTTTGGCACTTGTATGCTACTAGGAATCCCCCTCGAGTCGGGAAGATTTATCCGCCCTTGCAACATTTACAATACTTAAAGAGGCCTATCTATAATCTTCCTGACACAATCTCGATGATAGCTCAAACAAAAGTTTCCCTTGATCGAATAGCCTCATTTCCTCCAACTTGATGACTTACAAAAGTGAGGTTCTAGAGAAGCTTCCGATAGGTAGCTCTGACACTGCAATTGAGGTAGTTGATGGGAATTTCTCTTGGGATGTATCTTCCCCTAATCCAACATTGAAATACATAAACATCAGTGTGTGTCGTGGTATGAGGGTTGCTGTTTGTGGCACCGTTGGATCAGGAAAGTCAAGCTTACTCTCCTGTATCTTGGGAGTAAGTGCCCAAAATATCAGGGACTATTAAGCTTTGGCGGAACAACGGCGTATGTTGCTCAGGTCGCCCTGGATACAGAGTGGAAAGATTGAGGAGAATATACTGTTTGGAGAGGAGATGGATCGAGAAAGGTATGACCAGTACTTGAAGCATGTTCTTTGATGAAAGACCTAGAAATTCTCCCCTTTGGTGATCAGACAGTCATAGGTGAGAGGGGAATCAATTTGAGCGGGGGCCAGAAGCAAAGGATACAGATTGCACGTGCTTTATACCAAGATGCAGATATTTACCTATTCGACGATCCATTTAGTGCAGTGGATGCACATACAGGAAGCCATCTCTTTAAGGTGACTATGAAATCTGTTTTGTGCTTCTTTTTTGATGTAATTTTGTCATGCCAAACCAAGGCCGTAAACCAAACACACACACAAACAACATCACGTACACTCTAGAATTTGTCTCTCACTATTTGTTTACCTCACCACAAACAGGAGAAGAGCCATGTATACATGGCCATAGGGAGAGCCAAGTGCAACGGTCAATTTGAGACATGGAACTCCAACCATACAAGGTGACTAACTTCAATGCCCTCTGCCTGATCAATGAGCTGCTTCAGCTGTTGGATACACAACTTCTAGAAAGCCTAATTTGAGAGCCGATCACTACAAATTTTTTCTTTGTCAATTTCTATGGGTTTTCACTGAAGCATTTTGCTTATACAGGAATGCTTATTGGGCCTTTTGGGTTCAAAAACTGTCATTTATGTTACGCATCAATTGGAGTTCTTACCTGCTTGCAGATCTCATTTTGGTGAGGCTATTAATGCCTTGTTTCATCTGTCTTTGACATATAATTGATATTGCTACAAATAAACATTTTATTCAAGGACGAAATTATTGCTTACAATGAAGAATCATAGTAGTTTTTTTCCCTTTCAAAAAAAGTGAGATCAATTCAAAGCGGTTTAATCAATTTTTGCAAATATAGTCGGATAGAATTCTGGTGATTTAATTCGAGACCTTGTGGGATATTTTCCCTTTGTCATTAGGTCATGAAAGATGAAGGATTACTCAAGCTGGGAAAATACAATGACATCCTCAATTCAGGGACCGCCTTTATGGAGCTTGTGGGTGCGCATAAGGAAGCTTTATCAGCACTAGACTCCACGGTGGCAGGCTCAGTATCAGAAAATTCAACCATCGATGGGGAGAATGGTAGCACATGTGATGTTCAGGAGAAGTCCTTGAAGAAAGAGGAAGCTACTGCAAATGGCCAAAATGGAACAGACGATATAGTTGGAGAAAAAGGACAGCTAGTTCAAGAAGAAAGAAAGGGAAAAAGGAAGAGTTGGTCTTTTGGTCTACAGGAAATACATAACAACAGCGTACAGAGGAGCTCTTGTGCCTTTCATATTGTTGTCACAAGTTCTATTTCAGCTACTTCAAATAGGAAGCAACTACTGGATGGCTTGGGCTACTCCAGTGTCAAAGGAAGTGAAACCTCCGGTTGAGGGATCTACTCTCATAATCGTCTATGTGGCTCTGGCGATTGGAAGTTCTTTCTGCATTCTTTCTAGAGCCTTGTTTCTGATAACTGCTGGGTTTAAGACTGCCACTATACTCTTCAACAAAATTCATTTGTGCATTTTCCGTGCTCCCATGTCATTTTTGATTCCACCCCAAGTGGAAGAATCTTAAATAGGGTGAGTGGTTTCTGTCTACTTGCTGCCAGCTGTTGTCATCCTAACCGCTGTTAGCTTAATATAGAGATTTGATCCAACAAATGCGTTTTCATCCTAACCGTTGTTGTTAGCTTAATATAGAGATTTGATCCACAATGCGCTTTCCTCTTTTAGGCATCTACGGACCAAATTGCAGTGGATTTCCCTCTTCCATATACCGTTGGTGGGTTTGCATTCTCAATGATACAGCTACTTGGTACTAGTTGCGATAATGTCACAGGTTGCATGGCAGGTCTTCATCGTATTTATTCCCGTGATTGCCACCTGCATTTGGTTACAGGTAATTATCGTAAATTCTTACCACTCTGTGATGCTAGTGAAGTCTCGCAACATTAATTATAGAAGTCATGATCAGCTTTTCCTACTCAGATTTCAGAAGGGAAAAACTTCATTTTCTTTAAGCAATATGCTGTTTCAGTAAGGATATTTCTTCTAAACTATTTGAACATTTATTATTTCATCTATTTATTGGTTGTAAAAATGTTGATGTTCTTCCAAGTAGACGAAGATGATATATTGGAATGTAGCCATTTGAAAAAACTAGAGAGAATTGGCAAACCATAAGGGTCTCTTGGATGTGGTGGTTTCTTTTACCAACTCTTACCTTGATAAATTGTACGAGTCTGATTATCAGAGCTACACAGTCACGAATGTTATATGCTGCAAACGTTATATTCTTTTACTTTGTGGCAGCAATATTACATTCCGTCTACACGAGAACTAGCACGATTGGGTGTGTACGCCAAAGCTCTAGTTATACACATTTTGCTGAAACCATGTCAGGATCCTACTACCATTAGGAGCATTTGATCAGGGAATCGCGATTCAAGGAGTTGAGTATGAAACTGATAGACGGGCATTCTCGGCCAATTTTACACTGCTGGTGCGATGGAGTGGCCTTTCCTTCCACTTGGATATTTTATCTTCTGTTACATTTGCCTTCTTTTTGGTTTTCTTGATCTCCATTCCAATGGGAACCATTAATCCGAGTAAGGAGTTTTTGGTTTTCTTCTTTATTGACTATTGTACGTTGCACCCTGGAAAGTGTTCGAAAGTTGTGATGATCTGTCTTTTGTTTCTTCATTTGGTAGGTATTGCAGGGTTAGCTGTTACATACGGGCTTAGTCTGAACATGTTACAGGCGAGTGTTATTCAGAATCTTTGCAATATGGAGAATCAAATCATATCAGTTGAAAGGATACTTCAATACACTGCTATCCCAGTGACCTCCTCTTGTTATAGAAGAAAAGAGACCAGATGGTCACTGGCCAGCTCGTGGAGAAGTTGTTATCCAAGATCTGCAGGTATGGTACAAAAGTTCCGACCTCCTTTGGTTTGTCTCTCTCATGGCTCTGTGGAAAGTAAGTAGAAGGAAGAGGAAAGATGCAAAATTCAAACATCCTTTATTCACCATCCACCTATGTGACAAGTACTCCGCTACATGTTTTTTTAGGCAAATTTATACGGGGACTACGCCCAAAAACTCAAGGAAAACAAGCCTTGAGAAGGAACTGAACAATACAAGAGTGAAAAACAAATACAAAACAACAAAACCAAAGCCCGTAAAAACAAAGGGAACGGAACATTGAAAGCAGAATTAAGCTTGACCAAACACTATCTCAGGAATGCCCCACCCCAGACAACTCCTAATATTTTCAGTAGTCTTGGGAATCTTCCTCCATGAGACTACACAGGCTTTCACTTCATTCACAATCTGGTTATCATCAGTAGCAAAAAACACTGATACCCTAGCGAATTACATTTTGGAACAAACATTCCGAAAAGTGGTACACTTATGTTCCAATACGATGAATTTAGTGATCCATAAATTTCCCCTATCAAGACTAGAGATATTGGAGCTTTACCAAGACCAAAGGTAAAAAAAGTTCGTCATAATTGTCATAGAAATGTGTTTTACGTGAAGAATTCCAACATACATTATTTCGTGGATAATATTCTCTTGAAATAAGAACATTCTTGGAATGTGAACTATAGAAGCCTCTATTGTTCTGGTATTTAGGGCATGTGGCGTACAACATTCCCATTCTCGTTACTTGTACCAGAACGATCCGCGCTCTAGGTAACATAGCTCCTAAACATATTAACGTTTATTTTTCCATCCGTAAACGGCGTTTACAAGATGTTAAGAGTATTTAACGCAATATATACTACATTGGTATCCATAATTCTACCTTGAACTCAAATTAGTAAATGTGATTCCAAGTGTCCAACAAAATACGAGACACTAATCGGGCATCCAAAGACAGACTTCATGGTCCATGCATATGGATAATTTTTTTTTTTTATGTTGACATGTATGCATGTAGGTCAGATATGCCCCACACATGCCACTTGTGCTGCGAGCCTTACGTGCACTTTCCGTGGAGGAATGAAAACAGGAATCGTGGGGAGGACGGGCAGTGGTAAATCAACCCTGATACAGACACTGTTCCGCATTGTTGAGCCTGCTGCTGGTCAAATTCAGATAGACGATATCAGCATTTCCTCGATCGGGCTCCATGATTTACGATCTAGATTAAGCATCATTCCTCAAGATCCAACCATGTTGAGGGGACAGTGCGAAGCAACTTGGACCCACTTGAAGAGTACACCGATGAGCTCATTTGGGAGGTGGGTTGATTTCCTTTTCTGTTTATGCTGTTTTGGCACTGATAGGGTCCATAGGGACAGGTTTCTCTCCTGCATTTGATGTCCATATAATCATATACCATACCTGGATACATGCTTTTCGTGCTTGGATGAAATTTTGAATGCCTGTTTCATTTATTTAGGCTCTTGATAAGTGCCAACTTGGAGATGAAGTCAGGAAGAAGGAAGGCAAGCTTGATTCAGCAGGTTTTCTTCATCCACTATTCCCACACAATCAATGGGGAAAAATAACTTTTTATTGGAAGACAAAGTAGACCTTGTAGTTTTCAGAGTCTAAAATGCTTTTCATTCCGAATGGGGGTCATGCTCCAACGGGATGAACGCAATGCTATCCCACTGAATTTCGGTCAAAAGTTATCAGGACGTACAAATTAGCTTGAGAAGCCATCTCCTCTTCGTAGAAATGTTCTCTCCCTATTCCATACAAGACTGCATTACAGTTAACAAGTTCCTACGCTCACTTTTTTTTTTTTTTCTCCTTCGTGCAGTTACAGAGAATGGGGAGAATTGGAGTATGGGTCAGCGGCAGCTGGTTTGCCTCGGGCGGGTGCTACTCAAGAAAAGCAAGGTCTTGGTGCTTGACGAAGCCACAGCATCAGTGGATACAGCCACTGACAATCTTATACAGCTAACACTTAAGCAACATTTCTCTGATTGTACAGTGTTGACCATTGCGCATAGGATTACGACTGTCGTTGATAGTGACATGGTTTTGCTGTTAGATCATGGTTAGTGTCGACGACTCCCTCTGGATTTGCTCCTCTGCCTGTCATCTTAATCATCTTTCACCAAATTAAGAACGTCAATCTGAAAATCTTCTAAATTTCCCCCTTTTTTCCTTCGTGGTGCAGGACTTATCGAGGAATATGATTCTCCCGCAAAGTTGCTTGAGAATAAATCTTCTTCATTTTCAAAGCTCGTCGCAGAGTACAGCACAAGGTCGAGTTCTAGTCGTGGGTAGTAGGCATATACTTGAATATACACCTCATATCTTGGACAACGATGAAAAATCTGGCAGTACATTTTGCAGTTGGAATTGAACATCCTTTTGATTCGATATTTTTTTTTCTATTACTACACCTTACGGCTGTCTATTTTGTCTCTCTCCCCATGTCCCTCCCACCACACACATATCTTGAGTGGGTTTGGATTAAAAAGTAACAATTGACTTATTTTTTGTCTTTATTAAAAGTTTTTTTTTAATATTTGTTAATTTTGTATCAAATTTTTGTGACTTATTAATTCGTTTTGACCAGAGAAATCGAAAAAGTAAAAAAAAATGTTTTGACTAATTTTTTTCAAAAAAAATTAAACCCCCAAGAGTCTCTCTCCCTTCCTCCCCCAAGTTCCCCTCTCACCCCACTTCCCTATATTTCTCTCTTTGTTTATTTTTTTAATAAAAAATAAAAAATTTAGAAAATTAGAATTTAAGTTTGAAGGTTCACACACATTTGTAGAGCGCAAGTCTACAGTTACCGATCCGGAAATCCCGATCGGAATCCCGACGCCCCGCCGGGCACGCTCCGGCCACTGGACGACCGATCCGAGCCGTCCAAAAATTCTTTAAAAAAAAACCGAGTGGGCTCTAGCGAGGATAAACGGCATCCAACATGTGTAAGTGGCTGATCCAAGCACTCCATTTTTGTGTTTGGATCGGGCAAAAATGGAGTGTTTGGATCGGCCAAAAATGGAGTGCTTGGATCGGCCACTTACAGACGTCGGATGCCGTTTATTCTAGAGTTAGCCCACTCGGTGTTTTTTTTTAGAATTTTTGAACGGCTTGGATCGGCCGTCTGGTGGCCGGAGCATGCCCGGGAGCATCGAGATTCCAATCGAGATTTTCCGATCGGTAACTGTAGACTTTCTGCACATTTGTACCATGTTGATAGATTTCCTGATTCTATCCGTCAGCTGAGTCTTGCGCGCCACGATTATCCGACGGCCACAGAATTGTGGGTTCAGCTCCTGTCTAGTGTGTTATTCTCCATTGTGGTCCATTTGACGGCTGGGATTAATTCTACCAAAATCAAAGCTCAAGATCTTGCCATGTCAAACTCCCCGTTTTGTTGCTCTCTAAAGAAACGGAAAATCCCAATAGAAGTTTTGACAAACTAATTGCAAAATCCAAACAAAACTCTACTCAATCCACGTGTTTTCTCAATTCTTACGTTTACATGGAACTGATCGAGTCTGGCCCACATTAATGAAACAAAAAAGATATGTCCATCTTTTTATCCGTTATATTAAATCTTATGCGGAATCTATTTCGGATTCTATAAAAATTTAAAAAATTATTTATAAATTTTAAAATATTATTTTATAGGATTCTGTAAAAAATTACTTCCAATAGATATCCGTAAGTAAATAGGGGTGAAATTTGTTAGATTAGCGTTTCGCTAAGAGTTTTTTGTTTTGTTTTTTCTTTTTCATCCTTATTCAAATTTTTTTGTCGTTTGCTAGTTTTGAAATGAACTTTTTTACTTTTCTGATTCATCTCGTCAAGATGAACAGAAAAGTAAAAAATTATTACTTTTATCCAAATATTTTTTGAAATATCCAAGATAAAGTCTAAAAAATCTGCTTTTGAGCCTTTTGGGTAGACGTCGTAATTTTTTACTTTTCTGATTTGTTTTAACGAGAAGAATCGGAAAATCACAAAAGTTAGGCTCAAACTAACAAACGCGAAATTTTTTTGAATAAGAACAAAAGCCCAAAAATCCCAAAAATTTAAAATATCACAAATTGTGAGATACAAACGATTTTTTTTAGCATCACGTGTCGAAAATAGATTCTCATTTAGGAATGTAGAGAGTGCTTTTTAGACTCTCGAGACAAATGATTAATCCAAAAAAATCATGCAAATCTAATAAAAATTCAAGAAAATGAACAAAACACACAAAATAAAGAATTTCAAGATCCCACAATGTTAGGCCCCGTTCCAGAACGGGTTTAAGTTCTTATTTTTTGTCTAATAAGAAGGGTTGTTCCACAAAAGATTGAACAATTACTTATTTTTTGAGAAGACAATTTCAAGTTCAAAAATCATGTGCTTATGCAAATAATTTTCCTATCAGTATGGATCTTATTTGATAGATCTCATTGAGATCTTAATACGGTGCAAAAAAAATTGAAAAATTATTTCTCATTTATGTTATTTTTGAGTTTGAAAATGTGAAATAAACTGCTTATTTAGATTTTGTGGAATAAACCTTCTTATTTTTCTTCGAAAAGTGGCAAAATAAGTACTTAATTTTTAAAAAGATTTCTAGAACGGAGCCTTAGTTTGGCTGGACTTTTAAATTAAAATGAGTCAGTGCCATGAAAGTACTCCTATGTGAGAAGACACGTGCTTGAGTGGAGTTTTTTTCTTTTGGATTTTGCAGAGTTAACGTCAAGACTTCCGTGGATCTTCCGTTTCTTTAGAGAGCAACAAAATGGGAGGCTTGACATGGCAAGATCTAGAGCTTTTTTGATAGAGTTGATCACAACCATCAAATGGACCACAATGGATGATAACACGCTGGACTGGAGCCGAATCCAAAACAAAATTTACACACTCTCTCTCCTATATTCATCACTTGCGTATGCACTTAACTTGGAGTATGTAATACGCACCCCAAAATCTGTGTCACTCAGGCCCCATTTCAGAACAAAACGGGTTTAAGAACTTATTTTCTATTTAACAATAAGACATGTTTCACAAAAGGGCGAATACATATTTATTTTTTAATAAGTCAATTTCAAGCTCAAAAATCATGTGTTTATGCAAATAATTTTTTTTATTAATATGGATTTTATTTGATAAATCTCATTAAAATCTTTGATAGTGTGCAAAAAAAGTTTGAAAAATTATTTTCATTTACATTATTTTTGAGTTTGAAAAAGTGAAATAAGCTACTTATTTGAACTTTGTGGAACAATCCTTTTTTTTTTAGAGAATTTCTGAAACAGGGCCTAAGTCTAAAAAAAACCAATATTGACATACCCATTTCTCCCACAAGCCAAACACTACAAAAATGGAATTTCTGAAATCATCGAAGATGGGTACGTCGACTTTTCTCTCTAACTCGTATTCTTCACTCATGTTCACTCCCAGTAGTTTCCTCCTCCGGCCCATTTTCCTACATGTGTTTTCTGGTTCTTTGCGCCTGGTTTTGTTAGTTTTTGTCTTCGTCACTTGGCATGTAGGAAAATCAAGGTGTCCTACTAAAGTGGGAAGAATTTTTTCTCTTCAAATATATCCCTATAATTAAGGACTAAATGATTTCGACAGAGACTAGTTTTCTACCTCTGAAAAAATCTCTTTTAGTCAAAACACGTGAATGGAAAATTTTCATGCGAGTCCAATGTATGTTTTTTGTTGTTTTGTTTCGTTTTCGAAAGAGAGTACTATCATGCAATCCGTGGCATGCTGTGCAGTGTGTATCGTTCAGACCATACGTTTCGACAATCAATGTTTAGATTTAAAAAAAAAAACTCTTCTAACAAAGAGGAAGAGTTTTTTAAAATCTGAATTTTGGACAGTTGAGATCGCACAACACGCCCCCAGGTTCACTATATGTTTTGTTTTTTGGATAAGGTTCAATGTATGGTTTGAAGGGCGCATTCCAGGAAATGATAGAGTGATGAGACCCACAGTGGAAATTCCCCTGTCTATCCTACACCATAGAGGAGTGCTACCATTTTGTCACTTTCTCACTTCACGCGTATCTTGATTCTTGAAGCAAAACACTCCACAAAGATGGAGTTTTTGAGATCAACGAAGATGGGTATGTCGTTCTTTCATTCTCCCTCATATTCATCACTCATGTACACTCCCAGTAGTTTCCTCCTCCAACCCATATTCCTCCGTGGGTTTTCTGGTTCATTGCACCTGGTTTTGGTGCTTTTTCTCTCCATCACATGGGTATGTAGGAAAATCATGAGAAAGAATACTCCCAGTGAGGGGCCAAGACGGAATAATAATAGGAGCGCAAGATTTTCCTACTACAATCAAGCTCTGTTTTGTTGTTTGGGTCTTTCGCTTTTTAACCTCGCTCAGTGGTTATTAAATTACTTTTCTTGGTATAGAAATGGTTGGTCTGATGAAAAGATTGTAACCCTTTTGGATTTTGGGCTCAGAACACTTGCTTGGTTAGCAAGCTCTGTTTATTTGCGCACCCATTTCAAGAATTCAGGTGGGCCAAGGTTCCCAATTTTATTGAGAGTCTGGTGGGGATTTTACTTCTCCATGTCTTGTTGTTTCCTTGTTGTAGACTTCCTTTATAATAAAAATGATCAATCTTTACCAACTCAGTTATTCGTATCTGATATCCTTTCAACTGTTATGGGCTTTTTCTTCTGTTTTCTGGGGTTTTTGTGGAAGAAGGAAACTGAAGATACCCTTCTTCAAGAACCCCTTTTGCACGGTAGAGAGTCAAAGAAGTCTAGTGGGGGTGAAATTGTTGCCCCGTTTTCCAATGCTAGTCTTCTTAGCATCCTTAGTTTCTCTTGGATGGATTCTTTGATTGCTGCCGGTTATAAGAAAGCATTAGACCTTAACGATGTTCCTCAACTAGCCAGTATGGACAGTGTCAAGGGGCTTTTCCAATATTTAGAAGTAAGCTAGAGTCTGATATTGGAACCAAAATAACCACATTTAAGCTTGTGAAGGCACTGATCTTTGCGACGAAATGGGAAATTCTATTAACGGCTTTCTTAGCGCTAATATACTCACTAGCGTCTTATGTTGGTCCCTACCTTATCGACTCCCTCGTTCAATACCTTAATGGAAATCAAGCCTTTGAAAACCAAGGGTACGTCTTGGTTTCCACATTCTTCGTTGCGAAGCTCATTGAGTGCTTGGCTCAGAAACACTGGTTCTTTAGGTTGCAACAGGCCGGAATAAGGGCTAGGGCAGTGTTGGTTGCCATAATATACAATAAAGGGTTGACCATTTCATGCCAATCAAAGCTGGGTCAAACGAGTGGGGAAATCATTAATCTCATGTCTGTTGATGCCCAGAGGATTTCGGACTTTGGTTGGTACATGCATGATCCGTGGCTGGTCATTGTCCAAGTTGTCCTGGCCTTGATAATCTTGTACAAGGATCTTGGGCTTGCTTCCATTGCTGCATTAGTCACTACTGTGCTAGTGATGTTGGCGAATGTTCCGCTTGGGAGATTGCAGCAGAAGTTTCAGGAAATGATAATGGAATCGAAGGATAAAAGGATGAAGGCGACGTCTGAAATCTTGAGGAACATGAGGATCCTCAAGCTTCAGGCGTGGGAGATGAAGTTTTTGTCAAAAGTTACAGAACTTCGGAACACCGAAATGGGATGGTTGAAAAAATTTGGTTACACTTTTTCTTTGACCACTTTTCTCTTCTGGGGAGCACCTACGTTCGTGGCCGTGGTCACTTTTGGCACCTGTATGCTTCTAGGAATCCCCCTTGAGTCTGGGAAGATTTTATCCGCCCTAGCAACATTTACAATACTTCAAGACCCTATCTATAGTCTTCCTGACGCAATCTCAATGATAGCTCAAACAAAAGTTTCCCTTGATCGAATAGCCTCTTTTCTCCGTCTTGATGACTTACAAAGTGATGTTATAGAGAAGCTTCCGATAGGTAGCTCTGACACTGCAATTGAGGTTGTTGATGGAAATTTCTCATGGGATGTATCTTCACCTGATCCAACATTGAAAGATATAAACATCAGCGTGTCTTGTGGTATGAGGGTTGCTGTTTGTGGCACCGTTGGATCAGGAAAGTCGAGCTTACTCTCCTGTATCTTGGGAGAAGTTCCCAAAATATCAGGGACTATTAAGCTTTGCGGAACAAAGGCATATGTTCCTCAATCACCCTGGATACAAAGTGGAAAGATTGAGGAGAATATACTGTTTGGAGAGGAGATGGACCGAGAAATGTATGACCAAGTACTTGAAGCATGTTCTTTGAAGAAAGACCTGGAAATTCTCTCCTTTGGTGATCAGACAGTCATAGGTGAGAGGGGAATCAATTTGAGTGGGGGCCAGAAGCAGAGAATACAGATTGCACGTGCTATATACCAAGACGCAGATATTTACCTATTCGACGATCCGTTTAGTTCAGTGGATGCTCATACGGGAAGCCATCTCTTTAAGGTGACTCTGAAATTTGTTTTGTGCTTCTTTTTTATATGCCTTTTTACTTGGTTTCTCAAAACCAGGTGCATCCATGGGGCATTGGATTCACCCTACGTGGAGGAGTATTACACACTAATAAACCTCACATACACTCCACAATTTGTCTCTCTTCTCTCTGTATCTACCACACTACAAACAGGAGAGCCACGTATATATAGCCATAGGGGGAGCCAAGTGCAACGGTCAATTTGAGATATGGCACTCCAACCAAACAAGGCTCCTCTTCAGTGGCTCTATCTGATCCCATAGCGGCTGCAGCTATTTTCTCTAATACACAGTTTATAGAAAGCTTAATCTGATAGCCAATCACCACAAATTTTTTCCTAGTCAGTTTAATTGTTACTTGGAGGTTACTTTATGCTACGACTTTTCACTGAAGCATTTTGCTTATACAGGAATGTTTATTGGGCCTTTTGGATTCCAAAACTGTTATTTATGTTACTCATCAAGTGGAGTTCTTACCTGCTGCAGATCTCATTTTGGTGAGCTATTCATGTCTTGCTGCTTCTATGTTTGTGACATATAATTGATATTGCTTTAAAAAAAAAAAAAATTTATTCAAGGATGAAGAAATTACACAACAAACAAAAATAAAAATGGTTTTTTTACCTTTCAAAAAAGTGAGATCAATTCATAAGTGCTTTTATCTGAGGTTGTAAATATAGTAGAAGAATTCCGCTGGTTTAATTCGAGACCTTGTGGGATGTTTTTCCTTTGTCATTAGGTGATGAAAGATGGAAGGATCACTCAAGCAGGGAAATACAATGACATCCTCAATTCAGGGACCAACTTTATGGAGCTTGTGAGTGCGCATAAGGTAGCTTTATCAGCACTAGATTCCACAGTGGCAGGCTCAGTATCAGAAAATTCAACCACCGACGAGGAGAATGGTAGAACTTGTGGTGTCCTGAAGTCTGTGCAGAAAGAGGAAGCTGCAAATGGCCAAAATGGTAAAACAGATGATATAGTTGAACAAAAAGGACAGCTTGTTCAAGACGAAGAAAGGGAGAAAGGAAGAGTTGGTCTTTCGGTCTACTGGAAATACATTACAGCAGCGTACGGAGGAGCTCTTGTGCCTTTCATATTGTTGTCACATATTTTATTTCAGCTACTTCAAATAGGAAGCAACTATTGGATAGCTTGGGCTACTCCAGTGTCAAAGGATGTGAAACCTCCGGTCGAGGGCTCTACTCTCATAATTGTTTATGTGGCTCTTGCGATTGGAAGTTCTTTCTTTATTCTTTCTAGAGCCTTGTTTCGAATGGCTGCTGGATATAAGACTGCCAATGTACTCTTCAATAGAATGCATTTGTGCATTTTCCGTGCTCCCATGTCGTTTTTTGATTCCACCCCAAGTGGACGAATCTTAAATAGGGTGAGTGTTTTCTTTCTACTTGCTCCCAATACTGTCATTGTGACCAGGGACGGATGTACATGAGACACGTGCCCCCGCTCGAACGCGTGCCCCCACTTGAAATAAAATATTTTTTAAAAATGTTTATGTATAAATTAGCATAATTGTGAAAGTGTGCTAAGTTATAAACATCCACACTTGTATATATCTTGAAAATACGCATATAGAATTAGTTTATGCTTGAATTTCATTATATTGTGCATTTATACTTGTTACTTTACGAGCTGTTTATCTATTTGGAGCTATTATTTATTGATTCTCTTTATTTTTAACCGTCTAGGAGAAATATTTTCAAATAAAGGAATTAAAAAAACTAGCTCGATCATTCTAAAATTTGTTGATGTTCATTTAAAACATACTTTAAAATTTTTGTCTGAGATTTTGTGCTCATTTTTACCTAATTTAACTTAAAGTACGCTTTATAAACTTTTATAATTAGTAATGCATGCTTTTAAGATCATTTTTGAATGATCTTACTATGATTAACTAAAAAAATGAACTTTCGTCATTATGATTAACAGGTGCTCCCACCAGGGTATATTTCTGGACCCGTCCCTCATCGTGACCATTGTTGATTTCTTGTTTAGCTGAATATAGAAATGTGTTTTCCTCATTTAGGCATCTACGGACCAAAGTGCAGTGGATTTGAACGTTCCAAATGCCGTTTGGGGGGTCGCTTTCGCAATGATACAGCTACTTGGTGTTGTTGCTGTACTGTCACAGGTTGCGTGGCAGGTCTTCATCATATTTATTCCCGTGATTGCCATCTGCATTTGGTTACAGGTAATTAATTTCAGAATCAGCTTTTCCCCGCAGAGTTCAGTAGGGAAACTTCAATTTTCTTTTAGCAATATGCTGTTTGCATAAGTTGGTCTGTTTTTCCTTCTAAACTATTCGAACATTTAAATACTTCATTTATTTATTGGTTGGTAAAATGTTGATGTTCTTCCACATAACGAAGATGATATACATGAATGTAGCTGACCGCGTCGTTCCGTGTCAAAAATAAATTTATAAAACTGAGAATTTACTACTACTCCGTAGAATAATGGTTAAGACCGAGTATCGTTCCAACGGGGACTGAATGGCTAACTTACGACAAATTCGATTAGTTTGCAGAATAGTTCAAAAAGAAAAGAGTTGATTGATTTGGTTTGTTTGGAATAACCTAATTAAATTAAAACAATGAATCAAAAAGTTTGGAAACGATGGAGGAAAATATCTAGGGTTTGGAATCCACTCCGACCATGTAACAACAACAATATGCATAGGTTAGGTTCATTTATTCGAATCAAAAGGGATTATCACTAGGACTTGCAAATTCTAACAATAATCGTCAAGAAAATAATCGGGTTATTAAAAGGCATAGACTATCCCATAGTACGGACCGTCTCTCAGTAGCATGGTTTGGCCACCTAACGGCACGATCCGTCTTACGAGCATAATCTATCTCAGAATTCCAATCACAATCAATGAAAACCATTGCAAGACTAGGTATTTGAAATCCGGAATACAAATACTCAATAGATAAGAAAAAGTAAAATCAATCCATTCAATTGAAGCGGAAAGGGTTCTTAGTCTCACAATCGATTCGAATAACAAAACCAAAATCCTACACAAAAATATAGTTACTTGATACGGAGTTTCATCGTCCCCTAGACAAGAAGTTTAGCCGGCCATGGAAAGGAGACAACTTGATCTTGATTTAGCCTCCATCCTTCAATACTCTTCCGCAGTTGCCACGGCCGAAACTAAACTAATCTTCCGTTCGAAAAGCCTCTCCCCTTCAATAAACCCTTATGTCCACATTTATAAGAATTGCCGTGGCAAAAGTTTCCTAAAGGAACAATGATTCCATGTGAACCAAAACTCTCCAATTCCTTAGTATACCTGGTCCCACTCAATGCCAATTAATTTGGTTTATGTGTAGGCTTAATTGAGACGTGCACTGCCTGCTGGTCTGGACCAGTGTTTCCTTTGTCCGGACCAGAATTTCGGCATGTCCGGATCGTTGTTCCAGCCTTGGTCGTCCGGACCAGTGAGTTTTCGGTCCGGACCAGATTTTCAGCCTTCGCCGTTTTGCACCTCGTCTCGCTGTGGACTCCATTGAAACATTATTAACTCAAGAATCTTACTCCAAATCCTTTCCGAATGCTCCGAAAGCTCTGAAACACCACAAACCAATTAAATCTCGTCAAATAACGCTAGATAGGACCGACAAAGCCCAAGTTAATGAGAATAAATGGGTGCTTTTCAGCACCTATCAGTAGCCTATGAAAAAACTAGAGTGATTTGGCAAGCCACGAAAGTCTTTTGGATGTGTTCTAGTTTAGTGGTTTCTTTTTACCAATTCTTGCCTCGATAAATTGTATGAGTCTACAAAGTCATGAATGCTATATGCTGCAACGTTAATATTCTTTTACTTTGTTGCAGCAATATTACATACCATCTGCACGTGAACTAGCTCGATTGGATGGTGTATGCAAAGCTCCAGTTATACAACATTTTGCTGAAACCATATCAGGATCCACTACCATTAGGAGCTTTGATCAGGAATCACGATTCAAGGAGTTGAGTATGAAACTGATAGATGGGCATTCTCGGCCAGATTTTTACACTGCTGCTGCGATGGAGTGGCTTTCCTGCCGCTTGGATTTTTTATGTTCTCTTACATTTGCCTTCTTTTTGGTTTTCTTGATCTCCATTCCAATGGGAACAATTAAGCCGAGTGAGGACTGTTTGGTTTTCTTCTTTATGGACTATTTTACTTTGCACCCTGGAAAATGTTCAAAAGTTTGATGATCTGTCTTTTGTTTCTTCATTTGTAGGTATTGCAGGGTTGGCAGTTACGTACGGGCTTAGTCTGAACACTTTCCAGACGAGGGTTATTCGGTTTCTCTGCTCTATGGAGAATCGAATCATATCAGTCGAAAGGATACTTCAATACACTGCTATCCCAAGTGAGCCTCCTCTTGTTATAGAAGAAAAGAGACCAGATGGCCTCTGGCCAGCACATGGAGAAGTTGTTATCCAAGATCTACAGGTATGGTACAAAAGTTCCAATCTTCTTTGGTTTTCTCTGTCTCATGGCTCTGTGGAGAGTAAGTGAAAGGAAGAGGAAAAGATTCCAAATTGAAACATCCTTTTATTCACCGTGCATCTATGTGATATGTACTCTGCTACATGTTATTACTCCTGAACATATTTAGTTTTGTTTCCTTTTCATAGACGGCGTTTACAAGTTGTTTCAGAGTATTTAATGCGATATACTGCTTTGTTACACATAATTCTACTGTGAACTCAAAGTAGTAAATGTGATTCATAAGCGTCCACCTAAATGTGAGACATATATCCATTATAATTTTTCAAGCTTATTATATGGGCACTTCAGTTATTTAGAAGGGTCCAGAAACATAGCCCTCTACAAATCGTGCATCCAAAGATGGCCTTCATGGTCAATGCATATGGATTTTTTTTTATGTTGACTTGTATGCATGTAGGTCCGATATGCCCCACACATGCCATTGGTGTTGCGAGGCCTTACATGCACTTTCCGGGGAGGAATGAAGACAGGAATTGTGGGGAGGACGGGCAGTGGTAAATCAACCCTCATACAGACACTCTTCCGCATTGTTGAGCCTGCTGCTGGTCAAATCCAGATCGACGGTATCAACATTTCCTCGATTGGACTCCATGATTTACGATCTAGATTAAGCATCATTCCTCAGGATCCAACCATGTTCGAAGGGACAGTGCGAAGCAACTTGGACCCACTTGAAGAGTACAGCGATGAACACATTTGGGAGGTGGGTTGATTTCCATTTATCTTGATACTGTTTTAGCAAAGGGACAAGGGTTTCTCTCCTGCATTTGGCATCATATCTAGAAAATATGCGCTTTTCTTGTTTGGATGAAATGTTGAATACCTGTTTCATTTATTTAGGCTCTTGATAAGTGCCAACTTGGAGATGAAGTCAGGAAGAAGGAAGGCAAGCTTGATTCAGCAGGTTTTCTTCATCCACTATTCCCACACAATCGATGGGGAAAAATAACTTTTCGTTAGAAGACAAAGTAGATCTTGAATTTTTCGGAGTCTAAAGAGCTTTTGCAATGCTCTCCCACTGAATTCTGGCCAAAAAATTTCAGGACATACAAAATTTGCTTGAGAAACCATCTTGTCTTCATAAAACTATTCTCTCTCTGTCCCAACATTACTGTTAAACAAGTTCCTGGCACTACTTTTTTTATCTTCTCCTCCTTTCTGCAGTTACAGAGAATGGGGAGAATTGGAGTATGGGTCAGCGGCAGCTGGTTTGCCTCGGGCGGGTGCTACTCAAGAAAAGCAAGGTCTTGGTGCTCGATGAAGCCACAGCATCAGTGGATACAGCTACTGACAATCTTATACAGCAAACGCTGAAGCAACATTTCTCCGATTGTACAGTGTTATCCATTGCGCATAGGATTACAACGGTTGTTGATAGCGACATGGTTTTGCTGTTAGGTCATGGTTAGTGTCGACGACTCCTTCTGGATTAGTTCCTCTCCATGTCATCTTAATCACCTTTCACCAATTTAAGAATGTCAATTTGGAAATCTTCTAAAAATTTGTTTTCCGTGGTGCAGGACTGATTGAGGAACATGATTCTCCCACAAAGTTGCTTGAGAATAAAGCTTCTTCATTTTCAAAGCTCGTCGCAGAGTACAGCTCGAGGTCGAGTTCTAGTTCTAGTCGTGAGAACTGAGAAGTAGGCATATACTTGAATATCCACCTCATATCTTGGACAACGATGAAAAATCTGGCAGTACATTTTTCAGTTGGAATTGAACGTCCTTTTGATTCGATAATATTGTTCTATTACTACATGTAACGGCTGTCTTGGGTCCAGAAGCATAGCCAGGATGCGTCCACCGTTCAATGAAAATCTAGTTACATGTACTGCCAAAAAATTTAAAAAAAAAAATTAAGTGTGAAGTAATATATTTAAGTTTTGCCGTGGGTTTTTTTTTCCCAAAAAAAAAAAAACAGGCTTGCTTCAACTCTTTTTGTGGTAGGCAAATGCAAATGCACGGCAATACGATATTAATTATTCTTGATCCGACCCTACCATTCTCTAGCGCAAAGTATTAGTTTTTTTCATAGTTGTAAATACATAGTTGAACCACATTATTCTATTAAAAAAATGAGTACTGCTATCTGTACATATACAATGTTGTACATACCATGTACATATGGGTTTTGTAGGGCTTATCTCGGGTTCTACACAAATTATTTGAACCACCCATTATTTTTAAAATAATTTTTTATGGAGCCCCTTAAAAAATTAGCCGATATAGGTAAGTATTTTTTCTGAATTTGTAGAGGCAAAACTGCTTAACTGCTTAGTTTCGCCCGTATAAACTAGGAAAAAATCATTACCGATGTCGGGTTAAGCTGATTTTTTACAGGACTCCATAAAAAAATGTTTAAAAAATAGTGGGCGGTTCGATACGTACAAGTTCATCATGTATACCCATAGCTTTATTGAAAAAAAATTGTGTTCGAATGGGTCATGGAAAAATTTAATTTCCAAATAGCCGGCTAGGAATTCGAACCCTGGCACTGTCAGAGTGAAAGATATGACAGTGTCTTACTAACATTGTTAAGGAAATGAATCCTACGTTTGCTTGTGAGTGGAATGGGTATTCGTTTAATAACATCTGGGACCTCTTCACTCATTGTCAATTGGTTTGAGATGAATATAAAGTTTCTACATGGTATCAAAACGGGGCCCATTCCACCTCACATTTTAAAAATTCACAATCCACACTCCACGATGACAGACAAGCAAAAAGGTTGCACGATAATAGGACCCAAAAAGTGGCCATATGTGACAGACCTCAAAACGCACGATGACACACCAACAAAAAGACGATGATAGGATCCAAAAAGTGACCACACGTGACAAACCTCA
This sequence comes from Rhododendron mucronatum var. ripense, assembly GCA_019656295.1. Lineage (NCBI taxonomy): Eukaryota > Viridiplantae > Streptophyta > Magnoliopsida > Ericales > Ericaceae > Rhododendron > Rhododendron mucronatum. The sequence goes on from BPLT01000024.1 coordinate 3,769,871, forward strand.
AAACGCGGCTGCCCGTGAGGGGAGATATTAAGGAAATAAATCTCACATTGCTTGGAAATAGAATGAGTATTCACTTAATAACATGTGAAACCTTCTCACTCATTGCCAATTAATTTTGAGATGAATATAAAGTTTCTACATGAAAAGGCAAACTTTGCCACTCTACCAACCATGGTTTTGTATAAAGCCCTTCAAGAATCGTTTAACCTTGTTTTGTGTAATTTTTTTTTTTTTTTTGGGGTTATTTCTGAAACAGGGGTAAGCACGTGCCACCTCCGCCACTGCTTAGGTCGGTTTATAGTTCAACGCGAGATCTACTAGAAAGTTGTACAATACTCTCAATTGAACCTAGGCTTCAGCTCCATTCTTCTTAACTTTTTTCTTTTTCGTTTTTATGTTTGTCGTTAAAAGTTATCTTATTTGATTTTTTAACTTCCGCTCAAAAGGGTGCGGTCCGACCATTTTCAACTTCATTCTGGATCAACTTCAATGATTGGTTTCATTCATACGATGAGTTGATTGAGAAGAAAAATCATGTAAAATATTTTGTTCATCGCATACCAACCATTACCTGATTCGAGCAAATTTATCTCCAAAAATTGGGTTTTCAAGTTACAATCTAGCGGGCCCAAATTATTTATTCAAGATAAATGTACTCGAATTAGGGATTGATCCGTATTCGAGTAATATGATTTGCAATGTGATTAATCTACTCACCTACTTAATTAGGAGTAGTAAAATATGAACAAGTCCAACTATCAAAATTGACCGAAGATGAAAACACACTGTAGTGGGAGTCATCGTAAATAAGTTTCTCATCTTTGATTCTTGAGAAGATTTCGCGCCACTGCAACTTGTCTTTGGGTTTCCTGATTCTATATGTTGCGCGCCACGTTATCGGACGGCCACAGAATCCGGCCCGACTCTCTCTCCTCTTCCCACTCCACAGTTTTGTCAAACAAACTTTACACTCTCTCTCTCTCTCTCTCTCTCTCTCTCTCTCTCTCTCCTATATTGGCATGCGTATGCACTTATATATGTAATACACACCCCCAGAATATCTGTTGACATACCCATTTCTTCCACAAGGCAAACGCTCCCCAAATGGCATTTCTGAAATCATCGAAGATGGGTATGTCGACTTTTCTCTCACTCTCGTATTCTTCACTCATGTACACTCCCAGTAGTTTCCTCCTCCAACCCATTTTCCTTCGTGGGTTTTCTGGTTCTTTGCACCTGGTTTTGTTATTTTTTTTCTTCATCTCATGGGCATGCAGGAAAATCATGAGAATAAATAGTCCCAAAGGGCCAACACGGAGTAATAATAGGAAAACAAGATTTTCCTCCTACAATCAAGCTCTGTTTTGTTGTTGGGGTCTTTCGGTTTTTAATCTCGTTCTGTGGTTATTGAATTACTTCTCTTGGTACAGAAATGGTTGGTCTGATGAAAAGATTGTAACCCTTTTGGATTTTGGACTTAGAACACTTGCTTGGTTAGCAATCTCTGTTTATTTGCACACCCATTTCAAGAATTCAGGTGGGCCAAGGTTCCCAATTTTATTGAGAGTCTGGTGGGGATTTTACTTCTCCATGTCTTGTTGTTTCCTTGTTGTAGACTTCCTTTATAATAAAAATGATCAATCTTTACCAACTCAGTTATTCGTATCTGATATCCTTTCAACTGTTATGGGCTTTTTCTTCTGTTTTCTGGGGTTTTTGTGGAAGAAGGAAACTGAAGATACCCTTCTTCAAGAACCCCTTTTGCACGGTAGAGAGTCAAAGAAGTCTAGTGGGGGTGAAATTGTTGCCCCGTTTTCCAATGCTAGTCTTCTTAGCATCCTTAGTTTCTCTTGGATGGGTCCTTTGATTGCTGCCGGTTATAAGAAAGCATTAGACATTAATGATGTTCCTCAACTAGCCGATATGGACAGTGTCAAGTTGGCTTTTCCAATATTTAAAAGTAAGCTAGAGTCTGATATTGGAACTAGAATAACAAAATTTCAGCTTGTGATGGCACTGATCTTCGCGACAAAATGGGAAATTCTATTAACGGCTTTCTTAGCGCTAATAAACACAATAGCGTCCTATGTTGGTCCGTACCTCATTGACTCCTTTGTTCAATACCTTAACGGAAATCGAGCCTTTGAAAACCAAGGGTATGTTTTGGTATCCGCATTCTTCTTTGCGAAGTTCATCGAGTGCTTGGCTCAGAAGCACAGGTTCTTTAGGTTGCAACAGGCCGGAATAAGGGCTAGGGCAGTGTTGGTTGCCATAATATACAATAAAGGGTTGACCATTTCATGCCATTCAAAGCAGGGTCAAACGAGTGGGGAAATCATTAATCTCATGTCTGTTGATGCCCAGAGGATTTCGGACTTTGGTTGGTACTTGCACGATCCGTGGCTGGTCTTAGTCCAAGTTTTCCTGGCCTTGATGATATTGTACAAGAATCTTGGGCTTGCTTCCATTGCTGCGTTAGTCACAACCGTGCTAGTGATGTTGGCGAATGTTCCGCTTGGGAGATTGCAGCAGAAGTTTCAGGAAAAGATAATGGAATCAGAGGATAAAAGGATGAAGGCGACGTCAGAAATCTTGAGAAGCATGAGGATCCTCAAGCTACAGGCGTGGGAGATGAAGTTTTTGTCGAAAGTTACAGAACTTCGGAACACTGAAACGGGATGGTTGAAAAAATTCGGTTACACTTCTTCTTTGACCACTTTTCTCTTCTGGGGAGCACCTACATTCGTGGCTGTGGTCACTTTTGGTACCTGTATGCTTCTAGGAATCCCCCTCGAGTCTGGAAAGATTTTATCCGCCCTAGCAACATTTACAATACTTCAACAGCCTATCTATAATCTTCCTGACACAATCTCAATGATAGCTCAAACAAATGTTTCCCTTGACCGAATAGCCTCATTTCTCGGTCTTGACGACATACAAAGTGATGTTATAGAGAAGCTTCCGATAGGTAGCTCTAACACTGCGATTGAGGTAGTTGATGGGAATTTCTCTTGGGATGTATCTTTCCCTAATCCAACATTGAAAGACATAAACATCAATGTGTCTCGTGGTATGAAGGTTGCTGTTTGTGGCACTGTTGGATCAGGAAAGTCAAGCTTTCTCTCCTGTATCTTGGGAGAAATGCCTAAAATATCAGGGACTATTAGGCTTTGCGGAACAAAGGCGTATGTTGCTCAGTTGCCCTGGATACAGAGTGGAAAGATTGAGGAGAATATACTGTTTGGAGAGGAGATGGATAGAGAAAGGTATGACCAAGTACTTGAAGCATGTTCTTTGAAGAAAGACCTGGAAATTCTCTCCTTTGGTGATCAGACAGTCATAGGTGAGAGGGGAATCAATTTGAGTGGGGGCCAGAAGCAGAGAATACAGATTGCACGTGCTTTATACCAAGACGCAGATATTTACCTATTCGACGATCCATTTAGTGCTGTGGATGCTCATACGGGAAGCCATCTCTTTAAGGTGACTATGAAATCAATTTTGTGCTTCTTTTTTATATGTCATTTTGTTATGCCAAACCAAGGCCGTAAACACACACAGACAACCATGATCAATCATACAGAGAGAGAGAGAGAGAGAGAGAGAGAGCACAACAAATTTTACGTGGTTTCCCAAAATCGGGTGCATCCATGGGGTTGTGGATTCCCTCTATGTTGAGGAGTATTGCACTCTCAAAAAACTCATATACACTATATAATTTGTCTCTCTTCTCTCTGAATCTACCACACTACAAACAGGAGAAGAGCCATGTATACATACCATAGGGGGAGATAGAGCACTCCAACCAAACAAGGCTCCTCTTCAACGCCTCTGTCCCAGAGCTGCTGCAGTTGTTTTCTATGATACACAGTTTATAAAAAGCCTAATTTGATAGCCAATCACTGCAAATTTTCTCCTAGTCAGTTTAATTGTTACCTGGATGTGACTTTATGCTATGGGTTTTCACTAAAGCATTTTGCTTATACAGGAATGTTTATTGGGCCTTTTGGGTTCAAAAACTGTTATTTATGTTACTCATCAAGTGGAGTTCTTACCTACTGCAGATCTCATTTTGGTGAGCTATGCATATCTTGCTTTTTCTATGTCTTTAACATATAATATGTCTTTGACATATAATTGATATTGCCACAAAACAATATTTTATTCATGGATGAAGTCATTACTCAACAAACAAAAATAAAAATGGATTTTTCCCTTTCCAAAAAGTGAGATCAATACACAAGTGCTTTTATCGGTTGTTGTAAATATAGTAGAAGAATTCCGCTGGTTTAATTTGAGACCTTGTGTGATGTTTTTCCTTTGTCATTAGGTTATGAAAGATGGAAGGATTACTCAAGCTGGGAAATACGATGACATCCTCAATTCAGGGACCGACTTTATGGAGCTTGTAAGTGCACATAAGGAAGCTTTATCAGCACTAGATTCCACAGTGGCAGGCTCAGTATCAGAAAATTCAACCATCGACGAGGGGCATGGTAGCACGTGTGGTGTGCTGAAGTCTGTGCAGAAAGAGGAAGCTGCAAATGGCCAAAATGGTAAAGCAGATGATATAGTTGGACAAAAAAGACAGCTTGTTCAAGAAGAAGAGAGGGAGAAAGGAAGAGTCGGTCTTTCGGTCTACTGGAAATACATAACAACAGCGTACGGAGGAGCTCTTGTGCCTTTCATATTGTTGTCACAAGTTTTATTTCAGCTACTTCAAATAGGAAGCAACTATTGGATAGCTTGGGCTACTCCAGTGTCAAAGGATGTGAAACCTCCAGTCGAGGGCTCTACTCTCATAATTGTTTACGTGGCTCTTGCGATTGGAAGTTCTTTTTTCATTCTTTCTAGAGCCTTGTTTCGAATGACTGCTGGATTTAAGACTGCCACTATACTCTTCAACAAAATGCATTTGTGCATTTTCCGTGCTCCCATGTCGTTTTTTGATTCCACCCCAAGTGGACGAATCTTAAGTAGGGTGAGTGTTTTCTGTTTATTTGCTGCCAATATTGTCATCGTAACCATAGTTGTTTAGCTGAATATAGAAATTTAATCCAACAATGTGTTTTCCTCTTTTAGGCATCTTCGGACCAAAGTGCAGTGGATTTCTACGTTCCAGTTTGCGTTTGGGGGTTTGCATTCGCAATGATACAGCTACTTGGTGTTGTTGCGGTACAGTCACAGGTTGCATGGCAGGTCTTCATTGTATTTATTCCCGTGATTGCCACCTGCATTTGGTTACAGGTAACGAATTTCAGAATCAGCGTTTTCCTGCAGAGTTCAGTCGGGAAAACTTCAATTTTCTTTAAGCACTATGCTGTTTGAGTAAGTTAGTCTGTATTTCTTCTAAACTCTTCGAACAGTTACTTAAATTTTTTTATTAGTTTGTTAAAATGTTGATGTTCTTCCACATAACAAAGATGATATACAGGAATGTAGCCTTTTAAAAAACTAAAGAGAATTGGCAAACCACGAAAGTCTTTTGGATGTGTAATAATTTAGTGGTTTCATTTTCTGTAATTGTTTTTTGTGTAGAAAGTGGTGGTTTCTTTTTTCAACTCTTACCTCGATAAATTGTACTATGAGTCTACACAGTCACGAATGCTATACACTGCAAGCCTGCAACGTTAATATTCTTTTACTTTGTTGCAGCAATATTACATATTGTCTGCTCGTGAACTAGCACGATTGAGTGGTGTGTGCAGAGCTCCAGTTATACAACACTTTGCTGAAACCATATCTGGATCCACTACCATTAGGAGCTTTGATCGGGAATCACGATTCAAGGAGTTGAATATGAAACTGATAGACGGGCATTCTCGGCCAAAGTTTTACACTGCTGGTGCGATGGAGTGGCTTTCCTTCCGCTTGGATCTTTTATCTTCTCTTACATTTGCCTTCTTTTTGGTTTTCTTGATCTCCATTCCAACGGGAACAATTAAGCCAAGTAAGGAACTGTTTGGTTTTCTTCTTTATGGACTATTTTACTTTGCACCCTGGAAAGTGTTCAAAAGTTTGATGATCTGTCTTGTATTTCTTCATCTGTAGGTATTGCAGGGTTAGCAGTTACGTACGGGCTTAGTCTGAACATGATCCAGACAAGGGTTATTCGGTTTCTTTGCGATATGGAGAATCAAATCATATCAGTTGAAAGGATACTTCAATACTCCGCTATCCCAAGTGAACCTCCTCTTGTTATAGAAGAAAAGAGACCAGATGGTCACTGGCCAGCACATGGAGAAGTTGTAATCCAAGATCTGCAGGTATGGTACAAAAGTTCCTATTTTCTTCGGTTTTGTCTGTCTCATGGCTCTGTGGAGAGTAAGTAAAAGGAAAAGGAAAAGATGCAAAATAGAAACATCCTTTTATTCATCGTCCATCTATGTGACATGTACTCTTGCTACATGTTATTACTCCTCAACATATTTAGTTTTGTTTCCTTTTCATAGACGGGGTTTACAATATCCTTTTATTACATTGTTATGCATAATTCTACCACATATGAACTCAAATTAGTAAATGTGATTCGTTTCCGTCCAACTAAACGTGAGACACATATCCATTAGACTTTCTCAAGCGTATTATATGGGTACTTCAGTTATTTAGAAGGGTCCAGAAACATAGCCCTCTACAAATCGTGCATCCAAAGATGGCCTTCATGGTCAATGCATATGAATTTTTTTTTATGTTGACTCGTATGCATGTAGGTCCGATATGCCCCACACATGCCACTGGTGTTGCGAGGCCTTACATGCACTTTCCGGGGAGGAATGAAGACAGGAATTGTGGGGAGGACAGGCAGTGGTAAATCAACCCTCATACAGACACTCTTCCGCATTGTTGAGCCTGCTGCTGGTCAAATCCAGTTCGACGGTATCAACATTTCCTCGATCGGACTCCATGATTTACGATCTAGATTAAGCATCATTCCTCAGGATCCAACCATGTTCGAAGGGACAGTGCGAAGCAACTTGGACCCACTTGAAGAGTACAGTGATGAACACATTTGGGAGGTGGGTTGATTTCCTTCTATGTTGATGCTGTTTCGGCAGTACGATAGGGACAAGGGTTTCTCTCCTGCATTTTATATTGTACGCATTATATCTAGAAAATATGTGCTTTTCTTGTTTGGATGAAATGTTGAATACCTGTTTCATTTATTTAGGCTCTTGATAAGTGCCAACTTGGAGACGAAGTCAGGAAGAAGGAAGGCAAGCTTGATTCAGCAGGTTTTCTTCATCCACTATTCCCACACAATCAAAGGGGAAAAATAACTTTTCATGGGAAGACAATGTAGACCTTCAAGTTTTCAGAGTCTATAAAGAGCTTTTCATTCCGAATGGGGGTCATGCTCCAACAGGATGAATGCAATGCTCTCCCACTGAATTTTGGTCAAAAAATTTTCAGGACGTACAAAATTTGCTTGAGAAACCATCTCGTCTTCGTAAAAATGTTCTCTCTCCGTATCCCAGCTGTACTGTCAACAAGTTCCTAGCGCTACTTTTTTTTTTTCCTTCTTCCTGCAGTTACAGAAAATGGGGAGAATTGGAGTATGGGTCAGCGGCAGCTGGTTTGCCTCGGGAGGGTGCTACTCAAGAAAAGCAAGATCTTGGTGCTTGACGAAGCCACAGCATCAGTGGATACAGCTACTGACAATCTTATACAGCAAACGCTTAAGCAACATTTCTCCGATTGTACAGTGTTATCCATTGCACATAGGATTACGACTGTTGTTGATAGCGACATGGTTTTGCTGTTAGATAATGGTTAGTGTCGACGACTGCCTCTGGATTTGTTCCTCTGCCTGTCACCTTAATCAACTTCACCAATTTAAGAATGTCAATTTGGAAATCTTCTAAAAAAAGTTCCGTGGTGCAGGACTGATTGAGGAACATGATTCTCCAACAAAGTTGCTTGAGAATAAATCTTCTTCATTTTCAAAGCTCGTCGCAGAGTACAGTACAAGGTCAAGTTCTGGTCGTGAGAAGTAGGCACATACTTGAATATCCACATCATATCTTGGACAACGACGAAAAATCTGGCAGTACATTTTGCAGTTAGAATTGAACATCCTTATGATTTGATACTATTGTTCTATGAGATTGTTACCTCTAAATACAGAAAAGTGAAACGTAATTCGCATTGTATTCGTATCATCTTACACTAATGGATTCGGGGAAATCGTAGGCAATTGGATGGCTTGAAGGTTTCACCAAGTTTATGAGATTAAAAACTTCAAAATGGGACATGAAAAGTCCAGGTTGGTTAATGTTGCAATGTGGTTCCTTGACATCTTCTCCCAATTGCCTCACCCTACGAATTTTGTAAAAATCCTTACCGATATCCAATTGAGATGATTTTTTTTTGCAGAGATTCCAAAAAATATATTTTAAGAAAACTGAGCGGTTCAAATCAACTTTGTGAGACCCAAAATGAGCCCCGCAAAAAATCTTTGAATGATCTGGACCAATTTCCTATGTGTCCTTCGACTTTAAATTTTCAGAAATCTGTTATTAGAAAAACCAAAAAAGTGACTTATTTACCTTTTTGGTCTCCACCGAATTTTTTTCACGCTCGTTAGTTTTGTGCCAAAAAATCCATCTTTTTTGGGTAAAAGCAATTTTTTTTTACTTTTCCGATTGCTCTCGTCGAGACGAATCAACAATCTCCAATAATTTGGCGAAAAACTAACGCGGAAAAAATTTGAATAAAAACAAAACTTTCGAAAAGTCTTTTTAGCTTGGTGGAAGTTCACCTAATTTGAAAGTACATAACAACCGCTCAACTGGGTCCAATTATGAAGAAGAGGTTAAAACCCATAGAAGATGAACCATACGAACTCACCAATTTTCAAATATCAAACGGTCTAGAATTAAGATTCTAATCTAACGGCTCAAAGTGATTTTTACTACTTAATTTTGTTATGTGAAAACCACTTTAGCTTACGGTAGAGGACTCCAATTTGCACGTATATTGCACGTAGTGAACTAACTTTTTGGAGGTTCCACTGCCTAGTGCAGTTGGCAACCTACCCTCTCCTCCATCCAGGAGGCAGAGGTTCGAGGCCCCTTGGGGGCGGTTGGGACCCAAAGCTATGGATAGCTACTGGACTCCTCTAGTGCTAATCTAACTACCCCGCTAAGACTATAAAATATGGCAAAAAAAAAAAAAAAACTAACTTTTTGGGAAGATGGAGAATTATAATTTTTTTCGACGCGATAGCATATTTTGAAACCGTTGCATAATACCTTCATTATCAACGGTCAAATATAACTCTCAATGAAATAAACCAAGCAATTATTATTAATTTGTTGGCTAGTTTTTTGGGCTGGGTGTTCAAATATTTTTGGGTTAGGTGTTCAAATATTTTTTAGTTGGGTGTTCAAGAAAGGACAAACTAAAATTAAACTAAAAATAGTTCCTATATGCTTAACATTAATTATTTTTTTAGGTGTTGAAGTGACCACCTGGTCATTATGTAGAGCCGCCTCTGAATCGGTTGTAGGGCCTTTAGGCTTAGCTTCTCACTACTCTTTTTGCTTTTGAGAAGCTTGGCCACTACTCTAAATTAACTTTTCCATCACTTCTTTTTTTTTTTCACAATTTTCCCACAAGACACAAGTTTGAGTCCCCATAGCCCCTTATTGGTATGTGTTGATATCAGTGTGATGGAGTCCCATAAAGATAGTGGTGTGGTGGCAATATTCCCAACGGAGGTGACGAGGTATCATACTTGTAGTTCCATTTTGATAATCGGAAAAAAGAAAATAGAGGCCGGGGTTGAATGGGGGTAAATTGACAGAAACAATTTCAATCCTAATTGAAATTGTAGATGACACCACTTTCACGGGCCTGGTCGCTACCATTGATCGATGCTACAAGTTATGATCCCCCTCATAATGCACATGGTGGAGAGATGTGGGGGAGAGTGGAACAAAATGTCTACAGCAAAACTTCGTTACATAAAGCAAAAGGATTGGTTGCCAAACGCGTCCCAATCGATTGAATGGCAACATCCAACCAAAACTTTTTTTTAGCAGATTTCGCGGCTTCACACAGCACCACATGGTACCTATTCGGCACTAAAAAACTTCTCCCTGTTTAGTTACCCAGAAAAAATTTACACACACATACAATCTATGCCACAAATTGTGCACAGATTTCGTTAGAAATTTAAAGCGGGGTGGGTGCGAAGTAGTATTCCTGTTGAAAATTGGATGGCGGTGGGACCCATTTTTCTCCATTTCCCTCGAGTTCTGCTACACACACAGTAGATTTGTGCACAGATTTCATTATGGAGCCCACCACAAGTCCCACATAAATCATCCGAGCCGTTCATTAATATAAAATATTTTTTTCAAGGGTCCACGTAAAAAATAAGCTCAATCCAATAGTTATATGTGCTTCATCCAACCATCTAACTTTTTATTTAGATTTCTAGATAATGAAAAGTTATATAATTGGATCGAGTACCTATAGGTATCGGATTGAGCTTATTTTCCGCGGAGACCCTTGAAAAAATGTTTTGCATTTAATGAACCAAAAAGTCTACAGTTCCCGATCGGAATCCCGACGCCCCACTGGGCACGCTCCGGCCACCGGAAGGCCGATCCGATCCGTCCAATAATTCTAAAAAAAAAAAAACCTAGTGGCCCGATGCGAGAATAAACGGCATCCGTCGTGTATAAGTGATCGATCCAAGCACTCCATTTTTGGCCGATCCAAACACAAAAATGGAGTGCTTGGATCGGCCACTTACACATGTCGGATGCCGTTTATTCCCGCTTGGGCCTACTCGGTTTTTTTTATAGAATTTTTGAACGGCTCGGATTGGCCGTCCGATGGCCGGAGCGTGCCCGGAAGGGGGTCGAGATCCCGATCGGGAACTGTAGACTTGCTCTTAATGAACGGCTCGGATGATTTGTGTGAAATCTGTGGTGGGCCACAAAACGAAATCTGCTATCAGATCTGCTGTGTGGGTAGACTTTCTGTTTTCCCTCCGACCTTGCCGTGCGCTAGTGATTAATTGCCGGAGAAAAAAGCCCTAAAATCCCAAATCAAGGCCACGACTGTTACCATCGTCTCCCATCTCTCTCCGTCTCCGTCTCCCTCTTCAGCTTCCTCTCCCTCTCTCTCCGTCTGCCGATTTCAACGAAGATGAATCCTAGCCGACTACCGGCGATCCTCGCCGGCCGTGCCTCCCCACTTCCCTCGTCTCTCTTCTCTACCTCTCCTTTCTCCCCATCTCCTTCAAAGATCCGTCCCAGGTCTCCAAACCCTAGCCTTCTCCTTTCCTTTTCTCGTCGCCCTCTGCGTGCTGGGGTTTTTGTGCTCGGTTGCTGCAGCAGATTCTCTTCTAATCTAAGGTTCTATTGCCGGTTAGTTATAGGCGATTAATCACGTTGAAAGCGTCTCTAATCCGTTGCTGGAAGATACAGAATTATCTTTGCCCCTCATTATTGTCCGTGGTCTGAACCGCAACAACGCCGTCTTCAGAGGCTACCTCCGCGACGGCAGGAACGCGGTGGTCGGACCACGGAGAATACGGATAATTCTGTATCTTTCAGTATCGGACTGGTGACGCTTTCGACGTGAACGGATTTGCGGCGGCTCCGGCCATGCCCACCTACGTTGAAAGATTGAAACAGGTAAATGCAAGGTAATACTAAATCTGTCCGTATTTGTTTGTCGACATTCACTATTTCAAACTACTTACAAAGATGTGCATATTTTTCGATGCGAATCTCTAAACATATGTAATATGAATCTTATTTGCTCTCTTGAAAGTATTCTGAAGGACCTCACATGGACTCCATTAGTAAGTAAGTACATGTTAGACCGTATAAATTAGTGCTAAAGTAACCTTCCAACTTAATTTTTACCATGTGATTTATGGAAGTACCCGCAAATTACGCCAGCATGTGTGTGGTTCTCAAAAGTAAATACTATGAAGGAAGGAAAATAGGAAAACAGGACAAAGAAAAAACTTAGAAAGTCATGCTAACGATAGCATTTTAATGTTCCAATTCATTTGAATTTTCATGTTGTTACCTCCTCCGTCCCCAATTGCTGAACCCTTTTCTAAGAGATGTGAAAATGTTTGGATTAAAACATAATGTACCCGAGTAAATAATTTTCTAAACTTTGTTGCAACGATTGAAAGTTATCTGAATGACATATTTTGAATGTTTATGAGTAATTTTGTAGTAAACATACATTATTCTCTGGTCTGCGGATGTTGACACGGTACCAATTACCATATTCATATTTTTTGACTGTTTTTCTTTTTTCTTCCTTTCTTGTGCCATTGATCAGATGTGTTTTGGCGATGATAAACGGAAAGAAAAAAAAATTCTTTGACAATTGACACTAGAGGTCATTTAGTCTGTATTTGCTTTGTATAAGAATCAAGAAATTGGTATCGAGGATGCAATTGCATAATTTGAATGAAATGCAAAGTTCTTGGTCTAAGTGGTGCATTTCTACATGCTTGAATACTGTTTGACTGTTTGTTCTTTCTTGAATTTGAAAATGGATTAGCAAGCCTAATAATGAGTTAAATATGCATGTAATCTTTTCGATATTTATAGGAGTGGTAATTGTATTGTAAAATCTAATCTGAAATTGAATGCTCCTTGATGGCGTTTCTTTGGTCTGGTTCTGAAATGAAACATACTGGGGCCAAGGTGAAATGTGAGTATGTGTGTAGTCCTAAGGAGGAAGGTGGTCTTGGCTTTAGGAGGGTTAAGGAATGGAACAAAGCTACCATGCTAAGGCACCTTTGGGCCCTTTGTAAGAATGCTGACACCCTTGTCAAGTGGGTACACACATACATCATTAAACATCAGAGTCTATGGAGTATGGATATCCCTAGATATTCTTCTTGGACGATAAGAAAGATTTTTGGATTGAGGAATATTGGGCAGCCTCTAATCCAATACAGAGTGGAGAATGGACAGTCAACATTCCTTTGGATTGATAACTGGCACCCCTTAGGGCCATGGTACAAGAGGTTTGGAGAGAATGTGGTCTATAATCTTGGTACTTCTTTAACTGCTAAAGTGTCTTTGATAATCCATCAAGGTCAGTGGAGATGGCCAAGATCCCGCAATAGAATAACCCAATCAATTATCAACCAAACCCCTGCAACATTACTTCCTGACTGTACTTCTGAGGATTTGGTGATTTGGCTTCCTAGCTCTACTGGTGTCTATAAAGCTAGGTCTGCTTGGGAGGCTGTGAGGACTAAATTTCCTGTGCAGCCTTGGACAACAGTGGTTTGGTTCAAAAAGAATGTTCCACGCTGGGCTTTCATTCTTTGGCTAGCTGCTCAAGAGAAGCTGAGTACTAGGGACAGATTACGTAAATGGAGAACGACTGCGGATGAAATCTGTCCTTTATGTTGCAAAGAAAAGGAAACTCACAAGCATCTATTCTTTGGTTGCTCTTTTTCCAAATCTGTGTGGTCTGTAGTATGGAGTAAATCCTCATCTGTTTGTGTGCCTGTATCTCTGGTTGATTTGCTGGATTGGTTTGCCCAAGCAGTCAAAGGGGAGAGCTTCAAGTGCAGAATTATGAAATGTTCCTTGGCAGCTGCAGTGTATCTCATCTGGAGGGAGAGAAACTTACGAGTGTTTCAACAGAAAATGATGGCTAGTGATGAAGTTGCTCGAAATGCTATTAACTCCACAAGGGACTTTCTCAATTCCGTGAGAAGAGTAAAGTCATCCACGGAGAATAAAGGTTTTGTGTGCCGAATGGGGACTTGCTGATCAATACATTCTTAAGTAATTCTTTTTTTTTTTTTGCTTTGGAGTAGCCTCCTTTTATGAGGAGTGGTGTTGGTAATGTCCATGTATAGGTTTTGGTTTTGCTGTTGCTGTTACTTTTTCATTGTAATTCTTCCAAGGAGTATAGCTGTATAGTCAGGATAGTATCCTTTGACTTTGTTTTGTTTTGTTTTGTTGGGACTTAATAAAAGGATCCGTACTTATCTCAAAAAAAAAATAAAATTTTCTAATCTGACTAATCATGCATGGTTTTTATTGTGATCCTTGAATTATTGTTTGTCATCTAAATTTTTTTTGGTATGTTCCATGATAATTATCTTTGGACTTTTAATTCGTCTATTATTTTTTATTTTATCTAACATTGTTGTAGGATTCAACAATGTTACAATCACACGTAAAACACTATGGTGCAATGAATAAAAAGACAAAATAAAAGACAGTAAAATATAAAATCAACGGATTAATTTGGGTATGAATCTAAATGTTTTTTGGTTTTCTCTTTAGTCTTAGGCATTTATTTTTTGGATTAATTATGAGGTTTGGTGGTGTATGGGTTTTAGATTTTGGTGTGTTTTCCTTTGTCCCTGTTATTTAGTTGGCGTATGTCTTCTTAGATTTTTGGTCTTGGATGGAGCTTATCGTTTTGTGCCCTTGGTCCGTTTCATCCTCGTGTTCTTCTTTCAAATATTAATACTAAATTTCTTTTGCTGAGTAAAAGAAAAACATGGCTACATTTGTAGCTTTGATCCACTAGTCTTCCAAAATAGATAAATATTTTGTGATAAACAAAAGTCAAAAAGTCATGAACAAACAAATTGGGACAAATGAAATATCATGTAATACGATTTCAAAACACATCTACATTGAAAAAAATGGGTTGCGACCAAGTCTCTTAATATATTTTTCAAACTAAATTTGTTTCAAAATCATATCAAACAGTATAAGATCGACATTATATTTTACAATAATTATGTTCTTGCCAAGGTCTAAAGGATGAACGGCCCGATCATCAATGTAAGCCTATATTGTAATTACTGAATGGAGTGGATGCTAAGCTGAGTGTGGTCGTTAGAGATTGGAAGGGGGGTTTGACAGATGGTGTGGTTGGTGCAGCGAAGGTGGTCTCTCCAATCCAAGGTGAGGTCCTAGCAATTCGGAAAGCGTGTGGGATGGTGAAAGATTTAGGTCTGGACAGAGTGAAGATTGAATAGAATTACCAGCTTGCTGTAAAACTCAGTGTCTCTAAATTAGTCCCTCCGTGGGATATCGCGACCATTGTTTGAGATATTAGACAGTTTAGAGAGGAGTTGGGGGTGACTTCTGCCCGAGCAAGATGGAAGGCAAATCAACTGGCTCATGTCGTGGCAACAAAAGCGCTGAGAGGTTACCTGTCTCGTGGGTGGCTTCCCCACCTGGTTTTTATTTCCTCTGTTCTAGCTAGGTATTTTCTTTCTTGTAAGTCCTGATGGGCACTGATTTGATTATCAAAAAAAAAAAGAAGCAGTTTAGGAATCTTATCAAAAGCATTATCGTCCAATGATGCATGCCTATATATGTACACATACATTGTAGATTGAACTTTTGGCCCGTTACTTTTGATGCTAGAGTTTATAAAACTACTCTGCCATGTCCCTATGTGTGCTTCTAGTGTGTGCTTGGCATATCCCTCCCCAAAAGATAAAATCTAATGAACATGCCACACGGTGTGTGCCATGCTGGTGTGTCACGTGTCCCCCAGTGTGTCCAACATGGTATTCGGCTAAGGCAAGAGAAGTTGTTCAGTTAATTCCAAGATATAGAATCATTAGCTCTTTGCAATTGGCAGAGTCTCGAGGTTATCCCAACTTTTCAACCAGTCTGATAAAACAATTTTTGAATATTTTGCTTCACAATTTGAGCAATATACAACGAACGAATCCGGTATGATTGAAACCCGGGAAAAAACAAAAAAACTGAAAACTGGATGGCACCGGACAAAAATAAAACTGGACAGGAATTCATTCCTCGAAGTACAGAGACTCGAGGCCATCAAATCACAATGATTTACAGTAATGATTCTCACATACATGTTTTTTCACACACTTGCACATACATTTTTGTAGGATTTATATCAGGGTCTCACAAAATGATCTGAACCGCTCATCTTTTTTAAAATATTTTTTGGAGGATTCCTGTAAAAAATTAGCTGTAACGGATATCGGTTAGGGCTTTCTCAGAAATTGTAGGACGAATCATTCTGTTTTGCCCTACGAATTCTAAGAAAGCCTTTACCGATATCCGTTGGAACTGATTTTTTTACAGGAATCCTTCAAAAAATATTTTTAAAAAAGATAAGCTATTCGGATCATTTTGTGAGATTCCGATATGAGCCCCACAAAAATATATGTGTAAAATATGTGCACAAATATATGTGCAAGTAGCATGGTTGATTGCCATGTGAGTACAATTTAAGCCGTGAAGGGCACATTCTGGGAAATGAGAAAGTGAAAACCATGGCCGAAAATACCACCGAACATGGCATCTTACATCTTTGATACCCCACTTGGCCCAAAGTGACTTTTTATTCGTCTGGCACTTGGCTAGTTGTGAGGGATGGACCCAACTCGCTCAATTATTTATCCTTTTTACACATTGGAAAGAAGGAATATTAAAATGGGCTAACATTATGTGTATTCGTCTGGAAATATTATTCTCAGCACCACATATTCATCTCCAGTTGAATTTTATCGCACTAACGTAAGGCATTTGGGTTGGTTTGTCAATTAGTGTCAAATTTAAACGTTACAACCTTCACATCACATTTGGCATCTTCCATTGGAGATGCTCTTAGGCTAAAACTAACATCTACATCACATTTGGCATCTCCCATTAGAGATGCTTAAGCTAACCTGGGAGATGCTTTTAGGCTAAAGCTAAGATTTCCTTGTGTGCTACGAACATGTAAGAGTATGTTTATTCCCGCCAAACAAGTATGGAAAATCGAATTCAAGCATTGAACGAGGAGCTCCATTCAGCCAACCACTTGTCCACTTGGTGGTTTTCCGTACATATTCTCAATCATGCCTTCGTGTGCCCACTTTTTTCTTTATAATCAAACCAATCAATTTGGGTCGGCTACATAAATATTTTTTCTTCATGGAGCTGACAAATAAAAGTGTTCGGCGACACACACTCACATCTTTGCAACGCGTGTGCACTCCACAAAAGATGTGAGTAAATGATACGGTGGGTGTGGATACCACCAAATACGTGAGTAGGTGTGTAAATATCAAAGATGTAGAATAATAAATAGATGTATATTCCACAAAATACGTGAGTTGGTGTGTAAGTAGCAAATATATAAAATTAGAAATGGATGTCCATATTCTGACTGGACAAATATGGTTACTGCTAATGCATATATATCAATGTCAAACTAATCTATTTCATAAGTGATTGTTGTATATATTGAGATCTATACAATGAACGACTTAGATCGTTAAACACGGTAATGACGAGTTTGATTTGGAATTACATGAGAAATCGAGGATCTTAATTGATTCATTTTTTGTCGTGTGTGCTCGTGGTTGACTCGTCGTCAAACTTGTTTATTTAACCTTTAATCCATTCTAACGACAGATCGAGTTTGAGACAAACCATTTATTTTAAGCAGCAGCCCTAATATTTTAATTTCCTTGGCCGGCACGCAATCTCAAAACAGCACATGGGAAGGAGTAGCAACTTATCTACTGATTAGATAAAAAGAATTTTCCTTTTACAATTTGCACAATCTTTTCTGTCGTTTATTCGTCACATGATGATGTCGACAAGTGTACTACTCCATCTATCGATCCGGATTTGTTTGTTCTCTTTTGAACTTTTTTAAAGTGTTTGACCTTTAAATAATTATTTATAATTTTCAATTCGTAATATTTTTAATATGTAATATGAATTTTATTTGGAAGATCTCATTTAGTTTTATTATACAAAATATTCAAATCATAAAAAATATTATAAAATGTAAGATATAAATATATTTTTGAAAGACACGGATTTCAACAATTGGACGAACAAATTGGAACGGAGAGAGTACCATTTTCCAGTTTCTTATTGATTATTCTACTTCACAGTTTTGTTCACTAGGACCTTGTTCTTTTGGGGGACTCAAATCCCGGGGCACGATCTCTAATAAACTTTCTCTATCTATTTTTCTCTACTCATTACTTTAAAAATCTCCATTTTTTATTTTTTTATCAGCTAAAAACCTCTCTCAAAACCCCCCATGAACAAGAAGTAGAAGATACACAATTTTCGAAAAAATAAATAAAATACTTATGTGTATAACGTATTAGTTTTTGCACCACATTCAAAGCCTCAATTAATTTTTTAGACTACTGTAGAATAATTTTAAAGTATCACACACAAAATATATCATACGTATTTATGTTTTCTAGTCATTGACTAACTTTAGGGGACCGAGGATGTCTACACTAAGTTTGTTGACACATATTTATTGCACATAAATTGTACACATATTTTTGTGTGGGGCCTACTATGGGTCCACATGGAGAATCTGAGCCGTTCATTAAATGTAAAATACTTTTTCAAAGGCCCCTAATGAAAAATCAGTTCAATCTGATACCTATAAATACTCAATTCAATCATCTAACCTTTCATTCGGATTTCAGCATAATAAAAATTTAAAGCATATCTTGATTCGGGAAAATATATTCTATACCTCTCGGTCAAGGTTACGACCTCATAGTGCCCTAAGACTTTTCTCTATCATACATTGCTGTAGGGTTCGAGGAACTATACAGATTGCACCATAATGTGTGGTGAAGAAGAGTCATGTAGCGTGGCCTTGTTCGCTTTGGGCTTTTAAAATTTTTGAACATGGTCTCTAATTAAATCTCTCTCTCTCTCTCTCTCTCTCTCTCTACTAGTCATTCTCAAAATTTTCCTGAAAACCCAACAGAATAGGGCTATGTGGGGAACGTGCTCGAGGGCAATGAATAATTAGAGCCTGTTCCAAAACACCTTCTTAAAAAATAAGTACTTATTTCATATTTTCAAACTCAAAAATAATGTAAATGAAAAATAACTTTCAAATTTTTTTTTGTATCGTATTAAAGATCTCAATGATATTTTTCAAACAAGAACCATATTATATATTTTTAAATTTCAATAAACTCATCATTTTTTAGTTTAAAATTGTCTTTCTTAAAAAATAATTACTTATTTCGCTTTCCGAAACGGCACCTTAATTACTCCCACTTCGAGCCATCCCTTTCGCGCCACATACCCGACTTGTCTTTTGCATATCGTGGTCTCTATCGTCAGCCGGACTCTTGGGCACCACGTCATCTGACGGCCACGGATTCCACACTCCCACTGACTCTCTCTCCTCATCCCATTCCACACGGGACATTTTGTCTGTTGTCAAACAAAACTTTAAACATCTACTAACATAGTACAAAAAAAATCACCCCGGCAATCCATACTTGTCTGGATAACCAATGTGCAGGTGCCACGCATCAAATTTGAAGACCTGATGTATGAAAGTTCCAAAAAGCAAATCATATGGTCTCCTCTTAACTTGGGTTAACCATCTTCTTTCTTTAGTTTCTTTTCGGTACTGTCTATTTACAAGGCGGTTTTGGAGACTCCTAAAAAAATCTCTAAAAAAATCTTCCAAATCTTAATTTCATACTCCTTCCGTCTAAATTTACTTGTCCCAGTTCGATTCTAATTAGATTAAAAAATTAGTTATATCTTTAAAGTATTAATGAATTTTATATCCAATATGGATCTTGTTTGATAGATCACGATTTGTTCTATAATTTAATGTTTTCAAAATCACCTAAAATATTATAAATTACAAGATATAATTAATTGAAAAGTAGCACGAACTTCAAAAAATGACAATTAAATTAAGGCGGATGGAGTAGTTCCTGATCAAATTTTGATGATCCGAGTCGCTCAATGTGTTCAGAATGTAATTTTAAGGGTGCTCGCAAGAAATTGGCAAAAAAATAATCGGGAATGACTTGATTTGAGCAGTTTTTTATTGAACTGTTCAATAAAATTCAATCGAAAACTTGGGGATGATTTTTTTAGGGGTTCTCGGAACCGCCCCAGTCTATATGTATTAAAAATATATATAAAAATTAAGCGCTTTAATTTTCAATCTGTTTGAACAGGTACAAAGATTTTATTTTTCTAATTATTTTATCCATAAAGGTCACAATTAATTTTTAGTTTTAGAGCTCTCATATGAGAGCCCCCTAAAATCAAATAAAGAGCAAATACTTAATTATGAGAGTTCTAAAGTCAAAATTAATTATGACCCTCTAGGATAAAATGATTAAAAAAAAGATTTTCGCACTGATTCAAACGTATTGAAAATTAGAGCACTTCAATTTGTTAGGCTGTTTATATATTAAAAAATAGTTAAAAATAAATACTCTAATTTTCAATTCGTGTGAATCGGTACGAAAATCTTATTTTTTTTAACATTTTATTGTAAAGAATCATAATTAGTTTTCTACTCCAAGACTCTCATAATTCAGTATGTGTTCTTCATTTGGTTTTGGAGCTCTCTTAGGGCTCTCATATGAGAGTCATAGAACCAAAAATAAATCATAATTCTTTAGAATAAAATGATCAGTAAACACCTCTGCACCGGTTCAAACAAATTAAAAATTGAGCACTAAATTTTTTAATATAAGAAATGATATTGGTATCGACCAATATCATACCGACTGCTGCGCCGGGCCATCTTCGGTCACCAGACTGCCGATCCAAGCTGTCCAAAAAATTTAAAAATAAAAATCGAATGGGTCTACGCGCAAATCAAAGGCATCCGACGTGTTTAGTTTCTCAATCTAAACACCCCATTTTTTTGTATATACATGTCGGATGTGGTGTTTAGATCAAATACTTACACACGTTGAATGCCTTTGATTCCCGTGTGACCCCACTAGAGTTTTTTTTTAGAATTTTTGAACTGTTTAAATCGGCCGTCCAGTGGCCAGAAACCGTCCGGCGCGGCCGTCGGTACGGATAGTAGGACTCTCTCTCTCTATATTTTATGGGTAAATTGAGTAGAAGGACATAATCTAGGGGTTTATGCCACAATTAGTCCATTTACTTTTTCTCTTAAAGTCTTTAGGACAATTGACACTCAGTCTCTCAAAAATACCCTCCGACGTATCTGTTCATTTTTAGTGTATCTGTTCATTTTTTAATTTTTTTTATTTTGACCGTTGACTAGCGTTGACCGGCATTAATTGGTGTATCTGTTCATTTTTGTTGTACTGTTGATTTTTTATTTTTACTTCCACCACCCAACCACCATCACCGCCACAATGCCGCCACAACCTTCGCTTCCACCACCACGCCACCACCTCCACCACCACCACCACCACCACCATGCCACCAAACCCTCCATTTCCACCATCACGTCGCCGCCGCCACCTCCATCTTGTCAACCACCACTTTCACCGCCATCACCACCGCCACCGCCACCACGCCACCGCAATCTCTACTTCCACCATCACTTCTACCACGACTCCATCACCACCACGCCACCTCCACCACCACCACCATTACCACTACCACCACTTCCACCACCACTCTATCACCACCATGCCATCACCTCTATCACTCAACCACCACCACCGCTACGACGCCACCGCCGCAACCTCCACTTCCACCGCTACCATGCCACCACTACAACACCACCACGCCAACACCTTCACCACTCAACCACCAATTTCACCACCACGACGCCGCCACCACCACCACTATGCCACCACAACCTACACATCCACCACCATCTCCACTGACACTCCATCACCACCACCACTCAACCACTATTTCCACCACAACCACTATGCCGTTGCCGCCACAACCTCCACTTCCACCACCACCACCATGCCACCGCTCTATCACCACCACGTCACCACCTCCACCACCACCTTCACCACTCAACCACCACGACGCTGTCACCACCACCACAACCTCCACTTCTACCACCACTCCACCACCACCACCACTACCACTTCCACCACACCCCCCATCCCCTCAGCACCTCCATAACCATTCCACCACCACCACCGCTCCAGTTCCACAATCATGTTCACCACCACCACCACCACCACCACCACCACCACCACTTCACCGCTACCGCCACAATATAAAACAGATATAGATATACCAGATGCAGATACACTATATATATATATATATATATATATATATATATATATATATATATATAGCAGATGTACCAAAACAAATAAAAATATACCAAATCTACTAACAATATCTGCTAGGGTTTGTTCCAACTTCTCTCTTGCAAAATTGGAGAGAAAAATATTTTTCGTTTTTTGGACGGCGGTTGACAGTACGTAGGAGTTTAATTGATGAGTGTTTTTAATACGTCAAGTGTTTATATTGTATTTCGTTAAGGTCAGGCGTCTATGTCTACCACCACAACTACCATGTCTACCACCACAACTCCACAGCCACCGCCAGTATCACAACAAAGTCTTTTTTTTTTCTTAAAACAAAACAGATACAGGTATACCTGATACAGATACACCAAAACAGATATAATAGATATACCGCAACAGATACACTAACACAAAACAGATATAGTTATTTCAATAGCATATGTACCAAAATAGATACAAATATACTAACAATAAATACAAAAAAATAAATATAAATATATCAAAATATCTACACCAATATAATACAAAACAGATAGAGATATACTAAGGATATCCACAATACTATAATCAAAAATTGATAATCAAAAATTGCCACATCAGCTTTTGATTATTCATTTAAGAGATTGCTAAGGTTAGCATTGTAAATATCTACAATGGCATAATCAAAATTAGATAACCAAAACTTATCACATCATCTTTTCAAAGTACAAAAAATTAAAAACTGTGAATAGTAGAAAATAGTTTTCCTAAAAATAGTTTTGAAATTAATAAAAACTATATACTAGAAATAGAAAATAGTTTTTGAAACTTTTTTTTTTTGAAAAAAACTGTTTTCTAATTAAAAAAATTAGTAAAATTTTTATTTTCAAAGATATTGTTCAAAAAGAAAGTGAGAGAGGAAAATGTGAGAGAGATAGAATATTTTTGTGTAATGATTGATGTATTTGATTGAGAATATGTAGCGTCTATTAAATTTAGTTATTCTCAAAAGGTTGCTAGTTTTAGTTATTCAAAGTTTAAAATTTGATTATTGCTAAGGAGGTTGTTAAATTTGATTATAGTATTGTGAGCCATATTTTGCACAAATATTATTAACTTAAAAACATTTTACTTTTGATTATAGCATTGTGGATACTCTAATACACCAAAACAGATACACCAATACAAAACAGATACAGATATATCAATATCAGACATACCAAAACAGATTCACAACCTCTACTTCCACCACCACCTTTACCACCACAACCTCCACTTAAAATAAAAATATATCAACAACAGATACACAAAAAATGAACAGATACACCGGTCAATGTCAACGCCGGTTAACGGTCAAAAAAATAAAAAAATCAACAGATACACAAAAAATGAACAGATACACCAGTCAACGTCAACGCCGGTTAACGGTCAAAAAAATAAAAAAATGAACAGATACACAAAAATGAACAGATACACCGGTCAACGTCAACGCCGATTAACGATCAAAAAAAATAAAAAAATCAACAAATATACAAAAAATGAACAGATACACCAGTCAACGTCAACGCCGGTTAACGGTCAAAAAAATAAAAAAATCAATAGATACACAAAAAAAGAACAGATACACCGGTCAACATCAGTCAACGCCAGTCAACGGTAAAAAAAAAAACCAACAGATATACCACAAGTGAACAGATACACCAGTCAACGCCGGTCAACGGTCAAAATAAAAAAATTAAAAAAAAGACACTTTTTTGTTAGCCAAATAAGGCCCTTGTCTTATTAAAGTCAATGTAAATGAAAAAGATGTTTTTTTATGTTAGTTAAATAAGGCCCTTGTCTCATTAAAGACAATTTAGTCTTTTCACGGACCTTAAACTCCAAAATATTTTTATTAATGGACTTTACACATCACTGAAACTTAAGCTGGACTAAATCTGATTTGGGACTTCTTCTTTTGGACTTTAGACCAATTTGTTGATATTTTATATATATATATATATATATATATATGTGTGTGTGTGTGTGTAAACAGTACCTAACCCAAGTTAAGAGGGGACCACATCATCTCTTTCTCCGAGGAACAAAATTACATCACGGTCATGATAAAAAATAAAAAAAAAATTACATCACGGTCTCAAATTTGATGCGTGGCGCCTGCACATTGGTTATCCGGACAATTATAGATTGCCGGGTGATCCAGAGGGAATTTATTCTCCATATTGTATACTTATAAATACAAGCACCTTCAAAATCGTTCAGTACTCACATCATTCAAATTCTGACATACCCAGAAACCATTTCTCTCCCACGAGCCAAACGCACTACAAAGATGGAGTTTTTGAGATCAACGAAGATGGGTATGTCGTTCTTGCACTCTCACTCTCACTCATATTCATCACTCATGTACACTCCCAGTAGTTTCCTCCTCCAACCCACTTTCCTTCGTCGGTTTTCTGGTTCATTGCACCTGGTTTTGGTGCTTTTTCTCTCCATCACATGGGTATGTTGGAAAATCATGAGAATGAATACTCCCAGTGAAGGGCCAAGACGGAGTGATAATAGGAGCGCAAGATTTTCCTACTACAATCAAGCTCTGTTTTGTTGTTTGGGTCTTTCGCTTTTTAACCTCGCTCTGTGGTTATTAAATTACTTTTCTTGGTACAGAAATGGTTGGTCTGATGAAAAGATTGTAACCCTTTCGGATTTTGGACTCAGAACTCTTGCTTGGTTGGCAATCTCTGTTTATTTGCACACCCATTGCAAGAATTCAGGTGGGCCAAGGTTCCCAATTTTATTGAGAGTCTGGTGGGGATTTTACTTCTCCATGTCTTGTTGTTTCCTTGTTGTAGACTTACTTTATAATGAAAATGATCAATCTTTACCAGCTCCATTGTTGGTATCTGATATCATTTCAGCTGTTATGGGTTTTTGGTTCTGTTTAGTGGGGTTTTTGGGGAAGAAGGAAAGTGAAGATAACTTTCTTCAAGAACCCCTTTTGAATGGTACCAGTACAAGTAATGGTACAGAGTCGAAGAAGTCTAGTGGGGGTGAAATAGTTTGCCCCTTTACCAAAGCTAGTCTTCTTAGCATCCTTAGTTTCTCTTGGGTGGGTCCTTTGATTGGCGCTGGTAACAAGAAAGCATTAGACCTTGCCGATGTTCCTCAACTCATCGGTGTTGACAGTGTTATAGGGGCCTTTCCAATTTTTAGAAGTAAGCTAGAGTCTGATAGTGGTAGTGGAAGTAGAATTACCACATTTAAGCTTGTCAAGGCACTGATCTTCGCAACAAAATGGGAAGTTCTATTAACGGTTTTTTTAGCGCTAATATACACACTAGCGTCTTATGTTGGTCCCTACCTCATTGACTCCTTTGTTCAGTACCTCAACGGAAATCGAGCCTTCGAAAACCAAGGGTACGTCTTGGTTTCTGCATTCTTCATTGCGAAGCTCATTGAGTGTTTGTCGCAGAGGCACTGGTACTTTAGGTTGCAACAGGCTGGAATTAGGGCTAGGGCAGTGTTGGTTGCCATGATTTACAATAAAGGCTTAAGCATTTCATGCCAATCAAAGCAGGGTCAAACGAGTGGGGAAATCATTAATTTGATGTCTATTGATGCTCAGAGGGTTTCAGACTTTAGTTGGTACATGCACGATGTGTGGCTCGTCATACTCCAAGTTGGCCTGGCCTTGTTGATCTTGTACAAGAATCTTGGGCTTGCTTCCATAGCTGCATTAGTCACTACTGTTGCAGTGATGGCGGCAAATGTTCCGCTTGGGAAGTTGCAAAGAAGCTTCAGGAGAAGATAATGAAATCAAAGGATACAAGGATGAAGGCAACGTCTGAAATCTTGAGGAACATGAGGATCCTCAAGCTTCAAGCATGGGAGATGAAGTTTTTGTCAAAAGTTACCAGAAATCAGGAAAACGGAAACGGGATGGTTGAGAAAATTCGGTTACACGGGTGCTTTGACCTCTTTTGTCTTCTGGGGAGCACCTTCTTTCGTGTCTGGCACCACTTTCGGTGCCTGTTTGCTTCTAGGAATTCCCCTTGAGTCTGGGAAGATTTTAATCCGCTCTAGCAACCTTTAGAATACTTCAACAGCCTATCTATAATCTTCCTGATACAATCTCAATGATAGCTCAAATGAAAGTTTCCCTTGATCGAATAGCCTCATTTCTCCGTCTTGACGACTTGCAAAGTGAAGTTGTAGAGAAGCTTCCGATAGGTAGCTCTGACACTGCAATTGAGGTAGTTGATGGGAATTTCTCATGGGATGTATCTTCACCTGATCCAACATTGAAAGATATAAACATCAGCGTGTCTCATGGTATGAAGGTTGCTGTTTGTGGCACCGTAGGATCAGGAAAGTCAAGCTTTCTCTCCTGTATCTTGGGAGAAGTGCCCAAACTATCAGGGACTATTAAGCTTTGCGGGGCAAAGGCATATGTTGCTCAGTCACCCTGGATACAGAGTGGGAAGATAGAAGAGAATATACTGTTTGGAGAGGAGATGGACAGAGAAAGGTATGAGAAAGTCCTTGAAGCATGCTCTTTGAAGAAAGACCTGGAAATTCTCTCATTTGGCGATCAGACCAGTCATAGGTGAGAGGGGAATCAATTTAAGTGGGGGTCAAAAGCAGAGAATACAGATTGCACGCTCTTTATACCAAGATGCAGATATTTACCTATTTGACGATCCGTTTAGTGCTGTGGATGCTCATACGGGAAGCCATCTCTTTAAGGTGACTGTGAAATATGTTTTTTGCTTCTTTTTCGATGTAATTTTATGATAGTCAATTTAATTGTATATGGATGTTACTTTAGGCTACGGGTTTTCACTGAAGCATTTTGCTTATACAGGAATGCTTATTGGGTCATTTTGGTGCAAAAAACCGTTATTTATGTTACTCATCAAATGGAGTTCTTACCTGCTGCGGATCTCATTTTGGTGAGCCATTCGTGTCTTGTTTCTTCTATAGTTCTCTGTCTTTGACATTTCTTGCTAAAAAAGAACATAATATTCAAGGATTAAGTCATTGCTAGTTTTTCCCCCTTAACAAAGTGATCAATTCAAATTCGCTTTTATCGAATAAATGAAATAGATACAATACCACTGGTTTAATTTAAGACCTTGTGGGATGTTTTTTTTCCTTTGTCATTAGGTCTTGAAAGATGGACGGATTACTCAAGCTGGGAAATACAATGACATCCTCAATTCAGGGAGTGATTTTATGGAACTTGTGGGCGCGCATAAGGCAGCTTTATCAGCACTAGATTCCACAGTGGCTGGCTCAATATCAGACAAATCGACCATCAAGGAAGAGAATGGTAGCACATGTGGTGTTCAGAAGTCCACGAAGAAAGAGGAAGCTGCGAACGGCCAAAATAGAACAGTTGGACAAAAAGGACAGCTAGTTCAAGAAGAAGAAAGGGAGAAAGGAAGAGTTGGTCTTTCGGTCTACTGGAAAATACATACAATAGCGTACGGAGGAGCTCTTGTGCCTTTCATATTGTTGTCACAAGTTTTATTTCAGATACTTCAAATAGGAAGCAACTATTGGATGGCTTGGGCTACTCCAGTATCAAAGGAAGTGAAACCTCCAGTCGGGGTTCTACTCTCATAATCGTCTATGTGGCTCTGGCGATTGGAAGTGCTTTCTGCATTCTTTTTAGAGCCTTGTTTCTGACAACTGCTGGGTATAAGACTGCCACTATACTCTCAACAAAATGCATTCGTGCATTTTCCGTGCTCCCATGTCATTTTTTGATTCCACCCCAAGTGGACGAATCTTAAATAGGGTGAGTGTTTTCTGTCTACTTGGTTGCCTCTGCCATTATCCTAATCATGGTTGTTGCCTCAACATAAAAATTTTGTTTAATCAATGTGTTTTCCTCTTTTAGGCGTCTACGGACCAAAGTGTAGTGGATTTGAAGATGCCAATGATCGTTGGGGCATTTGCATTCGCAATGATACAGCTACTGGTATTATAGGGGTAATGTCACAGGTTGCATGGCAGGTGTTCATCGTATTTATCCCGTGATTGCCACCTGCATTTGGTTACAGGTAGTTATTGTAAATTCTTACCAAACCGCGGTGCTAGTGAAGTCCTCGCAACATTAATTTCAAAATCTGCTTTTTTCCCACAGATTTCAGTATGGAAGACTTAAAATTTTATTTAAACATTATGTTTTTTGAGTTACTTAGTCTATTTTTCATCTAAAGTATTCAAACATTTACTTAGTTTGATTATTTAATTGGTAGGTAAAATGTTGATGTTCTTCTAGAAGTCGATATCCTGTAATGTTGCGTTTGAAAAAACTAAGAGAAAGAATTGTCAAACCTTGAAAGTCTCTTGGATGTAGTGATTTCATTTTATGTAGTTCTGTTTTGTGTAGAAAGTGGTGGTTTCTTTTTCCAACTCTTACCTCGATTAAATTATACTAGTCTGATTTTCAGAGCTATACAGTCACGAATGTTATATGCTGCAAACTTTAATATTCTTTTACTTTGTTGCAGCAATATTACATACCGTCAGCGCGAGAACTGGCACGATTGGGTGGTGTATGCAAAGCTCCAGTTATCCAGCATTTGCTGAAACCATGTCAGGATCAATTACCATTAGGAGCTTTGATCAGGAATTGCGATTCAAGGAGTTGAGTATGAAACTGATAGATGGGCTTTCTCGGCCAAATTTTTACACTGCTGCTGTGATGGAGTGGCTTTGCTTCCGCTTGGATATGTTATCTTCTAGTACCTTTGCCTTATCTTTGGTTTTCTTGATCTCCATTCCAACAGGAACAATTGATCCAAGTAATGAGTCTTTTGTTTTCTTTCTTTAGTGTCTATTTTACTTTGGCACCTTGTGTTCAAAAGTTTGATGATCTGTCTTTTGTTTCTTCATTTGTAGGTATTGCAGGGTTAGCAGTTACGTACGGGCTTAATCTGAAACATGTTACAGGGCGTGGGTCATTTGGAATCTTTGCAATATGGAGAATAAAATGATATCAGTTGAAAGGATACTTCAATACACTTCTATCCCAAGTGAGCCTCCACTTGTTATTGAAGAAAATAGGCCAGATGGTCAATGGCCAGCTCATGGAGAAGTTGTTATCCAAGATCTGGAGGTATCCTTTACAAAATCTGATCTTCTTACATTTTTTTCTGGATCATGGATGTGTTGAGAGTAAAGAAAAGGGAGAAGGAAACACACAGAATTCAAAAATCCCTGTTATTTACTGTCCACCTATGTGACATTTACTTGGCTACTTTTTATTGTTCCTGAACATATTTAGTTTTATTTCCTTTCCGCATACTGTGTTTAAAATATGTCACCGAGTATTTAATGCAATATGTTGTACTGTTACACATGATGGCCTTCTTACCAGTCTGCCTCCTTTCTCTTGATGGTTTCTACAGTAAACTCGAATTTCTAAGTATGATTCCAAATGTGTCTAACTAAATGTGAGACTTGTATTCAATGCACTTGCTCAAGTGTCTGATAAGGGGTACTTCTGTTATTTAGAAGAGTCCAGTACATAGCCCTCCACAGATTGGACATCGGAAGATAGCCTTTGCTGCCAATTTTTTACTTGTGTGTTGGAGTATTTTTTGATGTTGCCACATATGCATGTAGGTCCGATACGCCCCACATATGCCACTTGTATTGAGAGGCCTTACATGCACTTTCCGCAGAGGAATGAAGACAGGAATTGTAGGGAGGACAGGCAGTGGTAATCAACCCTCATACAGACACTCTTCCGCATTGTTGAACCTGCTGCTGGTCAAATTCAGATAGACGGTATCAACATTTCCTCGATTGGGCTCCATGATTTACGATCTAGATTAAGCATCATTCCTCAGGATCCAACCATGTTTGAGGGGACGGTGCGAACCAACCTGGACCCACTGGAAGAGTACACAGATGAACATATTTGGGAGGTGGGTTGATCTCCTGCATTTGGTTTCTATGTATCATATGTCGAGAAATATGTGCTTTTCTTGTTTGGATGAAATTGTGAATACCTTTTTTAATTTCTTTAGGCTCTTGATAAGTGCCAACTTGGAGACGAAGTCAGGAAGAAGGAAGGCAAGCTTGATTCAGCAGGTTTTATTCATCCACTATTCCAACATAATCAAAGGGAAAAAAATTACAACACAGATCCAAAAATCCTCGGAGTCTAGAACGCTTTTCATTCCAAATGGGGGTCATGCTCCAACGGGAATGAATGCAATGCTCTCTCACTGCATTTTGGGCAAAGAATTTTTGCAATGTACAGCATTACTGTTAACGAGATGTTACTTACCCCTGGCTTTCTCTTTTCTCCTTCTTGCAGTTACAGAGAATGGGGAGAATGGAGTATGGGTCAGCGGCAGCTGGTTTGCCTCGGGCGGGTGCTACTCAAGAAAAGCAAGGTTTTGGTGCTTGACGAAGCCACCGCATCAGTGGACACAGCCACTGACAATCTCATACAGCAAACGCTGAAGCAACATTTCTCCGATTGTACAGTGATAACCATTGCACATAGGATTACGTCTGTTGTTGATAGCGACATGTTCTGCTGTTAGATAATGGTTAGTGTTACCGTAATCATCTTCCCCCGAATTAAGGAATGTCAATCCAATATCTTGTTAATTTTCTTTTTTCCTTCTTGGTGCAGGACTGATTGAGGAATATGACACACCCACAAAGTTGCTTGAGAATAAGTCATCCTCTTTTTCTAAGCTTGTCTCAGAGTACAGTACAAGGTCTAGTTCTAGCTTTTAGAAGTAGCAAATAATTGAATATGATCGTAAGATCTTTGATGACGATGAAAACGAGGCAGTGCATTTTGTAAAATTTCAGCTGAAAAGCGGTACACTTTCAGCTGAACCTAGCTTGTGTAAAATTTGGTGTTGTAATTTTACTAATGCATAGTATTATGTTTGCATTAAAATCCAACCTTGTGGTGGCCTTCTTTGTGTGAATTATATTGTCTTAGTTTGTGCAAGGAAAGATTTACCACGTCTTTCGCAGGAGAGAACAATATGAATGGAAACCAATGAATTTGGCATGAGAGTCATCGTTACACACGTCTTTGATTCCCTCCCTGTCTCTCCCTCTCGATTCTACGTGCAAGAATAGATACACAGGATCGAGGCAGCATCATCAGTTTTCCCAAGAAACAAACAGAGAGTTAGTTATCTGTCTTTCTGGCATTGATATCAGAGTGGGTATTGCCTTTTTTCTCCTTGTTTCTCTCACTGGTTTGGTTTGGTTTGGTTGCTTGATGTCTTCAAGAAACTGTTGTGGTCTACAATTATCTTCTGTCTTTAGGCTATGGTTGTATGCATTACAAACAATGAACTGATCAACATAAAAAGGTTCGAGTTGAAATGTGCAAATATTGTTTTACGTTCTAATATATTTCTTCTCATGATTGGACTTCAAAAAAAACGAGCACAAAAACTTTCAAGTAGATTAATTTGATTAGTTGGTGAAATGTTTTGTTGAATTCAGACACTTCCAAAAGCAGATTCTCGGCTATGTCCCTGCTCACACTACTTGTGTTTGGTACGCATTGCTTGATGTCTTTAAGCTATATGTAGTTGTGATCAACGTCTTCTCTTTTTAGCTGAAGGATTGGTGACTTATTTTACAGTTGAAAAAACTCTTGTTCGTAAGATTATTGAAGGAAAGGTCGGTGATTATCTGGAGAGTTTTCTTTTTAAACGGACACGAAGACCTTTGAGAACAAATATTGGACTGCGAAGGAAAACTAAATTGTAAGCGCATATGGCAGGAAAGGAAACCCGATTTCATATTTCATATTCCATTGTTTCGATTCTTGCCAACTTTTCTATTTACAACAAAAACTTGATGAAGCGTTTCTTGACATAAATAAGTTGAACAAGATATCAAGTCCTTACATGTTTAAAATTGGAGTAACAAAATAAGAACAGAAAGCAAAAGTCAACCACAAAAGAAAAGGAAAAAACTAAGCGCATCTATGCTTCAAATGGTGCAGCTTTTGTAAGGAACAGGATTTACTATGAGATCTTTTCTTCCAACAGTCACCAAATTCCTCGGTCATGTCTATTCCTCTTGTTTTCATTCCACCAGGGAGTTTCCAATCAAAGTGGAACAGAAGTTGAGCGCGCTTGAATTCGATATTTGCAAGGCCGAAATTCATACCCGGGCACATATCCTCCTTCCTGCTCCAAATGGGATGTACTCGAAGTATTCCCCTTGTACTCAATCCTGCTGTCAAGAAATCTCTCTGGTACAAAGCTCTCAGCATCATCCCACAGGTTGGGATCTCTTCCGATTGCCCATGCATTGACCACGACTTTAGCTTTCTCCAGAATCTCATAGCCGTTGATCTCACCATCTCTCCCCACATACTCTTGGGAGTAGTAAAGGAACAGGCAGGTGAAATCTAAGAGTCTCTTTGATAACCAGGTTTAAGTATTTCAATTTTTCAAGGCCTGTTTCGTCCACATTACCTTTCCCATCGAAACATGCCACACTTCATCCTGTGCCTTCTTCACGATCCTTGGGTTTTTCAATCATTTTCCAACATAGCCCAATCTACAGTCCCAGCCGCTTGTGTCGCTCCCAGCAGTGAAAATGTCCTGAAATTGGCAAAGTTGACGTAAAATTTGGCATTTCGCTTCCTTTTTCTCATTGCTAGACTAAGCATATCAAGTAATGAATCAATGAATGCAGTGCTGGCAGCACTAGGCTTATACTAAATTTGAAAGCATATAGTGCTAACAACAGTACACTCTTGAGTCCTGACTCCGCTATTCTATGTAATTGTACCAAGTAAAGCTTTACTAACCAGGATAACTGCCTTGAGTTGTTGATAGTTTAAGGAAATTCATTTGGCCCACGCTCATGATATTTCAAATGAGCATCCACCAGATCATCATCTTCTCTTCCCTTGCCACTAGCCTTGTGCATTTTGTGTTCATTGACCATGATTCCCATGATCCCTATCTGCTTCTTCATGAATTTTCTCTAGTTTAGACCTCAGTCCATTGACATTATGAAGGCCATTCCAT
Organism: Rhododendron mucronatum var. ripense; assembly: GCA_019656295.1. Lineage (NCBI taxonomy): Eukaryota > Viridiplantae > Streptophyta > Magnoliopsida > Ericales > Ericaceae > Rhododendron > Rhododendron mucronatum. The sequence continues at coordinate 3,802,910 of BPLT01000024.1, forward strand.
GCTAGGATAAAAATCGGCAACATTGAATCTGCCAGCCAGCCTTTAAAGCTTCCTTCACATTTGATATGAATGCTGCTTGATCTTTGAATCTCTTTCCAAAGGCAGCCCTGGAAGTAATTTCGAATGCCAATGAGTAAAGTTTCTGTAAGGTTGACAGGTGATCCTGCATCCAAAGCGATGGATCTAACGAGCTTTTGATGCCTCTTCGTGTCAGATTGTTTGGAACGACAAGACACGTTGGTACGTCAAAAGGCTCTGTTGTGCATATTTTCCGTAGTTGTCTCCAGTACGGACCATACGGAGCGAAGGTAAGGTTAGTAGAGTCATAAGACAGAATCTTGTCACGATAATGTGAGGCCTGGAAGCGAATATGATGCCGTGTGTTTTCATCACTTCTTTTGCCATTTCTGGAGAAGAAACAACAACAGTTAGAACTTCACCAAGTTGAAGGCTCATCAGAGGTCCATGTTCTTGGCCAAGTCTCTCAAGGCATGGTGAGGTAAAGAGCTGGCTATTTGGTGCAAATTCCTATGAGAGGTAGCTTCCATGGCCCGGGGGAAGATTTGAAGTTGAGTACTTATTAGTAATTGTCACAGACTCACAAAAGCTTAATCTATTAGGATATGGGCCTTACTATGAATATCAAGTTATTCAACACCTCTGTCAAGTGCAAACCTTGTCTTGCGTGTGGAGATGCAAATACTTATAGGTATTCAAAAGAGGATATGAAGAGGAGAACCACAGCAAACGAGGAATGAATCCAAACGGATAGAGACCTTTAACCCATACCTCTCACAACCTGAGTTTTGATACCTGTTAAGTTACCAACTGTTTCAAAAGCTTGAGCTGTTAGGAAAATGGGCCCAACAACATAACAAAGTATATCAAAGCTATTCACCAAAGGCAACATAGATGAGATTCATAAGCTTGATATTTGGTCTTTTGGTCGAAATAAAACTAAAGCAAAGGTCAAAATTTAGGGTGTTCTTCAGAAAGAACCAAATCGGATCTAAGAATGCAATTGTTTCAAAACATTCAAGCTCTCTTTTTGAAACAAGCAGGAAACATCAATATAAAATAGTACCTTTTGAGATGAAAGGAACGAAAATCGAATACTAAACCTAAATTTTAACTTGGAAACAACAATCCAACTACTGGGCTAGCTAGCAATTTCAATATTTAATTATGTAATTAACACAGGATAAAAAAAGCCAGGGGCCTTAGTTGAAGATCTCTCTCCTATCGGGGCCACAAAACCTCGCTTCCGTGCTCCCAATCAAATCTCTAAAAATCTCGCTCCCATCTTGAAAAGAGCATGTTTACAACTAGGATAGAATCTCCACGACGCATATGAATGCCAAGAAAACAAAAGAAAAAGTTACCAGCAAGAGAAAATGTGAAGCAATCATCAGATAATATAAAAACATTGACTCAAATTTGAATAAGGATAAACACAAAATTCGTCGTTATATTTGCAAGAAAAAGAAACACAAAGCCAGCATACACCAAATTTTCCACACAGTACGAAAAAACACGAAAAGAATATTGCTTTGATTTCATGTCGTTTGCAACACTTCGAGAATGTTAGTTAGCTGGACTAGTTTTGGGGATTAAATAAGAAGGGTGGATGAGAGGAGGATATGGTAGAGGGGGGACATTAAGAGGGGAATAATTTTATACTTTGTTTGGTTTGGTAGTATGTATGGGTGGATAAAATTGGTGGATGATGCAATAGTCTATCAACCAAACACTAGTAGTATATTCAGTTGGTAGTATTAGTATGTATCGGGATTAAATAGTTCGGGTTTGTGTGCCTACCAAACACTGGATTAGCCAGTCCCGGTCCCCGGATTACTAGTACTGGAAAATAGTCAATCAACCAAATAGTCCAGCTAACAAATAGGCTCTTCAGAGAGTGGTTTAGGTGACGTAGATGACAAAGCAGTGTAATACAGAATTTTAAGACTGTATTCGAATAATCGAAGCCTAACTTCGAATTAGCTTACAATTTGCCAGTGTCACAAGACAATCCAATAATCCCACACCACCCCCTCCTCGACCAAAAAACAACAAAAGAGAGAGAGGAGAGAGAGAGAGAGAGAGAAGAATACTAAGGTTGTGGTTTTCAAACGGACATAGTTTAAACATGGCGCAGGCCACACACACACACAGACACCCACACACCCACATAGAGAGAGAGAGAGAGAGAGAGAGAGAGAGAGATACACTAACAGATGCAGTCCCCGAAGCTTGCTCCCGACCTGTTGCAGCACCTACGATAATATTAAGATCACTCGATCAGCAGTGAAGCCAGATTGCAATTAGAAAACCAGCCATGTGAATGAAAATTTGCATGGTTTCGTCGCAAAATGTTACGAACTTCTTCGTAACAATATAAAAATAGAACGGGAGGGAAGAAGAGTCCCACTTTAAGGGGGGAAGACCTCTGATTGGTTCAAATAGAGGAAACTGGACCTCTGTACTTCAAAATAGAAGACTTTTATCATATTCAACTCCCTTAAATGATACACAAAGGTTATATTTATAAACAAGGAAGGACAACCTCCCACTAACCCCCTACCCTACAAGGAACACTTACTATCCCACTAATCATAATCTTCTACCACTACCTTTATTAAAATAAATACAAAAATGATTTTAGGAAACAGATATGTAACAATTCTGTCCCCTTGATATCAACCTTGCCCTCAAGATGGAAATACAAAAAAACATTGGAAATCCACCGGGATCCCACATTTTAATAAAGAAGAACCCTGTAAGCACGCGAACAAGGTCTTTTTCTAGGTCACAACAACTCTTCGGAAGCACTAATCTTGAACTTTAACGCCACTTGCACTTTGTGTCGATAGATGATAAAATAAGTTGATCCATACTCGAGTTTCGATGAAGCCAAGGATTGCAGCTCTAATAACACTTGTTACGAAGAAGTTTGTAACAAAAATAAAAATAGAACGAGAGGGAAGAAGAGTCCCACTTCAGGGCGGGGGGGGGGGGGGGGGGGGGGGGGGGTGTTAGTGGGGGGACTCAGATTGGTAACGCTAAAACATAGTCATAACAAGGAGGCCATGAACTGAGGTCTTTGCAAATCTATGATGTCTACGTATTCATCAATACTTAGCAAATAGTGTCACATTGGTAACACTAAATTTTTGGTCTTGTATTTTTTTCTGTTTACTTCTGTAATTACTGTATTTGTTTAGTTTTCCTCGTAATTTTTGGGATTAATCATTCATCTCGACGAGAGGAATTAGAAATGTATAAAAATAGGACCGCAGTTGAAAAAAGTTCATATAAGACATCACTAAAGACAAAAATACCAGTTGTTTGGTAACTTTTTCGTCTTTAGCAAACCCTTTTTTTTTTTTTTTGCTATTGGTCATAATTTTTTACTTTTTAGACACCTCTTATCAAGACGAATGATTAATAAAAATACGTATATAACGTGAATTTACAAAAATTCAGAAAAGAAGAATAAACGTATCAAAACAAAAAAAAAATACAAATATTCTTTGGGAGAATGGGCTAAAAGGTTAACAATCCTTTGCTTAATTGCAAGAAGCAAGATCAGAAGAACACATTTGATCAACAATCACATCTAAATCAGAATTAAGAATATTACAAGCTTGTAAATAACGTGGCAATCTGTCCAAAATACAACCCCATTGACATATTTTGTCTGTTCCGGATATCGTCTTAAGAAAAAGTAGAATAAGAGAAGGCAACATTTGAAAATTGGCAGTGTCACATGTGTTGGATATTAATCTGGTTCCACTTCTCAAACGTTTTCTTTTTTTGCTTTGTAGCTCAGGGGAACTATTATGTATAGAGTTCATGGCCATGGGCCGCCCATGTTCTGTCCTAAGGATCACGCCATAAATCTGTGTTGAGTAAAGAGTACCGTTTTGTTTGAGGTAGGTTTGAAAGTTATTAGTCGCAATCAACATAGGAAGTCAAAATCCTGACAGAAAAAAAAGTTATATGAAGTCCATACAAGACCAAGTAATGCATATAATTCAACAGAGCTGAGTTCAGAGGCTTGGGAGTAGAGTCATGCAGTTATAGCCTTGTGTGTGATGCTGTAAGAGAATCTAGGTACGTTGCCAAGTTTTAAGAGTGATTCCTATAGTGATTCCCTCTTAGTTTAGGTGCTTTTGGCCTAAAATATTCCAGAAGTAGATCTTGAGTGAAATATATCGGAATACTATGCATTGTACTCACAAAACTAACTCTTCTCCATAACAGTTAACCATAGACTAACGTTGTTGCACACAGTAACCAAAACAGTCCCTCTTTTGGTTCCTTTGTCTTGTGCGGTCAAGCGGCCCTAACCCTACATCCATCAATACGCTACAAAACCTAGTTTCAAAATTCCACAAAGTGCTGTCCTACATTGTTGCACCAACACGTTGATTTGGATCTTTAAAGTATTCTAATAACATAATCTGCCGCACTCCAAGATCTTGGAACACAGCTCATAGTAATGTATTTGACTAATCTTAGTGGTTACCAAAGCCCTCATGAAAGACAACTTCAGATAAAACCAAACAATACTGGCTGCTACAATGTATGAGTCTTTGCAAGTTTGTTTTCCTAGCCCTTGTCCCCAATCCATAAATAACAACAATAGTTGTAGAATGTACCTGAAGCAAATGGGGTCAAAAAGGATGAAACTCCAGCAGAAGGGACACCAAGTAAAGAAGGGGTATTACCCAATGAGGGTGTTGAAGGACCAAAAAGTGACGATGGGGCTGATGCACCAGGTACTCCAAATGAGGCTGTTGGAGCAGCACTGGGAGTGGAAAATAACGAAGACGAAGACGCAGCAGCAGATGGAGTACTAAAAAGTGAGGACCCACTCCCTGACGAAGCTGCTACAACTGCTGCAGAAGTGTGTGGGGCAGAGGATGCCTCAGGTGTTGCTGAGCTGGCAAACAACCATGCAACTTGAGTCAACGGTTGTGAACTTGCAGGCAAATGCTAGGTTGGGTGTACCCTCTGGGCAGCAGCTTCTTGTTTGGCTGTTTCCCTTCTATCAGCCTCAAGAAATGGATCATTTGCATCCCCACGGCGGCGTTGGTCGGCAAGATATGCTGCTTTCATGGATTCAATGTACTGATGAATGCTCTCCACCTACACAGCACCAGAGTATAAAGTTCTTACGATAAGTGATAAATACAGAAGAGCATATTCATGAGTACATGAGAAGCAACTCCAATCAAATAAGAAGCATGTCGAAAGTATAAAATATGAAGGGCATATTACAGTTTCTGAGCTCCAAAAAGTATGTTCACACGATCACTGATCCAAGGTATTTGAAGTAGTGTAGAAGAGAAATTGCATGATTTAGAGTTCAAAAATGTAGACCTGAGAATACAGTCCCACAAAACTGCCACAGTTATCATGCTGTCACAGGGACCTGATAATGTGTCTAACTGTGGTATCCATTGAATTTCTATCTCGAGGATGTCTGAACATGCCAAAAATAGTGATATTTCTTACCAAGTCCATGGTAATTTTGAAACAAAAATTGTGATAGCTAGGTAAATCCCAACAGGCAGACATGGATCTCATACCACTGCCCGAGCATTTTAAGTGTCATACATTATAAGAATCCATGTAAAATGGCTATCAGGTATTTACTGCCAGTCTGCCACTAATGTACCACACCAGACTTCCAAAAGTAGACTCTCAGATTCCACATTCCAAACTAAGTTAGATCTTCCGTCCTTTTGAACAACTGAGAATTCTTTCCAGCTATACATCAAGCTAATACCCGATCACAAGTGAAAATAATTGCTTAGGCATCTTGTTTCATAACCGAAACCGAAAGCAACCAAGGAAGACACTAATTGTGCTTCCATTCATGTTATTATTAAGTAGACAGTAAATACCGAACTTCTTTACGTTCACAGAAGTTAAAAACAATCGACCCAATTTTCTTCACCTTTGCTGCCACATGAACAAAAAAGTCGTGCACATTTGACATAACTTTGGGAAGAGACTGTAACAATGAGGAGCTAGAGTTTAAAAAGTTCCTGCCAGAATCGACGAGCAGCAGCTGCTCTAACTCTTCAATCCACTGACGGCATTGACCAATATACTTCCCAAATCTTGCAAGTGTTTGCCGCAGAAAGGGAGATGGTTTCTTGGGGAGACTACTATAGAAATCAAAAATTGGCACTACAGAGGTAGCTACAGGTTGAGTACTTCCACTTTGAACAACAGTCGCTCCTGAAAGCTGTGATGGTGCAGTGGCATTTGAAGCAGCACCTGTATTTGGACGGACAAACTTACTTTGGGCAGAGAGAGCACAATCAGCTAATATAACTTGCATTAAAAGAACTTAGGGAAGAACATTAGCTCCATGATGAATTGTACGTCAGCTGACCATAAAACAAGCAAATCCTGAATAAATAAGCAAATTTGAGCTGGGTAGGCAATTGCGATCTCACCAATGGTTCATGCCAAAAAGATGCTTGAGATGCAAATTAGATGAATATGGCACATAAACACATATCCGTATCCAAGTCCATGTAAAACGCACCATTTAATTTCTGGAAACCACAGCTCCATATGAAGTCCAAGGAGCCATAAGAAATAACTTCTTTGTCAAAAGTCTGATCATAATTCAGAGGAGCTATCAACAAGAGAAACTGTGTGTTGGCAAGAAGTGATGGGTCTCAAGGTATTATCTTCTCCAAATTGAAGTTACTCCACACCTCGACACAGCTCTTGAAATCTCATTAACCTGCAATAAAAATTTAGAGACTAATCAATGTGGCATAACAGCACATTTCTTCTCTCTTTTTTCCTTGATCTTGGGAAAACAGTGGTCACAGCTTATTAATCTCATCGTGAAAGCATAAAATTAAACCAGTTAATTAGCACAAAATTAAATCACGAGGAATCTGAGAAACATCTAGAAAACCACATGTTAGTGCTTTGTATTGATATGCACATTATGGGTAGAACAATCAGACCTGCAGGAACTTGAAATTGCAAATAGCATGCAAGAATAATACATGAAGGCCGGTGAAATAGGAAAAAGGTTCACTTGCAAATTTACCATTATATAACCCATTTCTTAATTACTTCAATTCAACGATAGTGTATCATCACAACGGTAGGACGTACAAGATTAACAAGCCTATGTAATCCAGTTTCAAAAGATTAATATCGTTGTTGACCATATAAGAAACCAGGCTTCAGTTCTGCAAATGCAAACCTATCGTCAGCTAGATTTGAAAATAGAAAACGCATGGATGTCATAAATCAGTCTCTAGGAGTCCATGAAATTGCTAAAAAAAGATCAGATGCACCAACGAGATTACAGAAAGGCCATTAATCTGTTTCAGAAGGGGGATTGAAGAATTTAAATAGAATTAACAATCATAGAACTTGTGTTCCTTCTTATTAGCGAGAAGTGGTTTCACAAGCTAAATGACATTTTGCTATTACATTACCGTTAAGATGACAATAAGGGCAATCTAAACAGACACTTCCCAAATTTTAGATGGGAATGTAATACGAGACAACAAAAAAAAACCTAACCTTTGCAGAAGCACCTCTGGATTATATGGGAACAGATGTTTTTTATGAAGACTCTGCAAAGATTTTTTCAATGAAAGTAAACAATCCTTGGCATTCTCAAATGGTAGCTTCTTTGTTCTATATGGCTTGCTACCATTCATAAGATCCTTCAGCCGTTCCTTTCCAGGAGAAAGAATCCCCTTGCTTTTGACTGATGAAGAGGGTAGATGTCCCAGAATCTCTGATTCATCTGCAACAACTTTTCTTTTCTTGGCAGATAACTTATATACATCTGTCATGTTAACGATTCCCTCTTCCGTAGAAAATTCCACAAAAACATACCACGAGTCACACACAGCACGCAAGGACCTAAAAGTTAATTATTTAAAAACAAAAGGGAAGTGAGAAGCACATCAAGTTTGGAAAGAGACGAAATATAAGAATCAAAGCCAAGTTTCAATCCTCTAAAAACTAACATGGGAAAAAAAATTTAACTTAATCCAAAATGATTTATTAAGCTGGGTACTTTGCAAAACTGAAAGTCCCAGTTAATTACTGTGCTTGTTTGCGTCAGCTATTCAAATCAATAAAATTGTAGGAAAAAAAAAATCGTTCGAAGGCAAGAAAGCTCTAAAAATTAACTACACTGTTGTACTTTAGCTTAAGTAGGAGTAGGAAACAGTTTGTCTTGGGCACAGGATTCGGGTAAATCATTGTTCAGAACCTAATGGACTTTCCTAATGTGTAAAGCACCTGTGTCACACACTCAACTCCAGCAAGGGTAGTCGTTGAGTCCACATTCACCAAGAAAACAATTTCCATTCGAATTTACTATGAAACTCTGCAAAAAAAACTCCCATATTCTGCATGAAATGCCTATGAGACCTACTAAACACCATTTTACCCATGAAAACACGT